>JAAGEH010000434.1:13869591-13927091 GCA_011751065.1 Lasiurus cinereus
AGAGAGAGAGAGAGAGAGAGAGAGAGAGAGAGAGAGAGAGAGAGAGATGTGTCTAAAGGTAGCCTGCTGGAAGACCAGGAAGAGCCGATGATGTAGATTTATTTTAGGTGGCAATAACTAGGTGACATAAACAACAGAGATTTATCTCTCCGAGTTCTGGGGGCTGGAAGTCTAAGATCAGTATGGTTATGTTCTGGTGAGTCCAGAACTTCTCATTTTATCTTCATACTAGTGGCAAGGGAATTAATTAGAGGAAATATGTTAATATTGCCATTTGCCCTTTCTCTATAATAGAAGTGTCAGAGATGAAAGAAAATTAGTAAAATGTATATGAAAATCTTCCTCCTGTCAGAGTCTGGGGTGCATTGCGGGACCCAGCGTCAAGTTACTTCCCACCTGAGCATGCTTCGAAATCACCGAGACCCAGACCCAGACCCAGACCCAGCTGGCCCACCCCCGTCAAGTCCTATTAGGTAGGGGGCACAGCCTCAAGTTCCCTGGCCTGTTGCCAGGCAGGGGGCACAGTCTCAGGTACTCTGGCCTGGCGTTGGGCAGGAGGTGCAGCCTCAGGTTCTCACCCAGGGTGAAGGGTATGGCCTGAGATCCCCTAGCCCTGCACCAGGGAGGGGTGTGTGGCCTGAGGTTCTCCAGCCCAGACTTAGATGGAGGGCATTCCTTGAGGTCCTTCATCAAGCCCTGCTGGATGAGGGGCACAGCCTGAGGTCCCCATCAAGCCTTGCTGGGTTGGGGGCAAGGCCTGAGTTCCCCCTGCCTGGCGCCACAAAGCCTCAGGTCCCTGCTGATAGCTTCTTATAGGAACTCTACCTCTGCTGTGGGTGCAGCCATCTTGTGAGGGCGTGAGGGTTAATTTGCATATTATCTCTTTATTATATAGGATGACTGCAGAAAGAGGAAGCAAGCTGTCTCCTGAATCTTTTGAAGGTATTAATCCCATTCAGAGGGCTCTACCCTCTTGATTTTGTCTAAACCTAATCAGTTCTCAAAGGCTCTATCTTCTAATACCATTATATTGAGGGATCAGGTTTCAGAATAAGAATTTTGGGGGCATGTTCAGAAATGTTCAGTCCATAACACAGATGAAATCTGAAGGTATTCTGCTGGCAGAATTTTCTCATGTTTGGAGGAGGTCAGCCTTCTGTTCTATTCAGATCTTCAACTGATTGGATGAGGCTCATTCAGTTTGCTTTACTCAAAGTCCAATTTAAATGTAATTTTCATTTGCAAACACCCTTACAGAATAATGTTTAAGTAACTGTTTGCATTATGGTCAAGCCAACGTAATATAAAAGTAACCATCACAGTTGGGAAGAATTTATGGGAAAAGTGACCATACAAGATCACCAGAAGTCATTATTTACAAAAATTTATCTTTTTCATTAAAAAAAAAATATTAATGCTTGTATTCTGGGCTGTGTATTTTTTCCAAAAACTCCCATGCAGGCTTGAGCAGTAGTCTCAGAGAGGCTCTCTGGGGGATGTTTGATTGGCTTCTCCCTGGCTCCAGAGCTCAGAGCATTGGCTCTGGATGCAGATCAGGGGCCTACTTCCCTCTGCCACTTACTAGCCTAGTGATCCTGGGTAAGTCTGTTAACTCCAGGACCTCCATTTTCTCATCTGTATATTGGAGTCATAATTTCATCTTCATGGAATTATGAGTATCAAAAGAGGCAATGATGCCCTGCCAATGTGACTTAGTGATTGAGTGTCGACCCATAAACCAGGAGGTCATGGTTTTGATTCCTGGCCAGGACAGATGCCCAGGTTGCAGGCTTTATCTCTAGTAGGGGGTATGCGGGAAGCAGCCAATCAATGATTCTCTCTTATCATTGATGTTTCTCTCTTTCTCTCTCTCCCCCAAATCAATAAAAATATATTTTAAAAAAGAAACCTCTTAAAAAAAAAGACAATGTTCACACAGAACTCAGCACAGGGTGTTTAATAAATAATAGCTGCTTCTATTGCTGGTGTTTTATGTCACTGTTGTTGCTATTGCTGTTGCCACTTTGAATTCTGGTGTGTACTCCTTTTACCTGGACTAGGTCTTAAAATTACCACCCACAGTTCACATACCAATGGATGCTTCTTTCAGAAACAAGCCAGTTGGGTCAGAATCTGATATCCATATAAGCAGGTGGAGAGGTCCTATTTTTGCAATTGCTGTTGCACTAAAAAAAAATCATTCCAAGGTCAAAGGGGAGAAAATTACCCCTAACCTTAGCAGACTCATTTTCTGTTAAAATGCATTCTCTGAAGACTAGAAGAAGTTCCAGCCTTTCTAAAATAGTGGCTGAAATGAAACACATCCCTTATCCCTGCCCCCAGCTCCAGACTAGACGTCTGTGCTTGTGTTCTACTGTGTCTCCCTGGCCCAGTTAGGCTCCCTCCCACCCCATGTGCTACATTTAAGTAGCCTAGTTTAGTTCAATCCTCTCAGGAAGATAAAGGGAAGTGTTTTCAATTAGTAAGATCTCATTGCTGAGGGCACTGAGACAGTTCTTCTGGAGCAGAGAAACTAATTGAATGTATGTTGTATATTTATTGGAGGAGGAAACACCTCACCAGGGTTCTAGTGTTCCCATGCTCACTGGTCTGGGGCCACTCCAGCCAGGAGCTCATCGTTTAAAAACATCCAGTCTTATCTCCCTTAGGATGTGTAAACCCCCTTTGCAGTAGCACTGGCAGTGGACATAAAACTCCTGCACACACTAAGGGATTGACTCACTCACAAAGCAGCCCAGTTCTTGGTTAGGCAGCTCTGTCTACTAGACATGCAGAATGGCCATTTTTATGTAAAGTACAACTTTGAGGGCTGATCAAACCTCCTCATCAAACTTTTCTAATCTCACATCACCCCCCTGGTCCTTACTCTTGAAAGTCCTCTGTTTCTCTTTTTCTGCCCTTTCCTCCTTTGCCCCCATACAAGTTTTAAAATACATGGAAATGAGAGTGGCAGTGATAAATTTATTTATTCTCTCACTAATTTATTATTTATTCAACTAACATTTATGAAAGTCTAGTATTTGTTAGATATTGCTCAAAGTACTGGGAATAGAGTGACAGACCAGGTTCCTACTCTCAGGAACATTTGCTATAGAAAGAGGACAAAACTGACAAACAAATAAAATAACAAGATAATTGCAGGGTGACAAATCTTTGATAAAAATAGACAAGGAGAAATGATCAGAACTCTTTCTGTGTGTGTGTGTGTGTGTGTGAGAGAGAGAGAGAGAGAGAGAGAGAGAGAGAGAGAGAGAGAGAGAGGGAGAAGGAGGGAGGGAAAGATGAGAGAGATGAGAAAGATTGGGATGGATTGATTTTTTTATAGATTGAGTGGTGAGGGAAGACTTCTTGGGGACATGACGTTTGAACCTAAATGTAAAAGAGTAGAAAGTATGCTGTGCAAAGGATTATGGGAAGAACATTTTCAGAAGAGGGAACAGGAAGTAGAAAGATATTAGGGTAGAAAGAAATAGGTGTTTGGATAGACAGAGCCCATTGAGATAGAAGCTTAGGGCACAAAGTAGAAAATGGTGAAAGATGCTAATGAAGAAGGAGGCAGGGCAGGCTTTGAAAGGCCTTGGAAACCATGGAAAGGAATTTGGACTTTAGGTGCAGCAGAAAGTCACTGCTGAATTTTAATGGGGTTTGGCAATACAATTTAACTTTTATAAATAGCACTCTGGTTATGTGTGGAGAATGAATTGCAGGGTAGAAAGGGGATAATGGAGGGACCAGTGAGGAGCTATTACAGAACTTAGGTTATAGCTTAAAGGATGTATTTCAGCTGTGTGTCTGGATGTAGACATACCAGATGATGAATTGGACATTGTGGGCAAAGAAAAGGGGGTCTTCTCTCTCTTGCTGGGGCTCTAAAAATATCAGAGAGATATCTGTGTATGAATACAATGTTTTGTCTCCTCAACATTCACATGCTGCAATATTAACCATCAATGTACTGGTATTATGAGGTTGGGCCTTTGGGAAATGATGAAGTCATGATAGTGGATCCCTCATAAATGGGGTAAGTGTCCATATAAAAGAGACCCCCAAGGAGCACCCTTGTCTCTTCCATCATGTGAGGACATAGAAGATAATCTAGGAAGCAGACCCTCACCAGAAAATGAACCTGTTGGCATCTCAGTCTTGCATTTCCCAGCCTCCAGAACTGTGAGTAATAAGTGTTTGTTGTAGAAGCCACCCAATCTATGATATATTTGAACAGACTAAAACAGTGAGAAAGGAGAGAAGGAATGAGCTACACTTGACAGGCAGTGAGAGTAGGGCATCCTATTCTTGAGAGAGAGTTTATTTTTTTACATGGAAGTACTTAAAGACATGACAGATGAGTGGATGCATATATACACGTTACCAAAAAGAGGACTTAGAGACCTAGAACTACCCTTTTTTATGAACAGATGGATCAATAGGTAATAGATAAAACCAAAGTCACAAAGCAAATTAGTGGCAGAGTCAAGACTAGAATTGGGTCCTCACATCCATGCTCATGTCTTTCCACTAACTTGATCTAAATGAGGTTTCTTGGACAGGATATTAAGGAAAAGGAGGCAGCTAAGAGGATCCTAGGTACACTGGTCATTTGGTGGGAGAGGAATTGGAGAATGCTAACATAATTTGCATATATTTTTTGCTAAATCCTCCATGGCGTCCATTGCACACTGTACTCTAAGAATTGCAAGGGCAGGAATGACTTCTGTATATTCACTACCTGGCTCAGTTCTGGCATGAATGATGTACTCAGTGCCTTCTGAATGAGTACATATTTCAGAAGTTGAGGGATCATTCACAATTATTTTCTAAGAAGTTGCTCCTGCTGATTAAATGCTTATCTCATTTTTGGCTAGAATTATATCAATAGTGTATTCAAGGATTAAATGGTTATGCTTCATTCTGCACTGGTGGAGTCATACATGGAAAAAATATCCTTTAGGTCACACTTTGAGGAATGTTGAAAATTGGATGATCATGGAAGTTGGTACAATATTGAATATTGTTAAAAAAACTGGGGATATTGACCTTCAGTTAGAACTAACATAGGGTTTGATACCTAAAGGATGTCTTATTAAAAAGGTCTGGCTTTTTTTTTGAGGGTGTGGGGGAGGAATCTCTGTTGTAAGAATGAGGGGACAATGGCTCTAATTTTTAGAAACAAAGATAGATTCTTGTTCAGGGTAAGGGTGAATAAAAAAGCACATCCATTTAAAAATAGATTTCCTAGAGTTAGATAGAGAGGTAGTGAATTGGTTGATATGGGAGGTATTCTTATGAAGAATATTGTTAAAGGAGGTCTCTAATTTTATGGAGGCTGAAGTTATTTGTTTTCTTAGGTCACATTTTTCATTCTGAGATTCTAGGATATTTTTATAAAGTTAGAAATTATCATTCATTCATTCATCACCTCTGTGTCAGGCTCAGTGAAGAGAATATAGTAGTGAGGATACATATATACTTAGTGGGAATATACACCAGTTTTTTGAGTTATAGTCCAGTCAAATAGATGAGGTCATCTATTTATTCTCCTGTGGCTTCTTGATCACAAAATCTTCTAAATGGCACAATATGTCTTCAAGCATTACTATACATTAGAGCAAATTCCAGCACCAAATAGAAACTTAGAAAACCTCAGCTGGGACTACAATGGTAGAAAGCATAGGGAGATGTAACTTTTTATTTTTCCAAGTGAGCTTAATTGCTTAAAAGCCAGCTGGCTCCCAGGGTTCTGACGCCACCTTTTTATTTCCCTACAAATGAAATTCTTCTCTGCCCTGCTCCTTCTCTGCATGTCTCAGCTAAGAGCAAGCTCTGTCTATAAATAGCTTTCAGTGACAATTGTAGTGGATGTCGTTCCAAGCACCGTTTTTGTTGGAGCCAGGGGACTTGGTAGTGCTGTGAGTCACCCATGTGCTTGTTGTTCAGAGTAGCTACAGCAGGAATGGGAAGACTTTCCTGGCCAGGCTTTCCTCCCTGGTGCTGTTCTCCAGGCTAGGGATGTGTTTGAAGAAGGCAGCCCGTTAATTCATCGTAAATAAGAAGGTGGGGTCCAGGATGCACTAGTTCCTTCTGAGTTTTGTGTAGTCACCAGAAGGTTTCGTTCTCTTTTTCTCTGGGTGGTTTGCATTTCATTTTGAGCACATTTAAAATCTCCCCTTGGGAAGAAGTTGCCTGGGAGTAACGGTTTTGAGACTGAGAAGAGGTACATGATGTTTCTGTCTACCCTACTCATCCCCACTGTTTCTAAAGCTGCTTTCCCGAAAAGGCAGATACTCCTCCATTGCAGTTTCTCTCTGTCTGGTTTGATTTACTCCTTAACGCATACTCATCAATAAACAGGTCTTGAGTTTAGGCTGTGATCTTTACATCCATTCTTGACAGTTGTTATCATGTCCACTAAGTGATAGGTGATCCCTCATTGGGACCCACTAACTCTGAACCCTGAAAACATATTTATCTAACTTACCATCTGTCCAGATTTCCAAACCCCAGGTTTTCTCTCTTCTGTTCTGTAAGAGGCTTTGACTTGCCTTTCATCAGGGATACTCATTTAATAATTCCATTTATTTCTGACCAATCATGCTTAGACTTCAAAGGTAATAAAGAGTGAGGAGATATTTTTAGCTAATTATTATCTTACTAGAGGCCTGGTGTATGAAAATTCATGCACTGGGGGTGAGGGAGTCCCTCAGCCTGGCTTGTACCTTCTCGCAGTCTAGGACCACTTGGAGGATGTCCACCTGCCAGCTTAGGCCTGCTCCCTGGGGGATCGGGATTAAGCTTGTCAGTGAGACATCCCTCTGGCAGCCTGGGAACTCTTGGGGGATGTCTAACTGAAAGCTGGGGAGTGGGCCTAAGCTGCAGTTGGACATGCTTGGCGCTGCTGAGGAGGCCGCTGTGCTTGCAGCAGAGCTCTACCTGTGGGAGCACACTGAACATCAGGGAGCACTGCTACGTTGAGAATCTGCCCCCTGGTGGTCAGTGTGCATGATAGCGACCAGTCATTCCGGTCATTCCCCTATTAGGGTCAATTTACGTATTACACTTTTATTATATATATATTTTATTGATTTTTTACAGAGAGGAAGGGAGGGGGATAGAAAGTCAGAAACATCGATGAGAGAGAGACATCGATCTTCTGCCTCCTGCATGCCCCACACTGGAGATGTGCCCGCAAGCAAGGTACATGCCCCCGACTGGAATCGAACCTGGGATCTTTCAGTCTGCAGGCCGACGCTCTATCCACTGAGCCAAACCGGTCTCGGCAAGGATGTTTAATTTTTAAAGCATTTATTTTCATAGAAGGACACATAATATTAGACAATCTGTACAATAATAGTTATTTCATAAACATTTGTTGTTGCCATGATAGTATACTGGTAAGGCAGTCAGGTTCTAGAGTCAGAACAGTTCAAATGTTAACTTAATCTTTTCCCACTCGTGTAAATTTGAATAAGGTACTAGTCATTTTGAGAATCAGCAACTTATCTATATAATAGGGCTAGTATCTACCACAAAGAGGATTAATTTATATAACTTATATTCAGTGTTTGGCATATAACAAGCATGTAATTCATGTTAGATGCTAAGAAACTATGCATACCATGCATAGAATACTTTCTTGTCACAAATCCTGGAGTAACTGAGTTGGAGCAAGTGTTAAAGAAAATGAAACCCCTAGTACAAATTGAGCATAGTGTTACTAATTATATAGTATTTTTACTCTAAATATTTTCTTGTTTATCTTTAATTTCATCTTTGGTCTTTTCATAGCTATTGAGCCCCATCTGTTTCTAATTATATTCAGCTATGTAGTGTTAATTATCTCCTTAACACCTCACTGCTATGAATTCTGAGCACTCTGTGTTCTTGGTTCCTTTGGTTTATACCATCTGCTCAGGTCCCATACCACTTGTCTCTATTACCTCCTCTGCTGTTTTAGTGGTTCTTGACTCTCATTTAAAAAGAATATATTTAAAATAACCTCTTCCCAGCTATTAATTTTTACATGTACAGTTAACCCTTAAACATGGGTGTCGACTCTAAATCCACTTATATGTGGATTTTTAAAATATTGTACCTATGTACAGTATTGTAAAGTATTTTCTCTTATGGTTTTCTTAATAAACCTTTTCTCTAGCTTCATTGTGAGAATACAGTATATAATACATATAACATACAAATTATGTGTTAATTGACTGTGTTCCCAATAAGACTTCTCATTAATAGTTAAGCATATATATGTTAGGATCAACAATGTGGAAAGGGGACTGAATTGGAGAGAAAAGGAGACAGATAAAGTCAGCTAAGAATTTGTTTTCATAAACAGGAGGGTTGGGGAGAGAGAGAAAGAGAGAATGAATCTGAAGACACCAAGGTCTGGGAGCATCTGAGCGGGGGAACTGTTGAAACCATGTGGATGGATATGGTTGACCAGACAGTCCTGGGCCTCAGAGGCATCATTTCCATAGTTTATCAGGTTTGTTTTGGTAAATATTCTACATGCACTTGAAAAGAAGATGAATTTTGTAGTTATTGGACATAGTGTTCTACATATTAATTACGACTATCATGCCATTGACTTCTCTATCCTTACTCATTTTTTATCAGCTTAGTTTATCAGCTACTTGAGAAAGGGTTGCTATAATTTCCAGCTATGATTATGAATTTTTATCTTTTAGTTTGTTAAATTTTGCTTTATCTCTTTTAAAGATATTTTTATGTATTCTCTACTATAAACCTTTTGTGTCTTTATAAATAGTGTGTCTTGTAAACAGTATATAATTAGATTTGGCCTTGTTTTTAATCCAGTCTGACAATCAATGTCTCTTAATTGGAATATTTAGTCAATTTACCTTTAAGTACTGAGAAATTTGGGTTTAATTTACTATCTTGCTATTTGTTTTCTATTTGGCTTATCTTTTCTTCGTTTCTTTAAAAAATAATCAATTATCTTTATTATTACTTTTTTCTTTCTATTAGCTTTTTAACTAGGCACTATTTTATTATTTCTTTAGTGGTTTCCCTAGAAATTACTAGTACATTACTCCTCCTGGATTTATTATAGACTCTCTTAGATGAGTACTTTTACCACTTCCCAAGTGATACAAAGACCTTACAGTTTAACTCTGTTTACCCTCACATCTTTTGTGCTACTATGTATTATATATTTTGAGTCTAGCTATATTTTATTTTATTTTATTTTATTTTATTTTTGGAAGCCTAAAAGTCTACATATATATTTTTAAACCCACAAAAACCCCACTTATGTTTTCTCCCTTATCTAATCTTTATTAAACCTACATTTCACATTCTTAATGTTAGTTATGGTATTTTCAGTTCTAAAAACTTCATTTGATTTTAAAATAGACTCTAGGTCTTTGGTGAGCATCTATGTTTTTATTTATTATTTTGAACATATTTGTCATAGTTACTTTAAAGTTCTTATTTACTACCACAGTCATCTATCTGTTGGTCTGTTCCTATTGGCCCTTAATTTTCAGTCAGTTGGTGCTATTTTTTTTAAAGAATGCTTTGTCATTGTTTGTTTGTCTTTTTTTTTTTTAATTTGGTTTTGGATAATGGATGTTGTGGATAAAAGTTGTAGAAGTTCTGGATGAATTTATCTTCCTCCAAAGAGTTTCCAAGTAGAGCACAGGTAAATCTTAGGCTCTCATGATTGGACTATTTCAATTTTGCCCTTACTCCCAGAGTACAGCTCTTTTTCCTAGGGTAGGCCCTTATAATTATCTGTTCTCTTTGATTGGATTTGAACCCTAAACTTCATCCTTTTAGCATTATGTGATAACTGAAATAATTATCTGTTCTTATTTTTACGTTTCAAGGTGCTTTTTTCTCAAATGAGTGTTTTGGAGTCTTTCTCTGCATAATAATCTTAAGAAGTGAGCTATAATTTGAGAAGAATTTGTGCCTAATGCCCAGGTTCTATTTTTCTCTGGATTTTTGCCCTCAAGTTCCAACTGCGTTGTTGGCCCCGAATGCTGACTTAAAAAAATATAAAAAACAAAGAGTGCGCACAACTATATATGTCTCTATATATATATTTTATTGATTTTTTAGAGAGGAAGGGAGAGGGATAGAGAGTTAGAAACATCAATGAGAGAGAGACATTGATCAGCTGCTTCCTGCACGCCCCCTACTGGGGTTGTGCCTGCAACCAAGATACATGCCTTTGACCAGAATCAAACCTGGGGACCTTTCAGTCTGCAGGCTGACGTTCTACCCACTGAGCCAAACCAGTTTCAGCTGACCTTTTATTTTTTTTTTAAATTCAACCCAGGAAGACTGCCATTTTCTTCTTGAGATCTATTGACCTATGCTATAATCTGGAAAGTGCTCTCTGAGAAAAAGCCAGGACAAATAACTCCTTTCTAGAATCTCTCCAAAATTAGTCCCTCATATTCTGCCTGTATTGATTGTTCTACAATGACTTCAAACATTATTTTTTACATATGTTGTGCAGCCTTTATGGTGGTATTGGCAGGAGAGCTAATTCAGTAGATAATACTCTATCAAGACAGAGCATGTAAGTTATCTCAGTTTTAAGTGAAGAAATGAAAATTTAGAGAACTTGTGTAAATTGCCTAAGGTCAAATAGATTGCAAATAGCAGAGCTGGGATTTAAACAAACCTACATGATTCTGACTCCAAATCTTAGGTTCTTACCCACTATACTTACTACACTCTTATCATAATAGAAACTATGTATTGAGTGTCTATTAGATGTCAAACAGAGTTAGTTGCTTTCCAAATAAGATCTTGCAAAAAGATGTTATCTTTATCTTATAGTTGTGGAAACTGAACTTCGAGTTAAAGTCTCTTTTAGAGGAGTATTGAGAATATAAATGCCATGTTATAGGTCTGAATCCAACTCTATTGGGCTTCAAATCTCTGTACCATTCACTACCCTCATACTAGAAATTAGTTATTAGATGCATGAATTTGGTCAATCACTTCTCTGAGCCTTGACATTCTGATTTGTAAAATGTAAATATCAATTATTGTTTGGATATCTAATGATGTTGTTTGACTTGCAATGGAAATCATGTGTGGGAAAGCATATAAAATCACATGGCATTTCATAGATATAAGTGTTAACTAGTGGACAGTTTTCAACTCATGCCATAAGTTACTTATTTACAAGTGGATTTGTGTTATCTTCTGCATACTGAAATTTCACTAATTTTGATTATATTTGACTCAATTTTAACAAATAAGCATTCAGCAGCTTCTATTTGCCTAGTGCTCCATGTGAGATAAACAAATGTTGGTGGCTCAGCTTCTGGCTCCTATGAGTTAATAATCTCATTAGAGAAACATATTACATGCCTGAGAATTTAATATTAGAATAGAAAGGAATAGATCAAGTGATATACTAACCACAGTTGAGTAGTAAAACATGTGACACACACTTTTGTTTTGGGCTTTTAAGAAAGATAGGAAGAACTTGCAGAGGTCATACTCCACTGTTGACCTGCCTGAATTAGAAGCCCAGCTCCATTGCATACTGACTATATGACCTTCGGCAAGTTGCTTACCCTTCTAATCTTTGCTCCTCATTTGTAAAATGGAGATAATCATAGCACCAAATTAACAGGATTATTTTAAGAAATTTATCCCTGTAAATGTTTAACACAGTGCCTTTCTCAATATAGACTTCCTACCACCAATTTAAAAATTAGGATTAGCCTTGGCTGGTGTTCTCAGTGGTTAGAGTATCGGGTGAAGAGCATGTATTTGAAGGGTTGCAGGTTTTCCCCCTGGCCCTCGTTGGAGTATATGCAGGAGGCAACCACACTATGTCTTTCTTTCATATTAATGTTCTTCTTTCTCTCTTCTTCCCTCCCTTCCACTCTCTGAAAAAATCAGTGAAAAATTATGATTAACTGTTAGTGCTGGTATGGACAATATTTTGTTTGAAGAGGTGCAGAGAAGCATTCTGGAAGGTGGAATTGTTTGTAGAAAGAACTAACTGTCCACAGGTAATCAGAAATGGGTAGGAGAAGGAACAGCTAGGCATATTTATGCTTATAATTTGGAAACTGTTCTGTGGCCCCTTCCTTGCATTTGGCACCAGTCTTTCCATTTTCTTTGTGAAATTCATTATTATCACTTAAAAATATGTGAGTTAATGAAGAAGAAGCAAGTGAAGTAGGCAGTTATTTTCCTAAGATTTTCATGGTTCCTTCTCTATTTTTAGTGGACACTTACAGAAATCCAAGATTTCTAAGTTTTTCTTTCATTGCCTCCCCTCTGGCATTCCCATCGAATTGAGGGTTGTCTATTCTGAGAAGTTAGATTCACTTGGCTGTAAAGTCTTATTTTGTATAATAAAACCCTAAACGAAGAACCTGCAGAATGACCAGTCGCTATGATGTGCACTGGCCACCAGGGGGCAGATGCTCCAATACAGAAGCTGGGCTCATGGCTGGTGCACACAGTGGAAGCCTCTCCAGGCTCCGGCAGCGCTAAAGTGCAGTGGGCCTGGCTTCTGGCTAGCAAGCGCAATGGTGGTGGTGGGAGCCTCTCCCCTTCCTCTGCAGGCGGGTGATAAGGAGCAAGGGGTCCTGGACTGTGAGAGTTCCAGACTGCAAGAGGGATATCTGACTGCCTGGCTTAGGCATGATCCCCAGGCAGACATCCCCTGAGGGGTCCCAACTGCAAGAGGATGCAGGCCAGGCCGAGGGACTCTTCTCCTCCCTGCCCCCATGTATGATTTTCATACACTGGGCCTCTAGTTATTTATAATGACTAATTCTATTTCATTGCTCTTTCTAAATCTGCAGTTCATAGAATAGCCATATGAAAAATACCAATCCCCACATTCCTATTATGTTTAAAACTCTCTGAGTAGCACTGTGCAAGTTGAACTTCCCCAAATGAAATTCTGCTTTTTTTCCAACCCTATTACTTTGGGGCTAGTTGTGTTGCCACCTATGTGCAGTGGCTTAGACCTCGGGTCCTGGTGTCCTCAGGAGAAGTCAGGGCATAGAAGTCTCATGCTTGTGAGTATTTGAGAAAAATCAGTGGGAACTTATTATTAGGGCAGTTGCTTCCCCATCTCCTTCTCTAATCCAAGGATTGTTGAGTTACCAGGCTTCTTGATAACACTGGATATTGATAGCATTTTCTAAGAATATATGGGAAAATGAAGAGGGTTGTAAAGCAGTTATGAATCAAATTTGTTTCAAGTCCAGTCAGCTCTGTTATAATGAGACATATGTGTTTCTAAATGTGCTATTCAAAATCATGCAATAAAAACCACAGAGCTTAGGAGAAAGAAATAAGGTTATTTTTATATCACTTAAAAATTTGTCAGTGATATAGTAAAGTTAGGAATCTCACAAAAAAGAGGTAGCATAGTTCTATGCATGTGAAGTGGTTAAGAAATACATTAAAATTGTAGTACATATGTAGTACATATTTTACCTTCCAGGAGACATGATGTTTTGCTTGTGGAAGTGAGAATTGGAAAGATGGCACTTAATGTGTTATTGTGAAGTGGAGGGAGGGTTGTCTGAAATCAGAGGGAAGTTGTTAGACTCCATGTGCATATAGCTCAGAACACACATGATGAATTGAGGCAGCTGATAGTTGCTTGAGGTGATTTCATGTGTGCACTTTGCTTCTTTCAGAAAAATTATGCATAAGCAAATGTGAAGTTTGCATTATGCTCAAATATATGTTGTATACCCTATATATCAGTCATATTGTAACAAATTAGGCTTCCAAAAACAAGTGTTATAGCAGAACTGATCATTCTTGTGGGACATTGAGAGGAAATTAAGGGGGAGAGAGGGTGTGCCAAAAGCCTTTGAAAAAGGTACCTCTTGTAACCCAGCAATGTCACCTTTAGGAATTTATCTTAAAGAAATATTAGAGCTATTGCCTCTGAATATAAAAAATATTTTTAGAATAGTAAAAAAGTTGATTGGTTAAATAAATTACTAGAATACTATTGATTGGCCTTCCATATGGAAATACTACGTAGTGGTTAATAATTCATAAAAGAACATATGTCAATATATCAAGAAAATATTCATAATAAATTACCAAAATTTGGAAAAATTATGTTTCACAGGCTTTTTATTAGAATAGTAGTTGTAAAATCTAGAAATTTATATGTGGATAAAGCAAATACTGAAAAAACATACTGTATTCTAACATTACCTTAGATAGTGGATTTATGAGCATTTTCTTTGTACTTTTCTGTTTGTTTCTAATATTTCAGCCATGAATTTACATATTTTTATTTACTTATTTTGGTTTAATAAATCTTTATTGTTCAGATTATTACAGTTATTCACCCCCCTCATAGCTCCCTTTTACCTGGCTCCCACCCTTCCCTCTGCCCTTACCTCTCTCCCATTGTACTCATCCATAGGTGTATGATTTTTGTCCAGTCTCTCCCTGCACCCTCCTCACCCCTTTCCCCCTGAGAATTTTCAGTCCACTCCCTTTCTATGCCCCTGATTCTATTATATTCACATTTAATCTGTTCATCAGATGTTTAATTCACTTGATTTTTTAGATTCACTTGTTGATAGATATGTATTTGTTGTTCATAATTTTTATCTTTTTTTCTGCTTCTTCCTCTTCTTAAAGAGTTCCTTTCAGCATTTCATATAATACTGGTTTGGTGTTGACGAACTCCTTTAGTTTTTTTCTTATCTGTGAAGCTCTTTATCTGTCCTTCAATTCTGAATGATAGCTTTGCTGGGTAGAGTAATCTTGGTTTTTGCTATTCATCACTTTGAATATTTCTTGCCATTCCCATCTGGCCTGCATCGTTTCTGTTGAGAAATCAGCTGACAATTGTATGGGTGCTCCCTTGTAGATAATTAACTGTTTTTCTCTTGCTGCTTTTAATATTCTCTCTTTGTCTTTTGCTCTTGGTATTTTAATCATGACGTGTCTTGGTGTGGTCCTCTTTGGATTCCTTTTGTTTGGGGTTCTGTGTGCTTCCTGGACTTGTAAGTCTATTTCTTTCACCATGTGGGGGAAGTTTTCAGTCATTATTTCTTCAAATATGTTTTCAATATCTTGCTTTCTCTCTTCTTCTGGCACCCCCATAATTCTGATGTTGGTATGAAGTTGTCCCAGAGGCTCCTTACACTATCTTCATATTTTTGAATTCTTTTTTCTTTTCCAGTTGAGTGGTTTCTGTTTCTTTGTATTTTAAATCTTTGACTTGATTCTTGCTTTTAGGTCTCTGTATAATATTTTTTATTTCATTTAGTGTATGTTTAACTTGTAGTTGGTCCTTTTTCATCTCCTCTTGGGTCTTGCTAAATTTATCCATCTTTTCTAGGAAATTCTTGAAAAACCTTATAACCATGGTTTTGAACTCTATATCCAGTTGTTTGTTTTTTTCTATTTCTTTTGTTTGTGATCTGTTCCTTTGTCTCTGCATTTTTGGTGCTTTCTTGAGTTGGTAGAGTAGCTTTGTGTGCTAGGTGTCCTATATGGCTCAGTAGCTCCACCTACCCAGTTATCTGAGGTGGACTCCCTTGGTGCACCACTTTGTGGACTGTGTGTACTGCCTTGTTGTAGTTAGATCTTGATTGTTGTTGGTATCACTTGGGGGAATTGACCTCCAATTCAGTTGGTTGAGGATCAGCTGTGTCTATGCCAGGAAAATTTCTTTGCTGGAGTCAGCCTTATGAGACAAGACTTGCAAAATTGCAAAAGTGTTTGTGTTTAGCTTGGATGGGGCGGAGTCTCAGGACTGAGCAGATAGCCTTGGCTTCCTGTCAGCCCTGCCCTACTTGGTGGCCCCTGGGTCTCAGTGTCCCTAGGTAATCGCTGCAGCCCTCTCTGTGCACTTGTGCTTGCATGCCTGCAGACCTCTGCCTTTCTGGCTCCCCTGAGTTTCTGTGTGCTCTGGGGACCTGTATGAATCTGGGTCCCCAGGGTCTTGCCCAAACTGGGGTTTAGTGCAGTCGGAAGTGGATTTCAGCACAGTTGGAGGTTCTGCCTTCCTCCTGCTAGAGAAAGCCAGTAGCACAATCAGCAGTTAGCCTTCTGTGTGCCCACTTGCACTTGCACGCCACCAGACCTCTGCCTTTCGTGGCTACCTTAAGTTTCCATGCACTCCTCCCTTTTCACGACAGTCCAGAATCCCCCATATGAGTCTTGCCCAGAACTGGGGTTCAGTGCAGTCGGAACTAGATTTCAGTGCAGTTGGGAGTTTCCCTCTCCCTCCCACTAGAGGAAGCCAGACAGACACACCTTCGCCTGTCCTTTCTACGTGCATGTCTCCATACCTCAGCTTTTTGCAGTTCCTCTGAGTCTCTGTGAGCCCATCTCTTTTCTTTTAGTTGTAGAATTTCCACTCAGCCAGCTTTCCTGTGGTTCTAGATGATGTCCGGTCTGTCTTTTAGTTGTAGTTTTGAAATTGTTGTGTGAGGCAGTAGTTTAGGTGTTCACCTATGCCGCCATCTTGGTTTCTCAATTTACATATTTTTAAAAAAGGATATTTGCCCTACCCAGTTTAGCTCAGTGGATAGAATGTTGGCCTGTGGACCAAAAGGTCCTGGGTTTGATTCCAGTCAAGGGGACATACATTGGTTGTAAGCTCCTCCCCAGCCCAGGCCCTGGTCAGGGCACATGCAGAAAGCACCAGTAGATGTGTTCTTCTCACATCAATATTTCTTTCTTCGTTTCCTCTCTCTTCTACTCTCTCTAAAAATGCAATGGAAAAATATCCCTACATGAGGATTAAAAAAATAAATAATAGCAAAGGAAACTTATGTCTTATTGAAACTTCTAGTAAAAAGCTTGATTCAGGATGCATCTAATGTCTCTAGGGCCCATCTTCTAGCCTGTTTCCCCAGAGTGACTTCTTGGCCAGGTTGCTTCTCCCAGCCTCATGGGAGTTGAAAAAAGGCTGCTGGCTCATATCTAAAAGAAAAGATCCAGTGTATGTTTTTATGAATATCTCAAAATACACTCAATTTTAAAAAAAGAATGAATAATGTTATTATTGATAGAGCAAGTCTTCAGAAGGCAAAGACTAGAGTGGATCCCAGACTCCTAGAGGCCTAGCAGGGCGTGCGTTTGAGCACACGGGCGTGCGCATACACACACAGACACACTCACACACACACTCATTTCCCCCTAAATTAAGAGTGCTGATTGCTACATTTCCTCCAGCTCTGACAGTCTCTGATTCTCCAGAAATGGGATGTGCCTCTGTATCCCATCCCAGTCTGATTACCATTCTACTCAGGGATGTATTGGTATGTTTAATTTAAATCACCCTTTCTGGAAAATGTAATATTGTTGCATGTATGCCACCTTTGGGGAAATCAGTTGGACATTATCTTTCAGCCACCACCGTGAAATTATATTAAATCTAGCCTCAGCCTTCTCCAGCAGGGTGGTCTGTTTCTTTTCTCCATAACTTTCAGAGTTCCTATAATGATCTGCAATAGGGAATGAACCATGACTAGATCATGAGGAAGGAAGGAGAAATACCATCTGTGGAAAGAGGCACTTCAGAGCCTGAGATTCTCTGTCAAATGTGGTGACATCTGAGGGTCCTGCAATTGATGATAATTCAGAAAGCCTATCAATATCATGTTCAGTATCATCAGCACCAACTTAGGTTATTGTACACTTTTTCCATAGGTAGGAATATTCAAAAGAAGGAAGACAGGCTGTTTGTGAACACAATAGGGGCCTGGCTAGCAATAATGTTTAACTGAATCTCAGTATTCAGGAGTGTTAGAAGGCAATATCACCATAGTGATGCTTAAATGGTTTGTGGACTACTTGTATCCCCTTCCAGGATATAGAGTCAAAGTCTCTGTGAGTACACTGAAGTCTGAGAGGTGCTGGTCTTCTGGGGAGGCTTCATGATGAAGCAGGAACTCATTTTAGTACTAAAATTTGGAGAAGAGCATGAAGGGCTTTCCAGGTAGAGAGGTGTGGAGCAAGGCCCATCTGTGGGCAGTGTGAAAAGCAATTTGGATGGAACAAATGGCACCAGCTGGGAATGTGGATGATAGACTGAAAAGATTGACTGAGACATGAGAGTGAAACCTAAGAGTTCTCTACTTTAGAAAATTTGTGTCATGAGATACATATGAATTTGGTATTTATGGGCACAAAACACTGTCATAAGCAATTGTGTGTTTTTGATACCATCTCCCAATGCACCCTCTATTCAACAGATACAAATACATGTTCAGGTACTAAAGCAATGAATGCATGTTCTTGTTTTAAAATGAACCACTTTAAATTTTGAAAACATTGTCATTTGTAAGGAAACTAAATGGACTAATTTAAAGTTTTGCAATTACTTTTTATCGTAGATAATAAGTTTTAGGGTCTTTTTTCTTAGGTATCCACTGTATTTCCATAAAAGCAAGGCTGTTTTATGAAAAAATATGCATAATAAATCCAGTGATGTTGTTAAAGAATATAGGGTTTACCAGTTTTGATACCTGACATATCATTGGTATGCATATGTTATTACAAAATTCACTTCTATCATGACTTTGCATTTGAAGTAATGATTGTGTTGATGCTATGGATGTTTCTTAGAGTATTCTTATCCACATGCAAAGAAGAGAGAGAGAAAATGCTCAATCTTCTCTCATCTATCCCTGCTTTAAAAAAATATTAAATGTTAGCTGATCTCAGTGTAGTTCAGTTGATTTCTTAGCCATTGGAAAAATCCATAAGTCCTCATGTTGAGCCTGCTATGTAGAGTAGCCAGAATGAAAAGCAGCTTAATTGTAACAAAATATTTTGCTCTTGTGACTTCGGGCTTAGCCTCATGTTTAAAACTACAGTGAAATTTCTCTGTGACTGGCAGTTTAATAGAGCTGCATGTTCTTCTGACCAGTGAGGTAGCTTTGGTCAATATCTTGTATCTGAATTGGCTTTTGACTTCTCTCATTTCCTATATTTTAAGACCTGCTATCACAAATGTTTAAATTAGAGAAAATTTATCAAGCTGTTCTTATGAAATGAGGTAACAAACAGAAGTTTAATAAAATGGCTTAACCTGTGAGTAAAACTTTAAAAACTACAAGTCACTGTAAAATCAAATCTGTATCATTTCAATAATTCATAATCACAAAATGAAGAATATAGGTAGGAGGTCATGTGTTATATGAAATTCCCACTAAAACGTCCACTTAATTTGAGAAAGTACGTCAGGATAATTCAACAACATTGACGGTATTATAAAGATACCCCTTGACAATTGTGAAATGAATATATTGTTTGGAATCTTCAGTAGCTTAAGTGTTTTTCATGTGATAATTCTTATTACTAAACCCACATTGCAGAGCTATAATGGTTGGCAATCAGAGAAACATCATGTTCATTTATGTGACATGATGGGACATATACTCTTAGGACACACAAAATGGACTAAAGGTGAGGATAGAGTAGGAGTATCAATGAGAGGCCTATTTCAGTAATCCAGGTTAAAAAGGAAGTGGGCCTTCTTGGCTCTTGTTGGTGAGACGTGGGAAGAGGGGACATCTGAGAGAAAGAAAGCAGCAAGAAGTCTTTGTGACAGGCCAGTGGAAGAACACATATGGCATCTGTAAGGGAGGAATGTTTTTCAGTGGCATCCTGTCTCCGGAGGAATATAAAGAGGACAAATTAGGGCAGTAATATACTCTGTGTAGCAGCAAATATTCAGGTTACCCTGGGGAGAGACATGAAAAACCTCTGTTTGTGGGGACCGCAAGTCATTTCCATCTCCCTGGGCTGAGCGAAGGCCCCAGCTGTGTGATTTCTTAGCCAATTAAGGGAACTTGCACAGCAAATGCAGTGCATTTAATGCAAGGCCACAAATCTGGGGCAACTTTCCACTTTGAAGGTTTTCTTGTTTCATCTATGATTTCCTTTTTACTCTTCTCACTTATGGTAGCATCAAGGCAGATTCTAAGGCAGCTTCCCCCCCCACTTCTGCCTCATCCTGCTTCCTGGGCCACTTGGGGGGTTCCCACTGAGGTTCTACAGCCAGGGCACAGAGCTGGCCAGAAGAGGTGGGGCTGGATAAGGTGGAGTGGGCATCAAAATTAGACTTGTTAGTGGGCCACTTGTCCCATCAGGGAAGGAGCCTGGCCTGAGATTTGGAGTTTTTTATATAAAGAGAAGTTGATCATGAAAAACTGGACACATTATAAAAAGTTCCTGAAATTCTCTAAGAAATTGGTTCAAAGAGCCTTCCCCATTATTTTATTTCTAGTTTTTCCCAGTGACTTCTTGAGCTTCTTACCTGTCTCTCTTGCCATGCTCTACTCAAAGACTTCATTCTAGTTGTAATTTACCCAGATTATCCGACCTTCTAACTGTGAGTCTGATTTCTGCCAGCATGAGATAGTTTGCCCTTCCATCAGAGAGGAGGAAGCAATCCCTTCCGTCATTCTCTTTTCTCCTAAAAATAATAATAACATAAACTGATGAACAAAAATAGATCTAAAGACTTACAAGCACTGAACAGAGGGTAAAACCTCAGAGGGAAGGCAGGGGAGAGTGAGCAGATAGGAAGAGATCAACCAATGAACTTGTATGCATATATGCATAACCCAGGACCACAACCAGTAGGGTGAAAGCCTGGGGTCAGGAGTGGGGACGGGCAGAGAGAGGTCAATGGGGGGAAAAAGGAGACCAATATTATACTTTCAACAATAAAGATTTAAAAAAGTTAAAAATATAAAAAATACAAATAACAATAAGAGCAACAACAATAATATTAATACTGGTAAGAAGAATTGAAATAACTTTCCAAAACAACACTAAAGAAGAAGAATAAAACAGGAAGGCTCTCTCTTCAGACCTAGGTAACAGTGGGAACAGGGATGTTATGGTCTAAGCCAGCTGTCCTGCGAGTGCATCTCTGAATATAATTGTGGTAAGCTTACAAATGCCCGTCTCCCAGAGATATTTCCACCTCCTAATTCTTGAAACCTGTGTTACTTTATTTGGAAAAAAAATTCTTTGAAGACGTGATTAAGAATCTTGAGATGAGGAGCTCATCCTGGAATATCCAGGCATTGACTCTTGGATTTTCCCTTTTCCAAAATATCTTCTTCCCTATAAATTCAACCTTCCTCATGTGGATATGATCTTGAATGTATATCTGGTAGATGAACTTCTGGAATAAGAAAATACAAAAAAGAGGGCTTGATAAGTACAGCTAAATTCATAAGAAGACTGCCATGCCTTTTCTTTTTCTCCCCATCAACCATAAAAGGCTGACTTTCCATGGCTCTGGAATTAGATTAAATCAATAAAAAACATTGGTTGACTTAAACCTTGAGCTGGAACCAACATCTTGGTAATGGAAGCCTGGGAAGACCCAGGGCCTTGGGTAATGGGAAAATTTCATGTCAAAACAGAGTCAACCTGGGGGCGGGGAGGACAATGGCTACAAATTGAAAACATTTAGCCACATTAGTACAATCTAATCCAGGCTGAGGATTAGATTTCCTGCTCAAAGGAAGGCAGAAGGAAGGGGAAGAGAATCATGAAGGAGACTGGGAGCTCTGCAGCCCAGGAGAAAGCCCTTTGGGTTTCTAAGAACATCTTTGCCTAGCAGCAAAGCCTGCAAAAAATTTCACCAGGTTTTGCTCAGCAGGCTTAGGGGCTCATTTAGAAACAGGAGGTATGGCAGCAAGGGAAATGCATTTGCAAACACACCAGATGCACAGAAGTGTGTGTGTGTGTGTGTGTGTGTGTGTGTGTTTCAGTCACAAAAGTCCAAAGCAATGGTTTGGAATGGGTTTCATTTGGATAGACTAAGTGCCTTTTTCTACCTTAATTTTCCCATCTGCACAGTGAAAGGTGGGAATTAGAGAAATCTAATTATACAGCACTAGAGGATTTATAATGTTAGATCTGAAAGGGACATTCTAGATTACATTGCTCATTCTAGCTGTTTGACAAGTCTGAAGAGTGAGGCCCAGATTGTAGAAATGACTTGTCAATAGCCACACAGCAAGGTGTTGCTGAAGCTAGAATTAGAATCTAGAATCTGGGGCTTGGGTTCAAGTTCTCTGCAATTTTAAAAATGGATTTTTTTAATTGAGGGGATTGACTCAAGGATGGATTTTAGGGTTTCTGTAATTCTGTAAATTTTGTATGCCAAAATTTTGTGAATGTCTATATCATTCATATTTTTAAGAAAGAAAATATTTAATGTGATCTCCAGAAACGGCTAAAGACTTTTCAAGAAGCCATCCATCAATTAATTGAACTGATTGATTGTGCCTCTTGGATATGTCAGGCTCTTTTTCGGGCATTTGTACTGGGGCAGTAGACACAGCAGGCAGAAGTCCCTGTTCTCAAGGAGCTTATATTTTATAGGAAGGGTGATAGACAATTAAACAAGTAAAATGTATTGTATGTAAGGTGGTGATAGGCGTATGGAGAGAAATAAAGCAGGGACAGGGAGTGCAGGGGACCACTTCTGCTTTACTTGAGTTGAAATTAGATTTTCCCCATGAGTGCCGAGACTCCTTGACCTGAAGATCAGGAGCATATTACAATAAAGCACACAGCATGCTGTGCTATAGCTATTTTATGAGGGTTCAGCTAGAGGTAGAGAGTGTCCTGAGAAAGTCCCTGATCCTCCTCCCTTGGTCATTTTTAGCAACATCCATGCCAGGAAAGTGAGCAGTTCATCCTCCTGAGCCATCTGAAGCTGGCTGCCAGGCTGTCATCACTCACAGGGTGCTGCATGCTGTCCACTCCCGAGACAGTGATGGTTTCTTGTCAGCATTATTTATGATTGATTGCATCACTGTATCCTGGGGAGAAGGAAGCCAGGAAGGCAGAGAAGCAGCAACAGCAGTTTGTGGAGTTTTTTGTTAGGGGATGAATGAAGGATAACCTTTCAGTGGTCTGTGCTGCTACTTTTAAAAAGCATTTTGAACTTGATTTAATCTTTACATGGTTCTCAAAGACATGTCAGGTATGGTTAATCTTACTTCAAAGGTTTGTCTTCCAATACACAGAGGGTTGTGGGGTCATATGGCAGGTCAGAAGCAGGGCCAAAGATTAAAGCCCAGATTCTCTTGTCTCCTTGTAGGAGCCCTTTCTCTTTCTCTGCCATCCACATTCCTTTTTTTTTTTTTAATCCTCACCTAAGGATATTTTTCCATTGATTTTTAGAGAGAGTGGAAGAGAGAGGGGGAGAAACAAATATTGATGTGAGAGAAACACATGTATTGGTTGCTTCCTACATACCCCCCAAACAGAGCCTGGGTGGGGGAGGAGTATGCAACGGAGGTATGTATGTGTCCTTGACTGGAATCAAACCCGGGACCCTTCAGTCTGCAGGCTAATGCTCTATCCATTGAGCAAAACCAGCTAGGACCTCCATCCACATTCTTGATTTCATCCCTCTCTCCTTTCTTTCCCTTCTATTCCACATTCAACCCAGCAGCAAATCCTTCTTCTTGAAACTATATCTAGAATCTAACCTTTCTCACATCCCACCCTGTTGGCACTGAATCAGTCCACCATTATCTCTTGCATGGACTATTGAGTAAGCTGCCAACTGTGTGCCCCTGCTGTGTGCCCCACCCTCTGCCCCTAAATTCCAATTCATCCTTCACTCAGCAGCCCAGAAGCCAAGAGTAGTGACTCTAGAGTGAAAGTAGAGGTTGGACATACAGCTGTAATGTGCCTATCTGACTCACTATAAGAGGCCCATACCCTAACTAGACCTTTGGCTTCCCAGCGCCAAAATTATCTGTATGCACACCAGTGGTGGTTTTAGAACTGAAGAGTGGTTCTGAGTAACTGAACACAGTCATGGAAGAATACAGATGTATCTATCTGAGACATTCTGTTATTGCTGTATTGTGTTCTTGAGGGCACTGAGGAGGTATTGAAAGTTTTGAATAGGAGATTGACTCACACTTTTGGCTCATCACTCTAATGCTATGTAGAGAGTAAATTGGAGCAGAGCAAGAATAGGATCTGGAACGCCTTTGAAGAGGCTATTGTAGTGGTTTAGGGAGGAGATGATGGTGTGGGTTAGGTGAAATGAAGTAGCAGGGGAGGTAGAGAGAAGTGACATAATTGAGATATAGTTTGGAGACAAAATCTAAAAAATTTACAAATAAATTGGATGTAGGTGTTCAAGGGAAAAAGAGAATGGTTTACCAACTAATGACTTGAAATACTCAGTAGATGGTAGTATGACTTAAAGAGAAGGGGAAGACTCAGGAGGGACTGGATGGTGATGGAAGCTGGGGTCACAAATCCTGCTTTGGGCTGGTTATGTGCGAAGAGTCTATGCATAAGACACCAAAGTAGGCCTAGAGCTGGAGTTGGAGTTTAAATGTTGTCATCTTATAGTGGTACTTAAAGCCATAGTATTGTTTGAGATCATTCTGGGAATGAGAACATAGATAAAAAAGACTTAGAACTAGGCCATCAACACTGATAGGATAGGTGAAGAAGAAGGGTTCTTACACAGTGGTGGTGATGGAATAATAATAGTATTGCTACAGCTGCTGCTGCCGGGAATGTTAATGGCAGCAGTAACCACATTTACTGAGTAGATAACACATTCCAGCACGGCTCTGATTTGTTTCACTTAGTTCTCATATCAACTCTATGAGGCAGTTACAACTAACTGCTTATTTTTTTAGCTTTATTGAGGTATAACTGACAAATAAACTTGCAAGATATTTAAAGTGTACAACATGATGATTTGATATAAGTATACAGAGAAGATCCCCCACCATTGAGTTAATTAGCACACCCATCACTTCACATATTTACCATTTTTCTTTTTTCTTTTTTGGTAAGAACATTTAAGTTTTACTTCCTTCCTTAGCAAATTTCAATTACCAGTGCACAGTACAGTGCTATTAACTATGGTTACCATGTTATTCATTAGATCCTCAGAGCTTATTCATCCTATTACTGAAAGTTTGCACATTTTTACAAACCTCCTATTTCTCCCATCCCCAGCCCCTGGTAACCACTTTTCTACTCTGTTTCTATGAGTTTGACTTTTAAAAATTTAAAATTCCACATGTAAATGATACAATGCAGTATTTGTTTTTCTCTGTGTGGATTATTTCATTTAGCATAACACCCTCCAGTTTTATCCATGTTGTCACAGGTGACATGATTTCCTCCTTTTTAAAGGTGGAACAATATTCCATTATATGACCGAAACTTAAAATGTTTCCATACCTTGGCTCTTGTAAATAACACTGCTATGAACATCATTTTCTTTGAAATACTGTTTTTTTTCTTCAGATATAGTCTCAGAAGTGGGACTGGGTTATGTAGTAATTCTATTTTTAATTTTCATACTGTTTTCCACAGTGGCTGCATTCATTTACATTCCTACAAGCAGTGCACAAGGGTTCCTTTTTTCCCATATTCTCATTAACTTTATTTTATAGACAAGGAAACAAAGTACATAAAGGTTAAATAACCTTCTCAAATATCACACAGCTAGGAAGTGAATGGGGTAGTAATAGAGCCCCAGTCTCTTGACTTGTTTGCCAGGACTCTTGTCATGTGATGGAAAGGACAGAAGGAAGCCATGCTGCTGTCCCCTGAAATCCTGAAGCCTGCTCCCAGGGACGGCTCACTGTGCGAGTTCATAATATTCAGATGTCAGTATCTCATGTTAGTACATATATCATGGAAGGCCACATGGGTGGTGGAAATGTACTCACCTGGGAGGTGGTTTCCCATACACTACTGTGGTGACATTTATAGATGAGACACATTTTCTTAACAAATAAGAATCTAATGGATTAAGTCTCATCTAATTATGCCTTCTGCATCAAGCTACACTTCTCCCTGCCTGATGCTGCTGGCATAATTAAACTTAATGCACTTTTAATGATGTCTTCCTAACTCAAGCATTCACATGTGATTAGCATCAAACAGGGATGAACTGTCACAGGTCTAGGGGCTGGTCTCTAAACCTATAAGACTTAGGTTCAGATATAAATTAATCGTGAATCTCAAGCTTCACAAATCTTAGCTTGGGAGTAAAGGTGGCTTGTAATGCTGGTCCCCCTAATTTGAGGCAGCAAAAATGGCATCCGTTTCTAGTTAGTCTTAAACTTCAGGTTTCAAGTGTATGTCACTTCCCTCATCAGAAATCTTCCATAACAGTAAACACTACAAGTATTTATTACTTAATGTATACCATGCTCTTATATTTGTTAGTTCATCTCATCAACCCTGGAAGTTTGGTATATTGTCAGTTTTACTGATTAGGAAACTGACTCAGAACAAAAGATTTTCCCACTTCAAATGGTTGAAAAGTGGTGAAGGTCAGTCTATACTTAATATAAAATTCTGCGTCTCAAATGCTTGCTGTTGCTGACAGAAGAAAGTATGAATTGAGGCAGAGATTCATAGCTCTCATGATCTTGTCCCAGTTTAAACTTCTAGCCTTATCACTCCTCTCGCTGGATACAGACCCTAGATTTCTGCTCAGGCTTTTTCCTCTGCTGTTTTACCCTCTGCATTCTATCATCCATTCACAGTCCTAGTTTAGATCTTGCCTGTGCCAAGATTCCTTTCCCAATTCCTCATGTTTCCTTTTCCCTTGTTTTGAAAGCACTTTATTTCTATCGCTAATACAAGAAAGACTTTGATGTGCCATAGTTAAATTATTCATATATGTCTTTATTACCTAACTTGATTGCGGACTGCAGAGGATAAGGGATGTTTATTATGCTTCTCTTCTTTCTTCTGTGCATTGATGTATAATTCTGTGCTTATCACATTGTTGACTCTAATGCAAGGATGATATTCAAAATACTGAACAACTAGTGTGATATGTGCACCAACCCATTAGAATAGACTCTAGCTATATTGATGTGTACATGTGGAATATCAACTCTATCCTAATATGTGTGAAGGAAATTGAAATGGCCAATGGAATTAGCTAAATATGTTCTAAATTGGTGGTAAATGAATTTCTTGATAGCTCCCTTCTACTTCACCATATGGCCTCCAAAATGATCTACTACACCCCCTGTTCCAAAATTGTCTACTTTACAGGTATGCGCGCTCGCGCGCTTGCTCTCTCTCTCTCTCTCTCTCTCTCTCTCCCTCCCTCCCTCCCTCCTTCCCTCCCTCCCTCCCTCCCTCCCTCCTCTTATCTCCTCTCATCTTTCATTGGCTAGGCTTAGTCACATGGCCACATCTCTAACATATGCAAGGCATGTTGGGAAATGAAGTCTAGATATGTGTCTAGAATGACAGAACAAGGATTTTGATGAGCAGCTTTTACTTATTTTTTAAATTTTTAAAGAATATATTTTATTGATTTTTTACAGAGAGAAAGGAAGAGGGATAGAGAGTTAGAAACATTGATGAGAGAGAAAAATCAGTCATCTGCCCCCTGCACACCTTCTACCTGGGATGTGCCTGCAACCAATGTACATGCCCTTGACCAGAATTGAATCTGGGACCTTTCAGTTTACAAGCTGACACTCTATCCACTAAGCCAAATCAGTTAGGGCTGGTGAGCAGCTTTTAATCTTTGCCATTATTTTGAAATAAGAAATCTAGAAATAAAAATTTTGCTTATTGAGATATCATAGTATAAAATATTTTGTTCTTTTCTAAAATATGGGAGACATTATTCTGAAAAGTAGCCTCTTATTTTATTCACTTTCATGTAGCTCATTTCCCTTTTATCTTTCTTATTAAATCTAAGAATTTAATAGGTGAAAAAAAACCCTAAAATTTTATTGCCCTTAATTTATAGATGAGTCCCAAGGAGGTTTTCTCAGAATATTTCAATTTCTTGTTGAGCTGTCTGTCATCTCAGCCTCAATGAGGAAGGAACATCTAGTTAGAAAACATTGGGATTTGTGTTTGGTAGTTAAGACATAAATTCAATAACTATTTACAATTACAGGCAATTGGCATTGGAAGGGGATGCAAACTGACCTTTACTCCAGGAGTTTCCTCTGCAGCAACTTGAATAGTCTTCTAAGTTCTGTTTTTTGGGAATACTTAAAACAAGTCTGTTCCTTCTTTTATGTAAAAACTAGAGGCCTGATGTGCAAAATTTGTGCAGGGGGCTTGGCCCTTGCAGCCACTAGGCTGGCCTCAGCCCTTGCATTCCTGGCTTCGTCCAGAAGGCCGTTGTTCGGCTATCTGTTCTAATTAGCATATTATGCTTTTATTATTTTAGATCCCTAGGACAGTGGAGTGATTCTCAGGCAGTGTACTATGGAGTTCTAGAGCTCCACAAAAAGGTCTCTGCTTTCATCATCTTGGCCTAGGAGGAGGGCTGAGCTGAGCCAGGGTCATATTATGACTTCTGCGGTTCTCTTCCTCCATGAAACATGTAAAAAATTACATTTTATGACTGGATTGATGTACAGATGAATATATTAATGTTATATATTAAAACATTTTACTTGACTAAAAGTTTGTTTTTAAACTTCTTATTTTAAAAGAAATTAAACACATTTCTGTGGGCTACTAAAAATATTGTGGACCCTGGGCACTGTATCCACTGTGCCTAATGAATAAGTGGGGCCTGACTGGGCTGGATTTTCCCACTGTCCCTATCAGAGATGTTAAAAATGGAAAATATGTGTTTTAGAATTGACAGGATATGATAACTTCAAATCATAGATAAGAAAACTTAGGGTGTGAGAGAGTGTTCGGTAGGCAAGGATATTTGGTAGGCAAAAGACAAAGCCTGGATCACTCTTTTCATATGTTATGACTTTTCCATTAATTAATTTACTCACATATTCCATAATTAATGACACCTATGCTATGTCTGACACACTACAATACAGAATCTAAAACCCTACTTGGTCCTTAGGGGTTAGGCAAGATTTATGTTCATTTAACAGACATTCCAACTTGGACTTAGAAACCTGGGCATGGGGTTTCTCCATACTCCTCTTGCTACAGAGCATAAGAATTGCAAGTTTTGTTATGCCACTTCCTGGTCCCAGTACCTCCTTGAGCATAGCTTAATGAACCCTTTTTATTTTATTATATTTATTTTTAATCTATGTGATAAACATCAATCAGCTACCTCTAATTTGTGCCATGACTGGGGAAGGATCAAACCACAACCTAGATATGTGTCCTGACTGTAACCAAGGTAGCAACCTTTTGGAGTGCAGGATGACACTGCAAACTACTCAGCTACCAGGCCAGGACAACAATTTTTATTTTTTTCAATATCTTGAATATCATGTCCAGGTCCAATAACTATCTCACCTAATCAATAAAATGAAATAGAGAAAGCATCAAGCATAATCATTACCATGTGTTCACTTAAAAATAACTCCCATGGTAGGGTGGGAGTTACCATGCCATAGTCACACTTTATAGGTGGAGAAATTAAGGCTCAGTGAGGCCTCAAGGTTTGAGCCCAGCCAGTCTGACTTCAACCCTCCCATTCTTAACTGGTAAACTAATTTCTCTTCTCCTTTTGGCTCCCCTCTATTACTTTCCTTTTGAAATAGTTTTCCTTCTTTTTGTTTTGACTCCCCCCATCAAAGGCATAGGAGATTATTCAGCTCTTGAATCAAGTTCTGCATATTAGTCAGTGCTTGGTTACCAGGAAGCTTGAGAATTTAACTTACCACTCAAATCAACTGATTCTTAGTTGAAGAGAGCAAAGTGCATTTGTCCCCTGGCTCCAGTGTGGTCAACTGCCCAGAGCCCATTCAGCCATCCTAGTGCACCTAGGGCCTCCCTGTATTAACGGGTAGAACAAAAATGAATCCCTTTCCTTGAAACCTCTGTGGTTGGTGATATTTTTAAAATTACATTTGTAAAGAAAATTTTTTATTTATAAATTGAAGCTAATTTTCAAGGTAGTTAAGTGTTATTGTGAAGCAACAGATACATAAATACATGTATTTATTTATAAGCACATGCAAAAAGGCCTGGAAGGATTCACTTAAAAGAAGAAACAGTGGTCTTTCCTGGAGAAGGGAGTGGGAAATGGGGAACTCTACTCTTTATGAGACTTATTTCTATACAGTTCTTATTTTTTCCAATAGAAAATTGATTGTTTAATTAAAGAAATTAAACACCAAGAAATATTGTATTACAAAGAAATGGATATGGTCTTGGGTAAAATCCCATGGCCTCTGAGGGTTCTGGTTTTCTCATTTACAAAATGAGGAATTAAATGATTTCTAATGGCCCTGCCCAAAGCACAGATATTCTCCAGTTCTTTGTGTTCTATCTTATCAAGTATAGCCTGTGTCAACCAGCAGATCACTGGCAAGGGCAGGAGACCACTATAATTGCCTTCTCAAGAGTAAGTAAAGTTACGGGCTCATTTTATCTGCTCCCAGAAGTGATGCAAATTGCATCGGATCATTCATTTCACAGATACTTATAGAGGACATACTATGGGCTAGAGAGGATTCTAGGTGCAGAGGGCAGTGCAGTGAACAAGAGTGTCAAGGCCCTTGCACAGTATCAAGGCCCTTGCACTTGCCAGAAACAAGACCGAAAATAGATAAAAACACTGTAGTCATCACAGGTCAAAATAACTGGCATGAAGGGACCAAAGCTATATGCAGAGAGGGTACTCAGGTAGCCTTTCTGAAGAGGAGACATTGAAGCTGACACCTGGAGGATGAGAATGAGCAGGTGTGCAAATAACTAGGGAAGGGCATTCTGAGAGGAGGGGCAATTATAAAGGTTTGATGGTGGGAAGGACTTAGTGCATTGGAAGAAGAGAGAGCAGGCTGGTGAGGCTGGAGCTTAGCCAGTGAAGGGAAGATGAGGTGAATGAGTCAGGGAAGTAGACATGGCAAGGATCTACAGAGCAACCATCTTGTGGGTCTGAAACTTCGGTTTTACTCTTAAGAACAGTGTCTTAGTGAAAGATTTTTAGCAGGAGAGTGATGTGCTCAGATGAAGCTGTCTTCATGGGATGGGAAGAAGATAAAGGACTCCCAATATATTTAAAGAAGAACTTCAATGGAGTAGATGAGAATAGGTATGATGTTAATGAACTAAGAAGTTAAAATTGACTAGGCAAGGATGGGGCTAAGATAAAAACGTTAATTTCATTTAAGCATAGAATCCCTGCTCCTTGCTTAGAGTTGAAGAGAGGGGAGGTTTAAGATATAGTCCTGACCTCAAGGAACTTAAGGACATTTTTAGGAATATACAAAAAAGGCAACTGTGCCATTAAAAAATTACCTTCAAATTATTTGACACACATTGAGGTGTGTGGCATTTGGACTCTGGGTTAGCTTGTTAAGCGCTTTAACTGACAGAGAATGATGGGAGTGACGCCACGTGATTTCTGAGGGAGGGTTATAAAAGGAAATGCTTTTATAACACTTGTGTTTAGAGCCTGAACCCCTATGACTACCTGGGAACCAGCATGCTATGAGGAAACCCAAACCATGTGGAGAGGCCATGTATAGGCTCTCTAAAACCTAATGCAGTTGTCAGATATGAGGTTAAAGCAGTGGTTCTCAACCTTCCTAATGCTACGTCCCTTTAATGCAGTTCCTCATGTTGTGGAGACCCCCAACCATAAAATTATACTAGCAATGAAAATAATTTTATGGTTGGGGGTCACCACAACATGAGGAACTGCATTAAAGGGACGTGGCATTAGGAAGGTTGAGAACCACTGGGTTAAAGGAACCTCTACATGATTCTAGCGCTCTCCCTGAGAGCCTTCCCACTGGAGCTTCCAAACATCCTGAAGCAGAGAAAAGCTGTCCCTGCTGTATCCTTTCAATTCCTGATCCACAGAATCTGTTTTCAGTCACTAAATTTTAGTACAGTTTGTTACACAGCAATAAAACCAGAGCAGCCAGAGACATTCTGAAAAGCTACACACTGTATGATTCTAACTACATAACATTCTAGAAAAGGCAAAACTATGAAGATAATATAAAAGTATTAGTGGTTGCAAGAGTAGTGATGGGGTTGGGGTTCGGGGAGGGAGGGAAGAATGAATAGGCAGGGCACAGAAATTATTTAGGGCAGTGAAACTATTCTGTATGATACTATAATTAATGGAGGATACATGTCATTGTACCATTTGTCCAAACTCATAGAATATACAACACCAAGTGTGAACCCTAAGGGAAACTATGGACTTGTGCTGATTGTGACATGTCAATGTAGATTCATTCATCTATTGTAAAAAATGTACCACTCTGGTAAGAAATGTTGAGAATGGGGAAACTAGGGGGTATATAAGAAACCTCTGTATTTTCTCTTTAATTTTACCAGGAGCCTAAAAATACTCTAAAAAAATAAAGTCTTTAAAAAATACAAAAACAGAGCAGCAGTCTAGGTTGCTAAATCCCTGGATTAGAATATTTAGAGATTCTGAATTTGTCCTAGCTTTAGAATAAAATTCACTTTACCATTTGGATATTGCTAGTAACTTTCTTGATGTTAGTCTGAGGGACCCAGGAGGAGAGAGAACAGTTTCTGCACTCTGAACTCTAATACCCATATTCCTCATGGCCTCTATGGGGCACTCTGCCCTTGCAGAAGCAGCCTGGGTAATGCAGTCAAACTGCCTTGATTGTCGGAGGAAAGGTGTTGATTCTCCACTTTCCTTTCTTTTCCTCATTCCCCTCAAGGATTTTGGGCCGTGGGGAGAAATGTCAGGGAAGGCTATAGCAGTTCTAGACTCTGTCACCAACTTGAGAGGTTAACTAACTGCCCACTGTTCTCCACCTGCCAGGATTTAAACACAAGATGCCATATTCTCCATTTTTATCTATCATGCTGTCCTGTGGTCTGCTCATTCCAGACATGAAGACCATTTCTAGAGCTTAGGTTTTGTGATTTTGACATTTTGTAGAATCCTCATCTTCAAAACTGAGTCCATCAATGGCCTTGGAGAAGAGCTAGGACTCAACAGGGTGGGATGTCAGGCCTTTATACTTTCATTATCACCAATTCCTAGTCCCTTAAAACAAACAAAACAAAACAAAACAAAACACCCCATCTGGGCCATGTGTAGAAGTAGGGCTTCCTCAACACTTTGTGTCGCGGCTGAGCTCTAGCCCCCGAGAACAACAGTAACAGAGGCTCCCTGTGATCGATCACCTGCTTCCCTCCTTCCCCATTTTCTAGACCACTTTCTGCTTGAGGACAGCAACCCTTTCTCAAAGACTCCTGAATGGGCAGAACAGAATTATGACTCTGGGAAACATATTCAGCATCATAGTTAGACAGTTAGGCTCTGGAGAAACATATTCAGCATCATAGTTAGACAGTTAGGCTCTGGAGTCTCAAACACTTGGAATCTAGTTTTGACTCTGCCATTTTTAATTTTGGGCAAGGTACTTATTTTATCTTGGTGCAGTTTCCTCATTTATAATAGGACAATCACAGTCTCTGTAGAGCACAGGGTTCTTGTGAGGATTAAGGGTTATAACAATGCAAAATACTTAACACTGTGCTCATTGAACAGGAGCTGCTATCTTCTTTCTCATCTTGAAGTTGAGGGAGTTGGTGATATTGGGATGTCTGGAGTTGTACCTTTGGGACAAAGTGATAAGCTGGGTTGTCACTAGAATGCAGAGAAGGAACACAAAGCATGGATGTAATGATAATAGTAATGCTCCCTTACAGCTAGTCTAGCACATTTGACCAGTTTAGAACATGCACACAATATACATATACATATATAGCCTTAGTTGATCCTTGATATGACCCTGGGGAGTAAGGAAACCATATCACATGATGTATTATGGAAGACCGTGGAGAGGGGTACAGAATAAAAGGAAGTAAGAATTACCTTTGATCTCTGTGAAGCGGGGGTGGAGGGTGGGAGGGGGCGCGCGCAGGAGTGGGGAAGGGGGGAAGATACCCTTGAAAGTACAAAACAAGAACCAATGCCTAGCAACATGTCTGTAGTTCACATGCTGCATTTAAAAAAATGTTTTTATTGATTTTTAGAGAGGAAGAGAGAGGGATAGAGAAAATCATCAATGAGAGAGAGACATCATCAATGGGCTGCCTCCTGCACACACCCCCACTGGGGACTGAGCCCACAACCCAGGCATGTGGCCTGACTGGGAGTTGAACCCACCATCTCTTGGTTCCTGGGTCAGATGCTCAACCATTGAACCATGCCAGCTGAGTCATATGCTGCATTTTTAAAGAAATCCTCACCAAAGGATATATTTTTTTAAATTGATTTTTAGAAAGAGAATAAGAAAGAGAGAGAGAAACATTGATCTGTTTTTGCCTCCTGTGTGCTCTCCAGACTGGGGATGGAACCTGCAATCTAGGTCTGTGCCTTGACTTTTGATATATAGGATGATGATCCAACCAACTGAGCCATCCTGCCAGGGCCATATGCTTTATTTTTAAGGTCAGATCAGGCTGAATGTGGACACAGCTACCTGGAGGAGGTGGTGATTATCCACATTCATGGAACTATGCAAGCAAGAGGCATGTGTCAGATGATAATCATCATCCCATCCAGCCTTCAAGCTGTCTTAACTGTGAGATTCTAGGACTCTGCGAAATTGTACATGACTAACTCAACAGGTAGCAAATGATAAACCAAAGTTTCTTGGACAGCTGTGACTTCTCTTCTCCTTTTCCTCCCTGGCACAGGCATGGCTTCGCCTTCATAATCAGATTAGAACAGCAAGCATTTCCCATCTGTGAGGTTGAGGCAGGGAGTCTGGTCTGCCAGCAATCTCCCAACTTGAATTCCATATATACTTCTTGCCATTATTGATCCTGCTGTATTGGACTGAAGGAGGGGTGGGCAGAAATGGCTCGTTATGCCCATGCCATAGGTAGGGAGCAATGGGAAGTGTGGGCGCTGGCAGAACACAGGCATTGGGGAATGAGCAAATGGTAGTACAGATGAAAAAAGAGCAAATGGAATTGCAACTGCAGGTAGGCTGATGGAGTTTTGGAGGCCTGGGATAGGGGCAGGGAAGCCAAGTTGAAAGGAAATATCACTGAGGATACCTGTCTTGAGGGTCGCAGGGAGCAAGAGCTTCTGCAGATTTAATCGTTTAATGAGTCTCAGTTTTATGTGGCAAGAAGACAGGAAGAGCTGAATGTAAAGAATTTGAAAGCATAATCCTTCTGAGATATATTCCTGGAATTGAGTATTATTAACTAATTAATTATATAATCCATTAATTCATTAATTTGTTGAGTGCTTCACATATGCTAGGCTTGGTGAGATAATTGAGTGGGAAGATTTCTGGGGCTGTAGTTAAAAGTCCTAGGTTGGCCTTGGGGGCAACCTATTAAATCCTTCTAAGTCTCTGTTTATTCATGTGTAAAATGGGGGTACCAGTGCATACCCAGTGCCCCTTTCGTATTGTGAGGCTAGAATGAGGCTACTTGTGTGGCAAACATTTTGCAAACTGACCCTGTAGCAACTCTTTCTTTGGTGGGTATGGGAGAAAAAAGAGGGTGGTAAGGAACCCAATTTTCATTCCAAATCCATATCTCTAAAAAATAAACTAGGAGCTAGTTTACAAGGTCTTGATTCTGGATTCTTAATTCTGGGTTCTTAAGATTTAGTGTTTATCTTTCTTCTAGACTGGGATACAGGGTCGGTTGGAGTCAGACAACTCTGCAATGCAAACCTAGCTCCACCAACAGGCAGTTCTGTGATGGGCACGTTGTTTAACTTCTCAGAGCATCTCACGTGAAAACAAAGATGATAATGCCTGCCTTTTAGATTATTTTTTATGAGCATGGAAAGAGAGAGTATATGAATGCCTTAAGGCCTAGTGACTGAGTCATAGAAAGTTGTATGTGCCTGACAGAGACTTCTTGGTGTGCTATAAGGTGATAGAGACCTCTTGGTGTGCTATAAGGTGAAACTCTTCCCATTGATAGTCTTTACATTTTTTCAGCATTACATGGTGAGCAGAGGGCATTCCGTTAGGATAAATGGCAACACTACCTGTAGTTTGCATGTCTCACGAGGAACTCAAACACTCTTGGCTACCTCCTTGAAGACATGCACTGCAACTATCTAGAGAGCTCTCTTTGAGGCATTCTGGTGAGTAGAATTTTCCCCACAACCTTAAAATTCTAGTGATGGCAAGAAAAACATCTGACCTGTCAGACCACCTTTTAGTTAGGCTCTTCCTGCAAAATATATTATTAGTTCCTTCTTCTCACTCTTTTGTGTAGGGCCAGGCCTTGGCCAGTTACATCCTCAAGTTAGTGGACATGTGCTTTTCTATTTCCCCTCCTCCTAAGGGGTATCACACGACCAGCAACTGTCTGGGGTTCTCATTTGATAGAGTCCTAAGATCATGAGTGAGAAGGTTCATAATTCTAGGCCCTGGTCTCCCACTTTTGCTTATATGATATTGAGCAAGTCTGTTGATCTTCCTAAACCTTAGGTTTTAATTTATAAAATGGGAGTGATCATCTATACTCTGTCTACCATTCAGGACATTGCTGTGGATCAAGACAGGCCATAGTTATGAAAGACCATTGCAGCTGCAGAATTCAGTGGCAATGTGAAAGATTATTATTCCAGAGCAGCCATCACTCTAAATAAAAGCATTCAAAACAGTGAGGGGATTTTGTGTATGAGCCAACAGGGTGAGAATAGACTTTTCAGGGACTTCTGAAAGCACCAAACTGCTGCTTGGCCTCCTTGGCCTGTATATCAGTATGGCTTGCTTCTATCAATTGTCTTTATATAAGCTCATTTCTCTGTGCAATCTCCCTCAGATCCTCATGGAATTTATGCATTTAGTATGTTTTTTTTCCTACCCAAGACAATACATTTAATGCAAAGTTATAGCTAACCACAGGCATCCAATCTCTGCTGCAGGACAAAAGTAAACATGAACAATAGAGGCTTCCTTTCTCTTCCTGAAATGATGCAAAGAAAGAGAGAAAGTAGAGAGAGAAAATGCAGAGAACCTCTGCTAATAATACTCTTTTCCAAAGGATGAAGAAAATAAAATTTTATGGACAGAAATATACCCCTTTGAAGTGTTATTTATTACTCCCTTAATACAAAATCTTGTTCAGAGAGCTTTTGTTATTTATGAGTTAACACTTATAACCCCTCTCACCCCCATCCCAAACAGGTTAATAAAAACATTCTTTTTCTTGACAGCAGAGGAGAAAATGGAGGCTGATAGATGTCAGAATGATGACATTGGTGCCTGAATACATGCAAATGGGTTTGAATATGAAACATTTGAATTGGGTTAAACCTGTTTGAGACTGTTGGCTAGACACAGAAACAACTGGTTAGAGCTCAATTACTGACCGTTTTTTTCTTAATTATTATATGGTTCCTAGCTGGTCCCTGATTGATGAGTCAGAATTCCTTTGGTCTTTAGAGATGGAAATCCAATTCATAGTAGCTTAGGCAAAAGAGGCAATTGATTAGCTCTTACCCCTGGAAGGTCTGGGTAAAGGCTGGCTTTTGGAATTGGGTCCAGGGACTCAGATGACATTTAGGATCCTTTCCCTTCATCATGTATCTTGATTTGGGTGAGTTGGCTTTATTCTCTTCTACTATAGACAAACTTTCTCTACATGATTCAAAAGATAGCCCTTGGATAAATTTAGCTTGGACTCAAAATGTAAGGCCCCTTTCTTATTCAAACTCCACATTTAAAAAACCCCCAGGGAAGAATTCTAATTGGCCAGACTTGGGTCATAAGATTAGTTCTAGTCAATCATTGTGTCCAGGGTCAAAAAGGACTATAATTGCTTGGACTAGAGGTGTGGGGAAGGGCGGGGTATTAAGGTTGACAGCACAACTAGGACAAGATTATAGGTTAGTAGGGGAAGTTCCCCAAAGGAAGAAATGCCATGTTGTCAAAACCCAGAGATGTCTACTACTACTACTGTAATGTTTTTTTTCTAATGGTTTTCCAATGGCTTGGAAGTTTTTTTATAATATTGCTAAGTGGTTTCTATATAGTTCACTAATCTGATTACTCAATTAAATTAACAGTTTCTTTTCCCACCTTACTAAACAAATGAGTTTGTGTATAAAGACCTCTCTATTTAAAACAAAAAATCAAAATGATTTTTTTCCTGATTATGGCTTTGAGACAAGATAAAGAAAAGGACAATGAACTATTTTGTTTGTCTAAAATATCTAGGTAATTAAGTTTTTTAAAAAATCATTTTTCCCCTGGAATTGCTTAGATAACATCCCCTTCAAATACTGGTACATCCAATATCAGGTTTTGTGCATAATGAATTTACGCTATCTTTTTATGACACTTTTCAGGGATTTACATAAAACAAGGCTTCCTGATTGTAAAATCATGACATTTGTCTTCAGTATTCTCTAATTTTCCCTTCTGAATTCTTTGCTTACCCCCATGTATGACTATATCACCCTTCATGTGCCTCTTTACTATTCCTGTCCAATGCTGTTATCAAGAAAGCACCTTATAACAGGAATTTAAACTCAGTTTCACTTTGCCAGATTTTTTTTTTCTACCAAGAGCATTTACAAAGAAACTTAACAACTTTATGGAATCAAAGGCCTTGTCCTAGATAAGGAATTTTGGAGATATAGTACACATCAAGGGAATTTTTTTGGTTGGGAGAATTTTTTCTTTTTCAATGATAGTTGACATACTGTATCATGTGATATTAGTTTCAGGTGCATAACATAGTGATTAGGTGTTTATATAACTTAATGAAGTGATCACTCCAATATGTCTAGTGCCCATCTGACATCATACATAATTATTACAATATTATTGACTATATTTCCTATGCTGTACTTTACATAATAGTAATGATTTTTATAAATGGCAATTGGTATTCCTTAACCCCTTTCCTTTTTGGTGGGTTGGGGGAAATTTTTATGCCAGGTCTGAAGTCCCATTATCTAGGCGTGTAAATACGTTATTTAGATTTGAGACTAGTCTTGATTACAGTTTTCAGCTACCTCAATCTAAAGATTCTTCCCCAGGTCATTGTTCAATTTATCTATATACACATTGACTAGCTTTGCAAGGCTAGGAAAAAAGCCAGATACTGAGTTTTAGGGTTAAATTTAGGAAGATCTCTGGACTGTGAGCCAGGAAAGCTAGCTTCTAACTAGTCTTAGTTTAACCAGAAATTTATGTAACCTTGAGCAATTCACTTATTCTCTATGGCCTCAAGTTCACTTACTTATAAAATATACTTGAGTAAAAATATTTGATGATTTCTAAGCTCTCTTTAACTCTTAAAATTTCTATTTTCATTTATTTATGTAAAACATTTATCTGGTGGAAATGCAACTATCTCTCCCCAATGATATGTGAGCATGAAATCAGACAATGCATATAAAATGCCCAGCCCGGAGCAGATGTTTAACAAATGCCAGTGGCAGTGCTTATTTTGGTAATGTTAATGATTTTTACACTACATAGTTTCTTAATTTGGTGTTTATGAACTGATTTTATGTGCTGTTTTCTTTTTTGGTAACAGCAGCTTTACTGTGGCAATAGTCCAAACACACACACACACACACACACACACACACACACACACTTCTTATGTACATCCAAGGATTCTTTATCATGTGATATATATATGATACTGTTTTCAACATTTTCTATTGGCCAAAGCCTACAGTTTTTCAGGAATGGAGGAGAATGCTTTACATAGTAGGGATGGTAAAGATGTTGTAAAGTAGCTCTCCTTCCTCATCTTGTACTCATGATTTGATTTACGAACCCTTATGGTTCCCCTTTATTTGTAGAGCCCAGAATTATCCTCATGTGTCTCTGCTGGTACAACACCCATTGATATCCTTGGCTCTTTCTGTGGTGAGTTCTTTTATATTTAAGCAAGTGCCATCTATAGGAGGCAGTCTGTGCCCATTTGGTAGTATCTTTCTGGGACTTTGTACTGGAAACTGTCATGAGGACAGATGGCTTCCTCTGATCTGTTATGGGAATTCCTTTGTTGTGGGAATATGCAAATTCTAGGCAGCTAAAGCTCTATTTCTACCTCTGAGACTCAGTTTGCTCAGATATAAAATTGAGATGGTATTTTATTTCCAGGGTTATTGCCATGAGGATTAGAGAGTGGTATATAAAGTCCCTATCATAGAGCTTGATACATAGTAGAGGCCTAAAATACTGGTTTCCTGCTAAATTCAATACATAATATCTGAATGAATTTCTTCCTCAGCACCCTCTTTAAAAAGCACCTTCAACTCCTATTTCACAATGGATCAATAGCTTCCCATGCCCAGCCCAGCCTTCTCTTCACTGATTTGGTTGACCAATATGGTGCAGTTACATTGGGTACTTGCTCTTTCCCAAATAGGCCCTGCCTATTCTGTCCTTCATGCCCTGAGTTATTCTGTTTCTCCTTCTCTGAATGCTTTTACTTCTCTGTAGTGTAATATTTACATAACCTCAAGACAACACACAAATGTCATCACCTCCTTCCCTTATTTCCCCAGGCAGAAATGACCTCCCCTCCTCTGGACACCTGTCATTCATCAAATCATTCAACAAATATTGATTGAGGATCTATTATGCTTGAGCAGACAATGTCCCCGGTCTTGTAAATGTATATTCTAGATGCAAAGATGGAGATAATAAGCAAATAAACAAGATATTATTAGGTGGTGATGAATAATGTGAGAAAGTGACTTCAGAGCTAATCTGGATAAGATGGAGAGGGAAGGCTGTTCTGGGCAGATAGCATCTTGAGCTGAGACATAGTTGATAAGAAGCCGGTTTCACAAAAGTCTGGTTGAAGGAGTTTCAAGCAAAGGAGATAGCAGGTGCAAGGGCCTTGGGATGGAACTGAGTATGACATGTTTGAGGAACATGACAGAAGCTGGGTAGCTGGAAAAGAGTAATCAAGGGAGGAAGGGTGCTGAAACCTCCTTAGGAGGTGGTAAAAAAGGTGGAAAGGCAGTGACTTTGGAGAGAGACAGACTTGGATTAATATCTAAGCCAAGTCATTGGTTGGCTGAATGACCTTGGTTTCTGAATCTCTGAACTTCATTTCCTTGTATGTAAATGGGAGTAATAAATCCCCACCTCACAGTATTGTTTTGAGGGATAAATGAAAGGTATATGAAATCCTAGAATAGTGTCACAGAGAAGTTAAAGGTGTCACCAGTGGGATTCACCGTGCCCATGAAAGAAGAAGCTGATAGGCAATGTTGTCTGATAGACTGTTTAAAATGCAGGTGGTGGGATTTAGTGATTCTAATGGAAAAAGCCAAATAGTTGGGAAGATAACTGGCTGTATTGAAGGCTGACTCATTTCACAAAGTTGAACCTTCCGTTTCCTGAGGATGTACCTCTGATGATTGTATTTTATTTCTAATGTCTTGCGTTTCTGTCTTCCCCCAACAGAATGTTATTACAAACATACCTAATTGGTAAAGGAGCATTCAGAGCCCAAGTTGGGGGGCCTGTGTAGTTTTTTTTTAAATCAGATGACTATAAAGGCGTTTTGTCTCTTGGGACCATGGAGATTTGACTGTCATCAGGTATCCTGGTTTCTGGTGTTGGTAAAATACCAATAATAATAGTGCTTTGTAGTTTCCAATGATGTTATCATGAGCATTTTCTTTGGATGGCCCAATTTTAGTGGTTGTCAGTTCTGGCTGCACATTATAATAACATGATTGTTCAAAACAAATGAAGCAGCAATAAAACAACTATGCCTTCATTCAGGCAAACTGTATTTGGAGAAGGATCTTGAGGGGTGGTGATTTTGTTTAAAGTTCCCTAGGTGATTCCAGTGTGCAGTTAGGAAAGAGAATCACTGCCTATTCAGATGTCTCAATTCTTTGATAAGAAAAATGAGGCTCAGAGTATTTAATTTTCTTGCTCAAAGTTGGCACGACTAAGGAGAAGCCAGGTACTGTGTACCCTAATCTACTGGCCTTTCCATGGTACCACATTGCTTCTCTACTCACAAGGTGATCTTGGGGGAAGTAGCTCCTTATTCAGGAACCACAGTTTTCTTATCTGTAAAGTGGGATAATAGTGGACTCCCATAGACATTTTTTCTTAGAACATTACATTTGGTAAGAACGGAACATGCCATCCTATCTCTCATTTTTGACATTATTTCAGTGAAAGATACCCATTTTCATTTCTGTAGGGCTTTGATGACTCCCTCTTAGTATATTTCAGAGGCTACTGATAGATAACCTGAAAAGGGCTATAAAATATGCAAGATAAGGAAAAGTAGAGGATGTATGTATCAACTTTCACACTGGTAGAGTCTACTTGATAAGGGTTTGTCCCAACTCCAGGGTTAGTCTAATACTATTATGGGGAAACTTTGATTGTTAGAAACTCCATTTTATTTATTTATTTATTTATTTATTTATTTATTTATTTAATTTGCTTTTATCTAGGAACTCCTTTTTTTACTGAGTGCAAGTGCATTGGCCCATAACCCCTAGAACTGATCCTGGTCTTGTACACACAGACATATAGCTTCATTTCTTCAGAATAGCCCTGAGAATCCTTCCCCAGGCCGAATCAATTATTCTGCAAGGGAGCTGCTTTTCAGTTCCCCATCTTCCTTGCTGCCTCCTGGCCTGGTTCTATTTGAAAGGGTCTAAAGAAACTCCTTTTCCTCTTCTTTTTTTTTGACAATTTTGTCTGGATTAGTGATCTCTTATGCCCAACAGAATAGGCTGACCTTCCTAAAGGTGTGACAAGTGTAGCTTTAACCATTTTCAGTTACTTTGCCATAACAGGAAGGTTGAAAACTCTTTGCCTATTATTTTCCTGACCATCATGCATCATGGCTCGTTTAACAGAGAGGTGGGTAACATAAAAGCTTTGGATTTGAGTGAGACCCAGTTCAAATCCTGGCTCTGTCACAGGACTTTGAGCAAGTTAATGTCATCTTACAGCCATTATTGTAACTGTCCCAACTATTTGATGATAAGGTGACAGAGATCAGTTTTATCCTCATGGTAGTTGGTGTTACCTGCTTCTTTATTCAATGTCACTCTGAATGGAGGTGACTACAGTGGGTGTGGACAATGCCTGGAGCTACTCACAAGTTTGTTAGTTTCTTTCCCTTCCCCCAAAACTTTTCTATCTTGGTAGTTGCTGCCTGAAATGCCACTGTTAGAACTTTCTTCTTTTTATTTTAAAGTTTTGATGCATAATAATATGTAGCATTCCTTAGGAAAGAAAACATTTGAAGCTGTTCACTATTGAAGTGTCAACGAAAGTCAGATTCTTCACAGGAAGCCCTCTCTTTTGAGTAAAAGAAAAGCTTTCAGGCAAGCATGAGGGTCATGTGGTCTGAGGACCAAGATTATCTACTTAGAAACCTAGTCTAGATTTGGTTTCTTGTGATTCTCTGCATATCACTTGGCCTCCAGTTTGGGGATGTCTGAGAGACATTCCCTGTGAGCCAACCAGTTCCCTAGAGGTACTATAACTATTGCAAGTAGCTCCTTATGCAATTGTAACTATAGCCCTTGAAAATAAAATACCACTCTGTCTTTTTTATTTTGTTTTTCTTTGCTATCCTATTTGGATTAATACTTCACAACAACCCAGTTCAGCTGAAATGACTTGTTTGAGATCTGTTTGTGCGTCATGCATAGTGACCACCATTAAAAATTGTACTGGACTTTGGTTCCACAATAAGGAAATCACATAAGCCCTAGTGCCCTGGCTTCAGAAATGGCACAATGGAATGAACAAATATGAAAAGTAGATAATGGATCCACAGTGATTTAATTCTCGGTGATATTTTCAGTTTATGCAAATGCAAAAAGAAAAATAAACCTGGCTACTTGGGAAAAAAACAACAGAAACCAAAAAAATATTTAGTGTTTGATCAAGCAGAAATCCTTTCACACATCTGCCAAGAGAGTTAAAACAAATATAGATGTTAAATAAAAGGCCCAGGTACCAAAGAGCAAAATTTAATGAAAGCTAGAACTGTTAAGTATGGGTTCCTGTTGAGAAAAATGTCAATCTTTCAGAGTTTTCCCATTGTTCTATTTTTAAGAAAAGTGTAGTAAAAATACATCATACAAGTTAACTTTTCCCCCCCCTTGCTTTTGTTTTCCCTGTCACTTCTCCATTGACAAAAAAATATCTTCCATTGGAGTCTTGGACCCCCACTTAGCATAGACCCTCATTTCTAGCATAGAAGGCCTCTCACCATAGATCATGTTACTGGTGAGCTCAGTAGCTGGAGAGGCATCCTACCAGGCCAAAGGCAAAAAGTCGTTGAAGCATGTTAATGCTACAGGGTAATTTCCAACTCCTCTGAAATGCAGGTTCCCTAATGGCGGGTCATACCAGATTCTGCAGTGGTAGGATAAGGGCTGAGAAAAATCTTTCAAGAGGGTAGGGGCTATGGAGGATATCAGCTGGCAGTAGTGGAAAGTGATAATCCATCTCAAGGGTCTTGCTTCACGTATCATTCCCACATTGACATGTGAGAGACTGACCAACAACATTTGAGTTGAAAGAGCAAAGAGTTTGATTTTGGGAATGGTTCTTTGCTAAGGCTGATGAAAGAAGAATGGGAGGGACATAAAGGTGGTGGGTGTCCACTGAGAGAATCTATAGATGAAACTAATCATGCTGCCTACTTGTAGGCAGGCTTCAAAACCTTTAGTTTGTCAATTGCTAATGATAACCCCTAGCAGAGAAGACTGGATAGAAGTTGGGGATAAGGGAACAGCCAGAATATGGTTATCAATAAAAGCTAATGACACATGGCACACACTGAATCATGCACCTAGGAGATGGCTGCTGGAGAGCTGGAAGCCAATTGCACCAAGAATGAGAGTTGGGATCTCCAAGAACACCATGTGCTAGGAACTGCACCCTCCCAATCACAGTTGCAGTCTGCTTGGGCTGCTCTCCACAAGCCCTGTCACCTCTCCAGTCTTGCTTTAGTTCAGCTTTGTAGTCATGATCTTAGGTGTATTGATTCTGGTCACCAGAACATAACATCTCCATTCTGTTTTAACCAGGGGGAAGGTCGGCCGCCTTGGCTTAAAAGTTGGGGCCAGGGATCTTAAGGACCCCAATGTCATTATCAATTTAATCCATCTTCGTTTCATCCTCCAAATAATTCAGCATTGGGTATTTTACTTTTTAGAAAGTTGTCTGGCCACATGCTAAAATCACACTTTTATATGGACATGAAAACCCAAGTTCTTGGGTCAGCGAAACCCTACGTGTCATATTCAGCCTCTCACCAAAGAGAGGGCACATCATGGAAGGTTCTATTTCTTTTGGGCTTCGAAGAAGCTTCCTTTTCCCAAATTCTTTCATTACTTTTCTTTTGCATTTAGCTTGCATAGCATTTTCCCTCATATCAGAGGCTCCAAAGAGAAAAAGAGTCTATTCCTCAGTGGGGCTCCTGCTCAGTTGTTAAGCAAACGAAAAGCAAAAATCATGGGTGCTATCTTCCTGGCTGCCAGCTGTTCCCAAGTCTCTATTTGGCTCAGGAGGCCAATTGCCCTTCAGCCATCAGAATGCCTTTGGGCTTGAATGTAGTCAGAAGGACATACTTCTCAGGGCTGAGGTTGACTGTGTGAAGAAATATACCATTCCACCTAAGGCCTATGAGATGGCTCTTATACATTAAAGGAAGCTTTATCGGGGCTTCCAGCAATAACGCCATGAGTCCTTCTCTGAGTGCACACCTGCCTTTGCCCTCTCCGCCACCCTTGGTCTCACTTGCTTTTCATACACATTCTCAGCTAAATCAGTGTTTAGGCAGTGCTCTGTCTGGGGAAGGCAGCTCCCTCCTTCAATGACCTCCATCTCCATCCATGGCTTGGAGCAATAGGCTGGAGGGTAACTTGGAGAGCTCCAATGCGAATTAAAGTTGCTTTTTTCTTTTTGCTTGCTTGTAAGTGGAACAAACCTGTAATCTCCAATCTGAAAACTGAAGAGGGGTGGGTAAGAAGTTGGGAATAAGAAGTAAGGATAAGGAAGGGGCCTAACAGAACCTGCAAACCATGAGTATTAGTAAGAAAAAAATTGCACACACTAAGACACATTAACAAATGAATTAAAAGAATACAGTACAGTTTCCTCATTAGTGTTCTGATGACAGTATTGTCAGAGACACAGGCTCTTTTAGATAGGGTTATTTCCTCTTATTGCAGTGCAGTGTGATTTATCATCCTTACTTAGCAACGGAAAAGGGTGAAAGAACATCAAAAAAGGAAAAGGGATAGCAGAATGGTTTTCAGTTCTTCAGGAAAATCTGTTGAATCCTCCTCCTTGTGGTCATAAGTGGTTGGTGGCGGTTTGCGTTTCATTTGTTGTTTTTGGCACTGAAGGGCTTGGGATGGGGTTGGAGGAGCCCGAGCCTGCTCCCAAGGGGTCTTCATCTGTTCCAGTTATAATCCTGTGGCTCCCAAGGGCATCCCTGAACTGTGACTCATGCAGGGAATTGATTGCATGGACTTGGGGAAGTCATGGCTGACCACTCGGCCATTCTCTCCACTACCACCACCACCACTGGCTCCTGCCCCACTGTTTCGGGGGAGTGTCGATGTCCGTATGGCTTCATTGATGGATTGCTGTGGGATCAAACAGAAACCCTTTTCAGGAGGACCATGGGGTTCTTCCCCAGGTCCTTGGCAATGATTGGCAAGGAGAAAGAGTCAATACTGGACTTAACATGTCACCCCCTATCCTTTTACCCATCCAACTCCCTTCCTATTCTGTAATGCTAATTTTGATTTCCCATGACCTCACAAAACTGTTCCACGGCTCTGGAAATGTCTGATCTCCTGTTTGGATCTTTAGTTCTCTGTTTAATGAGGTTTGCTGGACTAGATGATCTCTAAGATCCTTTTTGGTTCTTATATTCTGTGTTTTCTAAAGGTGGAATAGTTCTATGGTTGTATTGATGATAATGTAGCAACATGAACCAAATGGAAAAGCTCTGGAAATGGGGTTTAGAAAACTTGGGTTTTAGTTCTAGTTCTAACATCAACTATTCGTGTGACCCTGTGCATATCTCTTTATTTCTCTAGACCATTTAAATCTCCAGGTTTATGAAATATGATTATCTATGTACCCACAGGCTTTTATTAGCAAGAGTGATGCCACTATGTGAACAACTATTTAAAATGTTAAAAATGAAGGCTGTGTTATTGTTGGATTAAAATAAAAAACTTTCTCTGATTTACCAGGAAAATGTTATCCTTACTGCTGGCAGCATGTGTTAAGGGAATGTAGGACTTAGTTGAATAATACAATAGGCAAAATGTAATTGCAAAGGGGAATGTGCTAAAGAAAATGTGAATGCATTGCAAGGATCATTATCTGTCAAATACTTTCTATCAGCACATATCACCTGCAATTCCAGGTTGACTTCCGATCAGTGCTAATAAGCTTTGAGATTTCTAGATTGTTGGAATTCTAGATATGAAAAGGACTCCAATAATCACCCAAAGATCAGGTGAGTTAGGGGGAATGTTCAAGAACACAATATGGGATTAAAATCATATCCTACTAGACAAGAGGAAGGGTTTTGTTCTAAGTTCCTTTGGAGAAAGAAACTTCATAATATGAATTCCAAATCTGTATTTCTTCCTCTCACTCTAACTTCCCATTAAATTATCCTCATAGAATTTTTGAGGTGGGGCTTTTTTTTTTTTTTTGGTGGGAATCAATATAAAGAAGAATTATCAAGTTGAGAGGTTTCTTTCTTAAAGGCCAGCCTTACTCATCCTGTATTTCATTCTCACGTTTTTCTTGAAGCCATCTTAGACTGTACCAGCAAGTGCTGGACCTCCTAACCTTAGTACTCATACATTATGCATTCTCTTGTAACAGTTCTGCTTCAGGTATGGACGTTTCATCTTCTTTAAGGGAGCTATCTGGAGAGAGGTAAGGGCCAAATCTTTTCATTCCTTAACTATAAGTGTCCAGCTTATACTAAGATGCTTAATCGATATTCTTGAATTTTGTCTAAGAAAACCCAACCACCTAGGATCCTTCTTAAACATTATATGCCTTTCTCCTTTGCATATCATTATATCCTAGTGGCCTGAGAAGATTATCTACCTATTTTGGCCAGACTGACTAACCAGGACAGTTTTGACTCAATTTTTGTTCTTTCTGCAATACTTTGTTGGGAATATCTTCTTATTACTGGCAATTCTGTCAGTGTTTTTCAGTGTTATTTCTTTTTAAAATCAATGATTCAGACAAATTTGCTCCATATGATGTTCCACCCACACTGGTTTTGTCTTTTCCTCAAATCCTCAGAGTTGATTTATTTATATTCTTTCTTGGTTGTCCTCCACTGAAGAGGAAGTTTGAATTGCATTCTTCTAAGTCAGGGCCAAATAAATACCATTGTAATGCTCTATGGGGGAAATGTGAAATGAAAACATGAAGAATTAATGCTTATTTATTCTCATCTAAAAATGTTGAAAAGAAAATAACTTTGTGTCTGTAAAATATGGAAACATCTATAGGTTAACTTGAAACGTCTACCTCCTATTATTTTTTCTCTGTCTCATCCCTTTAATTAAAAACAAAAAGTTTAAAGTTCATTCTAATGACCTTGGGCTTTGTTTCTGTAAAGGTCTCACACATTACCATTGAAGTTGATGGTACTTGTTCAATTTATCTTAAAGGAAAAGATTGGTGGCACAGTCAGCATTGCTGCCTATCAAAGTGTGAGAGAACATAGCCCAACATGTAATTAAGACCCTCTAACGTCATGTCATTGAGCATTGGTTTTCAAGGAAGCTGAGGCTTCTCAGAGATCCGTGACTCCATATATCTATTGGTGGTGGGTACTGCCTGATAACTGGTTTCCTTTCTAACACTTTTGTGGATCTCAGGAGAAGAGATGAAGAGAGCCCAAACTTTGGAGTGGAAAGCAGTGCTAAAAATGACTAGCTCATTAGTTGAAACTTGGCTGCACATTGGAATCACTTGGGGAATTTTGGAAAACAACAACAAACAACAACACTGAAGCCTGAGACCTAATCCCAAAGATGTTGACTTGCTAGAGTAGTGTGGGGCCTGGATATCTTGAGTTTTAAAAACTCCCCAGGTAATTCAGTTATATAAGCAAGGTTGATATACACTGATCTGGGTAATTTCATTCACTTTATAGAGAAACTGAGGACTTATGACTGACTTGCTTAAGCTTACAGTTAATGGGGTCTAGTGCCTTTTAACTATGGTTCTTCCGTGTCCTCCTTTCCTCTCCTCCCCCATAGCTAATCTGTCATAACAGAAGCAGTTTCCCTTTTTGCCTTGGGGAAATGTTGTTTTCCCTTGTCCAGTTTTGACATGCCAGCTGATTTTAAATGTCATCCTTAGAGATATTATTTTGAAATTGATACTCAAGGGAGAAAAGGGTGAGTGAAAAGTTCAAAGTTGGCTCTTCAGAGACTCATTTCATTTCTCTAACAGTGATTGCATCCCAACTTCTTAGCTGCTTGTTTTCTAAGAAACGTCTGCCCAGGCTCCACACATCATAGAGCACCCTAATAAAAGCTCAAACCTCAGTAATGACCTTATCCTAGCACGTGTGCTAAGAGCCAGAGTGACCGCCTGCTGGGATGGATGCACACCCCCTCCCTGCTTCCAGCATTACCAGGTCTCTCAGCTGCTCATTAATTCCACAGAAATGTGCAAAGCCTCAATTGTGGTAGCTTAAACATGGCCTGTGTTAGTAGAGCCACATGCAATTATGAAAGGTCAGCAGCTTTCTGAGGTTGGGAGAGCTGGGGGTTATTTTCTTTTGGGTGCAGCTAAGAACTCAGATTCTGGTCTATTTTCCAGACAGAGGGAAGAAGTAGAGAATCCAATCTGGAGTTTGTTTTAGGTTATACTTTGCTGTTTTATTACAATTTAAATTAGACACAACTGTTCTGGTTGCCAGAATCCATCTCTGAGTTCCCAACTCTTACATTTTTTTTCTTCCCTCAGTCTTCCTATATCCTGGTCACCCTAGCCTTATTCTGATTTCTGGGCAAGAGTTCTGGTGTTTGGGTCTCACACACTTGTGCAATGTTTTCTGGCAACTCTCTTTCCATGAATTTCTTTCATACTTCAGATGTTAAACATTGCTTTCTCAAGGAAGCCTTTCTGACGTGCCCAGCCACCATTCCCTGATCACAACTTGGCTACACTGGGCATTTTTCTTTGTAACATTCATTGGATACTTATTTGCTTATTTTCTGTCCTTTTCATCAAACTCTTCAGTGTCCTGAGAGCAGACACTGTGTCTGTTTTATTCCCAACTGCATCACCAATGCTGAGCTATGACTAACATATGGTTATTATGGAAGGCTTTCTATGGTCCAGACATATTGCCAAGCTCATTATGTCCATTTTTTCATATAATCATCACAATAATTTTATGAGGTATGAACTATCACTAGCTCCATTTTACAGAAAATTAGGATCAAAGAGCTATTGAAACTTATCTAAGATGACACAGTTAATAAATAGAGCAAGTCGGATTATATTCAGACATTCAGATTCTAGAGCCTGTGCTTTAGATCATTATACTGTACTACATCCTAAGGGAGCAGTGAGAAAGGGCTACTGTGATGGGTACTGGGCAATTCCAAACCCAGTGATTTGGGTTATGGTCCATGGGAGGATTTTGGGGAGTTATAAAGGCTGAAGCTCACGTAACTCTTCTCCTGTTTCCCTTGTTGCCTCTTGAGTGGCCTTTCGTCACTTTGAAGGGTAAGTTAGGGGAGTCTTTATGTTCTGGATGTAATAGGGAAAGGAAGCTTTGTGTAGGTTCTAGGAGACCTTGTTGTGTTTAGCCAAACCCTTTGGAAATTTAGACTAGGTTTAGGGTCTAAAGCCCATGCTTTTGCTATGTTTTGTTCTTGAACCTGATAGTGCGTGAATTGGTCAAAGGTAGGATTAAGGGGTTTCTAGGACCTTTGACCAAATACTATCACACTGCCATCTCTTAACTGTTCCTGTAATTTTATCTTAGGAAAGTCTCCTTTTGAATGGACATATAGGGCAGAAGACAGGAAGAGCTTGTGCAAAGGCACATGGGTGGAAAGCATAGGTGGGTAGTTGGAGTATGGACTATGTAAGGAGAGCAGATTGCCTGGGAAGGGAAACTAGGATGGAGCCATGACATGGAATTGCTGAATGCCAGAACAGAAGGCCCTCCTCCCCAAACTTACAGTTTCTTTGTACAGAACAGAATACAAAGTTTCCAAACAAGGGAAATAAGTGTCCAGCAATATCTTCTTTAAGAATGATCTCAGACATATGTATAGGGCTGATGGCAAAAGTCTATGATTGTGATTTAATAGTGGGTGTGCTGAGCTTTGTAGCACTTGCATATTGTAAAATGAGCATCTTAGGGTGCATTCTAGGAGGGTCAACCCTACCAATGTATCTTTTTAGTCTAGTCAAGTCAAAGCAACAGCCTAGGGTACATAATAGCTCAGAGTGACCATGCTTGTCTCTCTTTCTGTTGGTTTGAATCCTACTTGTGCTCCCTCTTAATTTCTGCCTCTTCCTGGAAGACTTCTCTAATTTCTTTTTCCTCTATATTGCTATAAGCCTTCCTATATATACCATAGATTGCTTCTCTGAGTAATTTTTCTGGTTCAGTCTTTGTTGAAGGTGATGAAGGCTACAGATTGCATCTAAGTCCTCTCTGTCTCCTCAGGATGTCTTGATCATGGTTTTATTCCCATTATTACCACTTCTATATATATTTTCTTATTGAAGCTAAATGATGACATGTGAGAGGCCTTAAAAGTCATGTAATCCAACTCCCTTCAGTCTATATTCTTGCTAAGAGTAATTTAGCCTCTACTTGTATGCCTCCAGTTATGAGGTACATGCTACTTATTGGGACAGTCCATCCCATTTCTGGATAACTCTGAAAGAAAGTAGATCTCTCTTATTGTGCTAGCATCTGTTCTACATAGCTTTTGATCATTAGTTCTTATACATTTTCGGATCTCACAGAACTAGTTTGTTTTCTTTCCCACTTGAAAAGTCTTCATATTTTTATAGGTAATTCTCATATCCTCCATAATTCTCTTCTCCAGTTAGTTGCCTTCAGCTATATTTGATGTGATTTGGGATTATCTGGGGAATCTTCTTAGCCTTTTCTGTGCATGATGTTCATTGCCAATGTAGTATTACAATGTAGTAGCTAAGAAAAGACCTAATTTACCAAGGATGACAAGATCATCCATTTTTCAGAGGGTGGGCACCCTTTCCCTATATTGGGAGCTACATTTCTATTAATGAAAGCTCAACAATAATCTATCATAGTAGCCATCACTTTTGCCTCATGCTGTGTTCACTGTCCACTTCAACTCTTAGCTTTTAATCTCACTGTCCCATCATCTTTGGCTGAAGTAGTTATTTTCTTGGGCTTTATGTTTACTGTTTTCTTCTCTTCCCTTCACTTCCTTTCTCCTTCATGCTCTCCCTCCTTTGATCCTTCCTTCTCTCCTTTGCTCCCTCCCTCCTTCTCTTGCTCCCTTCCTCCTTTCTTCCCTTCCTCCCTTCCCTTCCTTATCTTTCTTCCTTTTCTTCCCCCTTTCCCTGTCACCATCCTCAGCAGCTTTCTGTACCTTGTCTGGGCTGACCTCAACCTCCTGTCATTCCCACCCTTTATGATAGAGAGAACCCAGGAAACACAGCTGTGTAATACAACAGGTTAGGGGAAAAGGCCTGGGAAGACGATGCCACCTTCATCCTCTTGGACTCGCTACGGGATTTGTAGCAGAACTCGATTAAGGCAACCAGCATGGCTAGTCCAAGTCCTCCAATCAGGATGTAGAACACGCCCGCCACATTGCTGAGGCTCAGAGCGCTTGTCTTGTCCTAGGAAGAGGAGAAGGGAAAGGGGGGAGGGGAAGAGTAAAGTGAGCCAAGAGACTAGAGACCATCTAAGTAACAATACTTTACACGCATACACTCAACCCCCTTACCCTCTTTAATATTCATAATAGTAGGAAAGGCATTTTATTCACTGACAGAGTATTAAACATTCCCCAGAAAAATGTGTGTATGTGTATGTATAACAATTTTCCAAGCAGCCATGAATATGTTTAATTTATAATTACATTCCACTCCCCCCTGCCCACCCAATCCTGATCTGTGGGAGGGGTGATGCCACAAGAAATTTAGGGCAGCTTCTAAAAGATCTGTACCTTTGAGTTTACCCCATTCTTTCAGAAAATTGTCTCTTAATTTTCAGCTCAGTTTCTGCGCTCTATCCCTTCTGTTGCTCAGCAACACATTTGCCTTGCTTATTATGTCTCTGGGCATTTTTCTGTGAGTTGGTACTTTCCCTTATATGTGCATTTGATTTCAATTTAATAAGACAGTTATTGTACATATAATAAAAGATCTACCAACATATACATTTAACTTACTGGTTTGAGGTCTAATTTAGGGAAAAAACTGGAGGCTTGGAATAGTAAAAAGGCAGTGAAGTAGAAATATGGCTGTATTAAATCCTAATAATTATGCTTAATTAATGTCGTTTTTATGTTGGGGGTATGTTCTAAAAACCACTGTAGACAGACTCAGGTGGCTGAATTTAGAAATCTGTTGCCTGAGGTAAAAGATTATGTACTGGCTTTGGATGAGGGTCATGGAGCAAGGTGCATAATTTCTAAGGGCTTGGGGATAAGTACCCATGTCTAGTAGGAGGTGACATAGCTTGCTTTATGGGGCCCAAGAAAGGTGGGGACTGAGGGGACAACACCTTCCCAAATGGTGAGAACAATCGAATAAAACTGTTGGCTCAGGGAGGGAGGAATCTGCTTAGTGAAATTCTTGACACAGACAAGAGAACATCTCTAAGTCCTGAAAGAATACCCATCCCCAGATGTCATGATGGCTCTACCACCTTTGCTTATAGTGTTTGCTCAGGTACAAGTTTCTCATTGAAATATATAAAATGCACACCCCAGATGGCACAGGCATATATCACAATTGGTTGGTTGGTGGCACTGGATAGATACAGCTTTTACATCTGTGTGTGTGTGTGTGTGTGTGTGTGTGTGTGTGTGTGTGTGTGTGTTTTCAAGTGGGGATATAGGTGAGTCACACAAAGGGTGAACTGTCTTGCCCTAGGTACTCCTTTGACATCTGCCAAGTAGAATCTGGACATGTGGAAAGGGGTTTGTTCCTGACCAAGTCATTTACTTCTCCCCTAGTTCACTTGGTGCATTGTACAGGATTCAGCAGGGCTGATCTGGGGGACTACAGCTGGCAAATAGCAGCATGTCTTCCTTCCCAGAAGCATCCTTATCCAGCAGAGTTATCTAAAGCACACCCCTTTGGAGTCTTCCTATATTGGTAAAGCAGATGGCCCTTGAATATGGGTTATACTTGGAAAGGCATATTCTGGCTTTGGAAGAAGTGGAAATGGTTATTCAAAGGAGTAGAATTTCATCTGCTGTGGTATAATGGTCTGATAAAGGAAATGTGCAAAAATGAGTATTGTACTTGGTTCAAGAGTTGGTTGAACAAGCAAATCTCACATGGCATGACATTTTAGAACACTCAAAATATCTCCATGTTTGTTGTTCAGGAGGTTTGTAATTCTGCTTCTGGATAGTAATTTAGAGTCCTTCGGGTAATCATGGTTAGCAGAAGTTCCCATAAAACCTATCTGTGTGGATAGGGCTAGGGGTGTGGTAGGGAGGCATGTTAATGTATTATTAGCTCACACCTTAGAAAGGAAGTATAGTGACAATGATGCTCAGAGGGAGTGGATGAAGAACAGGCCTGGGGGAACATGGCAGACAAAAGGCTGTAAGGAAAAGAAAAAGTTCTATTGACTTCATAAGCTGACCAGCCTTTCATTAGCTGAAGTACAAAATGCATCTCTGGATCACCAACGCTCTTTCTGTTTCTTTCCTTGGTGTGGATAGCCTTCAAGGATAAGAGAGTAGTGGGCATCTTCTTTTATTACTATTCTTAGAAAAAACACACACAAAAATGAGAGCCTTCCTGGTTGTAGAAGGTGGAGTGTCTATTTCTGGAATATCTGGGAAGGAAGTAGGACTAGATATTCACATGGAAGTGGAATTTGAGGGCATAGTCTATATAACTGCAGAAGGATGAAGGCCCAGTGACTGAGCATTTGTTTATGTTTGGATATGGAGAACATCTTTCACTCCCAAAGGAGGTCTCTGGCCCATGGAGACCAATGCATGTATGTGTGTATGTGTGGTGGTGGTGGCGGGGGGGAAAGGTGAGGGGGAGCGTGGTGCGAGGGGAACATCCCATACAAATAAAGGAGTAAGGTAGATGGTATTTGGACTACCACATCTTAGAGCACACAATGCCATTGATCCTTCTTTTTTTAAAAAAATATTTTTATTGATTTCATTGAGGAAGGGAGAGGGAGAAAAAGATAGAAACATCAATGATGAGAGAGAATCATTGTTTGGATGCCTCCTGCTTGCCCCCTATGGGGGATTAAGCCCGCAACCCAACACCATGTCCTAAAGGGGAATTGAACCTGGGACCCTTCAGTCTGCAGGCAGATGCTCTATCCACTGAGCCAAACCAGTTAGGGATTGATCCTTCTTTATGCCAACTCAGTTACGTAGTAGCAGGGGTTAGGGAAGACTCTGGAATGAACAGGGTACCTGAGTCCTATCACCACCATTATGAGAAGGCAAACTTAGATTAGCACAATTGTCCAAATTTGACACAATTTGATAGGGTGTGGAATGAAGGGCTGGTGTTGGTGTCATCTTAGCTCATATGGTTGAGGAGTTTACGTGTAGATACGGTTTTATGATGTCGCTTATGTGTGCCATTAGCTTTTTGATAGCACCAAATTTAATTCTTTCAAAGAAGGCCCAAGGCCCTGGTATTCTGTTAATTTGCCCTTATTGACTCTCTTTGACTCACTCAGTTGGAATATGATGAAGTATTTTAAGAGATAAACAAAAATCCCTTTTATTTGAGGACCAGACCTCTGATTCCTCCTCCAGTCCATCGTGTTCCTACAAGAAGATACTTCCTCACAGACTTGAATACAAACAGCTATATTCATGCTTCCCAGGCAGGTTACAAGCTTCCCAGCTATGACTAGGAAAAGGGGAAAGATGGAATTTGAATCTTCTGAGCACCCCTCTGGGGAACCACATTTATCTCCCATCCCATAGCAGCTGCATTCCCCAAAGCCAGGCAGCTTGTTGGTGGGAGTGAAAAAGTCACAACTTGTTTTCCACCAGGAGGGGGGAAAGAGAGTGACAGTACTGAGAAGAATGACAAGTGAAAAGAAAAAACAAAAATTCTGTCTTTCAGAATTGTTGGGCTTGTTGTTATGGTGATGAGCCCCCCTTTCATCTGTTCTCCTTAACCTGTTTCCTTATTTGCTGCTTCTGTCACATGGAAGAAGATTATTTTCTTTTTTTATATTTTTCTGTGCTCTTCCCACATAATGGGGGACTGTCCTAGACTCCCTCTGTGTTTCTGAGCCAACATCCCTTCCAAGAATGTGTGTCTGTTGTGAGTGTTTGTGAGGAGGTTTGAGTCAGGCCTGAAGCAGATAAACTTGGAGGTTTTGAAATGACTTATGTAGAAAGTTTTAGGGAGAAGTCAAGGCCTTTGGCCATAACACATCTGCGCACTGAGACTACTGCTCCTTACCTAAGGCCTGCTAAATAAGGACTAAGTTTCAGGGTTCTCCAAATGCTTCCATTCCTTCTTATCTTCCTGGTGAGAGAGTGAACTCTTACATAGCAAAGGCTGCAACTTAAGCTTCTCTCTACATTCCACAGGATTTCTACACATTTTCTGATATGTGTGCAACTCGAGTTTTAGGGGCTGCTGTAAGCCTTCTACCTGTTAACTCCGGAACCAGACTTTGCCTTTCAGGGCCATGAGGAAAGCCCAACCTCTCTTCCATCTATTAACCTGTCTGCTGTAATGGGCTTTCTCTTGTGCTTTTCCAACACTTAATGGTTTGGGCAGTGAGCCATTTTTCTGATGATTGGTTATTTCCTGGGAGTGAAGATTGAGTGGCTGGCTAGACTCACTCTCTAACTAGGATCAAAGAGGAAGCTATGAGAAGGTGGATTTGATTCAACTAAAGAAGACCTTTCCACTGTCCACAAATGGAATGCCCTTCCATGGACATGGTGAGTTCATCAAACATGAAGGTATTCAGGAAAAAGCTGATGAGGTCATCTAAGGGATTCAAGCACTGGACAGAGAGTTATACCAAGTGACTTTTGACATTTGTCCCAACTCCAAGAGATTCAAGTCATCTACGGAGTTCCTAGAGGGTCTAGGATCATGCCTTTTATAAATTCTCCCTAGAGACTAACTTCTTTAGGGGATGCAGAAAAGGAACTCATGTTAATTGGCAACTTCTGCTGTTCCATTTCCAATCTAGGCCAGTTCCCTAGCCTGCATATTTTCCCCAAGAGCAACACAGGATGAAAATTGGCCCATTGTACTAATAATTGGCAAGGCAGATGCTGTGAAAGGGAGGGTTGTGGGGGTGGCTTTCCTCAGCAGTGTGTGCTC
>JAAGEH010000434.1:13932091-13967091 GCA_011751065.1 Lasiurus cinereus
CTCTGTTTACTATAGCCATTACCTTTTATTTATGTTTGTCAGTCACTGGGCAGCTAACTAGACTGTGGCATATGGATCCCCGAAGGCAAGGAGAAAGACTGCAACTGCTGTTTGCTGCCTGAAAAGGAGTTCATATTTATGATTTCCCTTATCCCACATTGTGAGTTTAAATGTGGCAATTTTCGAGCTGGGAAAACAATTTCCATTAACAGATCCCAGAAATGCTCTAATGGACTCTGGGCTTGATAGCACACAAAGGGCATTGATTGGCCATGAACTTTTTCCTCGGGGAAGTTCAATGTGGGAATATACAGCCACTCCTGAGGCTTCACGACCCTTCCTTCTCCCCTACCTTCCCAATGTAAGAGAATATAGCTGGAAAAAAATCATAGTAGGAGAGGGAAGGATGTAAGGGCAGGGACAAAGGGGAATGGCACTGGAAGGGATAAGGAGCCACTAGAAGGGAGAAGAAAGGCTGGGTTACCAAGTTCTTAATTCTGATTTTTGCTGTGAGCTATCAGACCACTTTTCTGTCTTTAAAAATTAAATCTCTAGTCTTTGCTCTTCTCAGACACATACTATTGACAGTGTGAAGAGGTGTTTGGAGAAAGTGGGTAATCCTCATGGAATAGGCCCCACAACAATGTGGGAAAAGTTTATGTATGTCCTATATTGGCAGGCTCATGATCTCATTATGAAATAAAAAGGGGGCTGCCTGAAAGACATTTATTAAATTTTACCTATAAATATCCCTCTTCCTGGGTTGGGTGATCCTCTGAACTTGAACTCTGATCCCGTATGCTATAATGTTCTACTTGATTATTGTGTTGGCTGGATCTCCACAAAGAGATTGTCAGTTCCTCAGAGCATTGATGAGGGTTTCTGTATTTTCTGACCCTTCCCAACAACATTTAGTATAAGATATTCCATGGAGTATAAGAGCTTGAGAAATACTTTTATTTATTTTTTGAATGAATGGACCAAATCTAAATGCAGTATCACCTTTAGGTGTCTCTAACTCAGCTATTTCACAAGCTTACCTACCTGAAGTATAATGAAAAAGGACCAAACAGTATGAAATTATAGAATGATTATTGTAGTTAACAATTATTTTACTGAAGGCTTATTATGAGGCAGGCATCGTACAATACTATGCAAGCTTTATTTCATTTAATCCTTACGTCCCGATTTGGTTGTCTTTTTATTACTGTTTCCATCCCAAAGACAAATATAAACCTTGACTGAAATTCTAACCTACATCTGTGTGATTGAAGCCAATCCATATAACCCCTGTGATTTCCAGCTTTCCAAAGACAGGGCACTATGTGCATCGACATATCTCCTCTAGCGCTCACTTTAGGCCCTTCCCTTCCACTTCCACTCACTCAGTCCTTTTAATAAACTTACTTTGTCTGTACTATTAATAAAAAGCCAATTTGAATAGAACACAAACAAAAGAAACTGTCTTTGCACACAGCAAGGATCTCTATTCTCCAAGCCCATAGCTAAGACAGCAAATGAGAAAAGTTTTATTACAGGCCATTTTATAAGATACTGATTTTGCAATTTGACTATAAGGAAGGGGCCAAAGCAATTTTTGTTGTTGTTGTTAATCCTCATCCTTGGATATTTTTCCATTGATGTTTAGAAAGCATGGAAGGGAGAGGGAGAGACACACAGAAAGAAAAATCAATGCGAGAGAGACACATTGGGTGGGTTGCCTCCCACCTGAGCCTCCAACAGGACCAGGGATTGGGCCTGCAACCGAGGTACATGCCCTAGACCCAGAATCAAATTGGGTCCTTCAGTCCTAGGGCTGATGCTTTATCCATTGAGCAAAACGGGCTAGGGCCCTCTCCTTTCCCTCCCTCCCTCCCTTCTTCCCTCTCTCCCTCCCTCCCTCTTTCCCTTTCTCCCTCATTCCCATTCTCTCTCTTTTTCTCTGAAGATAAAAATGATGGTTCTAGAAAAATGGTAGCCTGGGCCTATTCTGGTTTTGGCAAAGGGTCCTATAGATATGTGCCCTCTGGAAGATTCACTGTTTTGGAAGCCAGCTTCTGTTCCAGCTGCCTGCAGTGTGAGGATCAAATGAGGTGACCTATATGAAAGTGCTTTGAGGTTAAACTCTGGACAAATGCAGGTGGCTGGATTAGAAGCACCACTGAAGCCCACCTCTGTGTTGGCAAATGCCCTACCTGGCACACTTTGCCACTTTGTGCAACCCTATGCATTTGACAAGCTCTAATATATATTGTTCTCTGCAAGTTCCCATGTAAATGACCCAGGCAGAATGGATGAGGGCTTCCTTTCTGTCCCACCATACTTGCATGCCCTGAAACAGCAAACTCATCACTCCATTAACCATTGTCAGCTCCTCCAACCAGAGAGCTCTTCTGTGGCAGAGACCCTTCTGCCAGCTCCATAGGTAACACTGTAGTTGCTTGATAAATGCTATTGATTGAAGGAGTGGTTTTAAATTTCTGAGATGTATGTTGTACAACAGGGGTTACTTGATCCCCCAGAAATTGCACACTAGTTTTACATATGATACACATTTCTGGCCCTGTAACTTTCTTTGGGGCTAAGATCCCCGATAGAGCCCAGACAACTGAATGGGGATCTGAAGTCTGGTTCCTCCAACAGGCATTCTACAGACAGAAAGCATTCCAGAGGCACCTTTGATCCCCAGCCCGGCCCACACTGTGAGAAGCAGGTGTCAGCAGTTCATTTGCAAACTCATCTGATCCTGTAATGTAGAACCTTTGCCAGCAACAGCAGGCACATGGGCTTGTGTCAGACATCTTGGGGGTGCTTGACAAAAGATAATGGAGAGAATGAATGAGACTCTTCCCACAATTAAGGCAGGAGTGAAAACAACAGTCAGGAGGAGAGCCAGTCCACTGGTTTCATCTCAGCCACCTTTGGTTCATGAAAGGAAGAAAAGCTGGGCCAATTCTATAGACTGGGCAGCAAAAAGCAGACGTCAATGTGAACAGAATGCTGGGCAGGCCAGCAGGATCATTATTTTCTTGTGGGTTTAAAAATACACAGGGTCATAATGTTGGAGAATTATCTCCTCCAGTGGTAGAGACTGGCTCCTGAGGAAGACAAAGAAGCTCCTAGGCCTTCCACCCCACCTGACCTTGTCTCTAGGTTGCACTGTCCTTCCTTCCTCTTTTTTTCTACCACCTCCAGCCCCTCAGCAATTGCTTCAATAGCTCCACTTGTATCTGGTTTATTTTCTAATGGAATTCCACGAGAGATTTTGTTTGATAGAATGATTCCCTGCTGAAAATGGCAATAACAAGATTGAAAAAGGATACATGAATTCTTTTCATTTTATCTGTATGTCTGCTGTTTCTTTGACCTGAAACACCTTTCTCCCTATCTTTCTTATAACTATTATCCTCACTAGTTTAAGGGCCTGCTCAGGACTGCTGCTTTCTCCTGGAGGCCTTCCTGGAACTCGTATCCTGGGGAAAGGCAAGATATTAATCCAACTTGCATAGTTGTCCTACTGTGCCTTGCTTCTCTATTTATTGATCTATGATTTGTCTATCTTTATGGACTTCTTTGTCTTAGAGTTAGTTGTTACTAGCTTATGTGTTCTCTTTTTTTTCTTCCAAATTGTGATCACTAATCAATAATTTAAATAGTTTACACAAAAATTGAGATTTCTAGTTTATTTTGAAAAAACGGAAAGGTCTTGCAATATGCCCATATGGTGATACTAGATCAGACTGAGAGAAGACTGCCCTTCTAGATAGGCATGCACTTTTTTTCTTGAGTCCCCATTCTTTCCTATCATCTCCCAGAGACTGTCTGGAAGGTTTCCATTTATAGTAGAGTGTAGTGGATAACAGCATAAGCTCTGAAGCTGGATTCCTTGAGTTCAAATTTTGGCTCTGCCACTTACTAGCAGTGTGACCTTTGACAATTTATTTAACCTCTCTGTATCACTGATTCATTATCTATAAAATGAGGTTTTTATAGTACCTACTTCATTATGTTCTTGTGAGTATTACATGAATTAGGGAATGCATACAAGAACTTAGGAAATTATATAGCAAGTTTTCAATAAATATTAACTATAATTATTATTTATCATAGTGTTCGCACTGTGGTTTTGTCACTTAGAGTACAGAAGTATTATCTGTACTCATGACACTTAAAAATGAAGAAACCACAAAGGGGGTTGCTCCTGGTCTGTTTCACTCATTTTTTTTTTTTTTTACCTGGGAACATTTTAAGTTTTAGTTCCTGTGTTCCTGTATTAGATGATGAGTCTTGGGAGTACCAAAGTCCTAATTTATTTGTCTTGGCTTTTTTTAAAGAGTACTCACTTTGTACTATGCTTAAAATGTTGGTAGAATTGAATTGTAGAATCACGGTCATATACTTTCAGGCTGCCTTTAGGATGTTCACTAATAATTACCAGAGAGAACACAAGTTAAGAGTCAGTTGTTTTAATTTGTGTTATACTGTTTTATATACAGTAAGACTCATATTTTCTGGTTCCCAAGTGAGACTAGATTTGCCTGCAACCTCAGGAGATACTAGTCACACTGACCAGACACATCAACTGATTTGGTAATGTGCACAGAGAAGTGCCATATATGTGAAGGTGTGGTGGGGTAGAATCAGTCCATGGGACAAGCAGTGAATAGCAGTTTCCTACATGCTAAATATTCTGTCAGGTCAAGTTGACCCTTACTTCACTGAACTGTATCTTGAAATATACGTTGAGAGAAAAAGGAACCAGTAAGAGAAAAGATACTGGAGTGGGGAAAAGTTGCGGTGTTTGTGGGCCACAAGGAGACTTCCTTGACTAGTGCTATGGACTTTTTAATGTTCCTTTAGACTCTAAAGTTTAGAGGAATAAATTTCATTCCCATGGGAATAGAAAATGTGGTTGAGAGGTCACTAAGCTCTTTTTCCACTAGATGCTTGTGCTGAGGCAGGATGAATAGTACATGTAAATTTCCCTGTCTGGTTGTGTGTATGTTTTTATGCTCTACTGGCTTACCACCTCCATCTGTTTTTGAGCAAGCTGGCGTCTTAGGTTAGGGATTTACCTGGGCCTTTGCATCCTTTCCTCCTGAAGAAGAGGCTGGTTAGGTTTGATTTTCAAGCCATGATCTCAGCTCATGCAACTGTTCAAATACTGTAATATGTTGGAACAGATGGACCCGAATTTCTGTGCAGCGGTTCAACTCAGGGCTATCCCTGCCCTCTGCCTTTCTGCCTGCCCTCAGAGAACAGGCTTTGCTTTCAGATATGTGGTGATTAGCTGAGCATTTGGGGTACCTAGGATAAAAGGGGATAAAACTGCACATTTGAACATTTCAGTCTCTTGATGTTCTGAAGTGTCCACCTTATTGCAATAAAAAGAAGCCCAAAGTGGTCTGGCCCAGAGAAGGTAATCACCACATAATTGGGTAAGAGCCTCAAACTAACAACTAGATGGCCAGCCCTGATGGGAAGCAGGAAGGAAAGGATTGGTGGGGGAGGGATGGGAGTTAATATTTAAGAACTGCTTCTATACCATGAGCTCTTCATAAGTGATTTTATTTATTCACAAAGACTACCCTGTGAAGCTTTTTGCAGGATTCCCATTTGAAACTAAGCCTCAGAGAGAGAATAGCAATGGTTAGCATTTCTTAGTCGCTTTAGTATGCGTGAGGCACTGTGCTAAGCGCTTCATATGATCTCATTTAATTATTTAACAACCACCCAAATAAATGCTAGTGTTACTTTTAGTTGTTATATTTGGAGAAACTAAGGCCTAAGAAGGAGAAGTGACTAGTCTCAGTCACTTTTATCATTAACTGACAGAGGTGAGACTGATTCTCAGTCCTGACTTCAGGGTCCTAACCATCAGTCTATGGTCCATATGGCTACTTGCTACTTTCCCAAGATCACATGATTATAAACGTGGGAGGCAGGGTTTAAATGGGTGTCTATCAGCACCAAAGCACATTTGCTTCCCACAAGACCCCCAAGTCCTAGCAGCAGAGCTGAGACAGGTACCTTTCTGGTCTGCCTTTGTATTAGAGCAGTTGCCTTCTTAGAAGAAGGAAAATAAAGTTGTTGATGAGAGTAGAGGGAAAAAAAAAAAGGAGATTCTATTTTTGACAGCAATAGTTACTTAAAAGAAAGCAACATACAATTTGTATATCTGCAGGAGAAAGCAGTGCTTTTGCAGGCAAACCAGAGCCTGCACTGGGTAGCTGTTCTTGCTTTGGTAAAGTCCAGTTATTTCCCATGTGGTTTACCTCCCTAGATCCATTCTTGCTCTGGCCACTCTCCTCTTCCTCCCTTTCCTCTTCTTCCTCCTTTCCCTCTCTCCTTAACGTGTTGCTCTTCTGTTTGCAAGTTTCTCAAGGAAGAATAACAACAGAGCTCTAACAGGACCAAGTGCTCTTTTGTGTTTGCAATTTCACCAGGTTCCTCCAAAATAAATCTGCACCAGGGAGCTCCAGCCTCGCCTAGTAGTTCAAGAGGGAGCACTTTGGCTGTGAAGACCACACGGTGCCTCATTTTTCCTAATATCTTAAGAATGCCTCCTTAAAAGGAGACAAAAGCAGTATGACTCCATTAGCATAGAGGTTGGGATGTGCAAAGAACCAGAGTATCACCTCTCTGAATCATAGTTTCCTCACCTGAGAAAGGGAAATGAGAATGTGAGGAGAAGATTAATGCTTGAATATATCTAGTGCATTGAATATATAGCATTGCTCAGCACACACGTGTGAAAAGAATGTCTCCTCTTCCCTAACTCCACACTTGTGGTATATCAGTCTCAAATGATCTTCTGTTCATTGTTGAAAGGAACCAAAAGCACTATGTACTAGTAGTTAAAATCTTTAGGAGTGTTTTGGTTCAACCTGTCACAGGCAAGGAGGGAACCGTAATATTTATTGGATGTGCCCTTTCCATTTTTAGGAATATGGTAATGATTTTAATCTGTGGTTTGAGCCTGGTCATGCACAGAAGGACATGTGTGCCCCACAGATGCAAACAGCACAAAAGGGAGGCAAGGATTCCCTAGGTAATTCAGGCAGAGCAGACCGAGAACCACTTCCCTGTGTGGACTGGGGTTTTCTTAATTATATATTGGTAGCACTAAATAAGATTGTGTGTGTGTTTGTGTGTGGTGGGGTAAGTAAATGATCTTTATTCTCCAAATAGCCATTCCTTTATCACAACTGCCCTCCTTATATCCTTGAGAGGGCATTCTTGCCTCATGTTGAGAAGAGGTCCTGGAATCAAGCTGACTGGGTTGAAAGTCCAGCTCCCCCATTTCCATGCCAGGTAATCCTGACCAAATGCTGAAATCCTCCTGCACTTTAGTCTGAACTGTACACTCAAGATAAAAGCAGTACCACCTTCACAGCATTGTTGTCAGGATTACATAAGCTCATGTACATCAAATACTTTATAGAAGTTCCTGGGATGAGTTGGTGCTCGATAAATAGGTTTTGTTAACAGTAAATCTTATCACCACCATTGCTACATATGCTAAATTAAGTCCTTGTCACCCCCACCCCATCCCTGCCTGGGCTTTTGCATGGGGCTGTGGCACAGGTTTCCCAAGAGGCTTTCTCTCTAATCTCTCCCATGTGTCCTGACCTCAGAAACTTCTGTATTGATGCAGCTCTCCTCCTCTGGCAAACCTCCAGTCTCTATTCAAACACACACACATACTCACACACTCTCTCTTTTTTCTGCTTTCCTCCTCTTTTATTTCTCTCTCCTGTCATCCCCCCTCTTCCTTTCTCTCCAGTTCTTCTGAGGATTCAGGCAAATCTAGCCTCACTGCTCAGAAGGCTTTGCCTCTCTGATCAGGCCCAACCTGGGTCATAGGGTTCATGGGGTTACCATGACAACAAGCATCCCTGGTTACCCACCAGGATGCAAGGACCAATTGAAAAGGACTGTCATTTTCCTGGGACATACTGCATTTATTCTCAGCAGCGGGCCCTAAAACAGTACTATACTATGAGGAGAGGGGGAGAGGGAAGGAGAGAAAGAAATATCAGGGTTTTATATTTTTTTCGTGTGTTCTCTGTGGGGGAGGACCACAAATTGTTCTCAGAAACAGACATTTTATTTCTAATGCAGCCAGTGTGGGGGGCTGAGGGTGGGACTCATGTGCATTTCTGATGAACACAATTGGTTTCATAAAGGAGAAAAAATGAGTTATTTGGCTCAAAAGTGAGTTTTGATAGGTCTAATGGAAGGAGGATGGGATGGCACATTATCATTGAGTATACTCTGTGGCAAGCACGTTATGCTATTTTTCCAAAACTCAATGTGACTGCAGTGAGTTATTATTATTCCAATTTTACAGAAAAGAAAACAGAGGCTCATAAAGTTACAGTGGCTTATCAAGCGAGGGCAAACTGCTGGTAGAGTAATGGCCCTTGAACTCGAATTAAGGTTGTTTGATCCCAAAGATTATCATTTCGACACCATTCAATACAGTTTCCCTGTTACACTCCCATCCTACTGGTCCTTGCCAGAATCATTTTACACCTGGTTAGATTTTAGGGAGGGGCACAAAAGTATCAGAATGCTCACATAACAGACTTTTTCAAACTACCAAGTCTTAAAGGCTGTGACTGGTGACAAACAGAGCCACTTCTGCCATCTGTCCCCATCCTATTTTGGCCTGTTGTAACCACATTCATTTTCTCCTACAAAAAGACCTCAACAGCTTTCTAAATAGCCTCCCTGCCTGTGATCCTCCTTTCTCTGATTCTTGTTGCAAACCACTGCCAAGATAATCTTCAGAAGCCTGTCTGATCATATTCCCTGTAAGTCAGTGGCCTTCAGTGACCCCTACTGACATCAAATCAAACATACAGAGACATATTAAGTCCTTCACAGTTTGACCACAACCAATCACTCCTACCTATTAGTGCCTTCTCTAGTTAAAGAAGAGGTCTCATGGTCCCTGAAAACAAGCAGCATGTTTTCCTATTTCTGTGTTTACTTTTCTCCATCCCTCTATCTGGAAGACCTGCTCCCTTCTTCTCATCTATCACAATTCTTCAGGGCCTATCATGGATGTTATCCCTGCCACAAAATCTTTGCAAATCCTCCCTCTCAAATGTTCGTTTTCTTCCTCTTGTGTATTTCTGACTATTACAGCATTGGGTAGAACAGTAGGTATCTATATGTAATTCTGCTCATGAACTGTATTTGCTTATATATTATTTAGGGGTGGGGGATTGCACCTCTGTCACCACAGTTGCCTATGCATGGTACTTTGTGTGGAGAAGAATTCAGAAAGGAATCTGTGAAGCTGAGTGGAAAGCACAGGGAGCGGGTCTCAGACCCTCCTGGGTGCCTATCATCAGTTAAGTTGCAGGATCACACTGCACTGTGCTCCTGTCCCCTTGGCCCATACGTCAGGCATGGATAAGACATGTGACAGAAGACAAATATGTCATGATCACAGAGACCAGAGAAGATTCCATGTAACACAGTCACAGGTAAAGACCACACTTGGACCAATGTCTTGCTTAGGGCATAACTCTTGGCAAACCCATGAAATTCTTGATAGATGGTTTGTGAAGGAGAATCCTTAGTTGAGATTTGCACTTAGCTCCATGTGGTGTGGATTCCTTTTTGGGTTGGATGAGAAAGCCCATGCCCCCGTACTTAGGAAGTTTGAACACACTGTCTCTAACTGAAGGGAGTATACATCATCATCATCATAAAAAAAGGCTTCAGTTCAGACCAGCAGATAAATTTAGTTGCCAAAAAAGGACCAATAGATCATAATTAGTGGATTTACCAATTGCTTTTCCCTAGTGGCCAGCATTGGCTGCATAGGTCTTTATCCACAGCATAAGGGCTTGGAAACATAACTTAGCCCCTTGCCCAACCCCAAACATGCAGTGACAGCCAACAAACAGCATCTGTTTCAAAGAAACACCACCTGTCCAAATGGAAAATCAAGCATCAGACCACCTCACTTCATCAGTATTTGTTTCCAGAGCAGAAGAGACAACCCCCGCCCCTCATAAAACAACACTCCATTCTGTCACTAATAGCCTTTTAACACTCTGTAGGGACCATGGCCTAGCTTCTGCCAAGTAGACTTGGCAAGTGTTAGAGGAACATTTGGGTTTCATATATCTGCATTCTGACCTTCTGAAGGGGAGATGCTGGGGAATCTTCCTTAGAGGAATATGGAGCTTGTTCTGGGCAGGAACAGAAGGAGTAAATGCCCACAGGTGTGTGTGCATGGGGTATGGGGATCATCTCCATGTGCATGGAGAGTAAGTGGTGGAGAAGGACTGCCTTGAAGGTGCTTGCTTTTCTTTTTGATTTGGGTAGTATGGACATTTATTATTATTGTTTTGTTTTTACATTTAAAAAAAATTAAATTCATTGGGATGACATTGGTTAATAAAATTATATAGGTTTCAAGTGTGCACTTCCATAATATATCATCTGAATATTGTATTGTGTGTTCACTACCCCAAGTCAAATCTCATTTCATCACCATTTATTCTCCCTTTATCCTTTTTACCTTCCCCCACCCCCCTTTCCATATGTTAATCACCATACTGTTGTCTGTGTCTATGAATTTTTTCTTTTCTTTTTCTTAATCCCTTCACCTTTTTTAACCAGCCCCTCAGCAACTCTCCCCCGACAGCTGTCAGACTGTTCTCTGTATTTATGAGTCTGTTTCTATATTTTGTTAGTGAATTTTGTTCATTAGATTGCATATATAAGTGAAATCATACTGTATTTGTCTTTCTCTGACTGGCTTATTTCATTTAACATAATACTCTCCAGGTTCATCCATTCTGTTGCAAAAGGTAAGATTTCCTTGCTCTTTTATGACCAAGTGGTATTTCATTGTGTAAATGTACCATAGCATTTTTATCTGCTTATCTATTGATGGCACATGGGCTGCTTCCAAATCTTGACTATTGTAAATAACACTGCAGTGAACATAGGGGTGCATATATTCTTTTGAATTCGTGTTTTGTGTTTCTTCAGATATACTGCCAGAAGTAGAATTGCTGAGTCAGTTCCATTTTTAATTTTTTGAGACAATTCTATACTGCTTTCCACAGTAGTTCCATGAACCTACCTTTCCACCAATAGTACACAAGAGTTATCTTTTCTCCACAACTTTGCCAACACTTGTTTATTTATTTGTAATAGCCATTCTGGCAGGTGTGTGGTGATATCTCATTGTGGTTTTAATTTGTATTTCTCTGATGATTAGTTGTGCATTTTTCATTTTTTTATTGGCCATCTCTAATGTTTTGTTTTTTTTTTTGAGAAATGTCTATTTAGGTCCTTTGCCCATTTTTTTATTTGGATTTTTTTTGGTGTTGAGTTTTATAAGTTTTATTATAAATTTTGAATATGAGCCCCTTATCATATGTATCATTGGTGAATATATTCTCCCATTCAGTGGGTTATCTTATCATTTTGTTGATGGTTTCCTTTGCAAAACCTTTTTAGTTTGATGTAGTCCCATTTGTTTATATTTTTCGTTTTCCTTTCCTGAGGTGATATATCAGAAAAAAATATTGCTCCAAGAAATGTCCAAGATTTTACTGCCTATGTTTTTTTTCTAGGATTTTTGTAATTTTGAGTCTAACATTAAGTCTTTAATCCATTTTAGGTTTATTCTTATGAATGATGAAAGAAGATGGTCTAGTTTCCTTTTTTTGTACATATGTGTCCAATTTTTCCAAACACTATTTATTGAATAAATTGTCTTTACCCCTTTGTATGTTCTTGCTTCCTTTGTCAAATATTAATTGACAATAAGGCATGGGTGTATTTCTGGGCTCTCTATTCTGTTTTTAATGCTAGTATGACGTTGTTTTAATTACTGTGGACTTGTAGTATAGTTTAATATCAGGTAGCAAGATTCTTCTACTTTGTTATTCTTTCTCTAGGTTGCTGTATCTTCTTTAATTTCTTTCTCAGTGTCTTATAACTTTCTGAATATAAGTCATTTATATCCTTGGTTAAATTTATTCCTAGGTATTTTCTTTTATTTGATCCAAATGCAAATGGGATTTTTTTCTTAGTTTCCTTCTAATAGTTCATTATTGGTATAAAGAAAGACAACTGATTTCTGGTTATTAATTTTTTTTCCTGCTACTTTACTAAATTCATTGATTAGTTCTAATAGATTTTGTTGAGATTTTTAGATGTCTCTATGTCCAGTATCATGTCATCTGCAAATAATAACCATTTTACTTTTTCTTTCCAATTTGGTTGTCTTTTTTTTTTAATATATTTTATTGATTTTTTACAGAGAGGAAGGGAGAGAGATAGAAAGTCAGAAACATCGATGAGAGAGAGACATCGATCAGCCGCCTCCTGCAGGCTCCACAGTGGAGATGTGCCCGCAAGCAAGGTACATGCCCCCGACCGGAATCGAACCTGGGACCTTTCAGTCCGCAAGCCGATGCTTTATCCACTGAGCCAAACCGGTCTCGGCCAATTTGGTTGTCTTTTATTTCTTCTTCATGTCTGATTGCTCTTCCTGGCTCTGGAGAGCTGGGCTGGAAGCCTGGCTTGGGATTGAGACCACAAGCTTCTCAGGCAGAACCTTTGCAGCTGAGATTTCCCTCTGGCATCTCAGCTGCTGCCCATAAGAGCAGGGCTAGCCCTTTTTACATCTCCACCCTTCCTACCAGTCTCCCTGTGGCCTTTTTGGTAAATTCTTGGTTATCAGACATCTCTTCAGCTAGTTTTCACTTGATTATTCAGGTTTCTTCCTCCATATCTTAATCGTAATTCCAGTTTGGTTCTGAGAGGAGGTGAGTGTAACATCCACCTGCTCTGCCATCATCATGGATCCTAGAGAGGTCTTTTCTTAATGGAGGCACAAGCATTGAGTCTGGAGCACATCTGCCTTTGAGGGCTACAAATGCCCCCTGTTCCAGGGCAGAAGAAAAGTTTGTGACAAGATCTGTGGTGTACTGAAGCAACTTTATGTAGACACTTATAAAGCATTTGAAGCTTTTTGACAGTATGATAAGCCTTTAGAAAGGTATTTTCTATAATCCTAAATAATTTAGAAACAAATTGGTTTCCTCTGCAAGATCATCTTTAAGCTCATATTAATCCTCTTTCAATGGTATCAAAAGAAACACATACTGACCTTGGACTCCTCTTACATTCCACCTCTGTCATGCAGAGGGGCCTCCTGAGATCAAATCAGTGGGTCCAGCATGAGTGTGTGGCATTTGAAGTTTGCCATGACTCTTAGGTATTCAACTATGCATTGGGGAAATGGAACAATTTAGGGCATGTGAGGTGGAAGTATGATGAACACCTGCCTAAAGAGTGTGTGTGAGGATTTGGGGAGGAGTTTCTCATATTTTTTCTAACCATTTTGAAATGGTATGTTTTATGGAACCTCTACATTATCGGTGACTAGATTCCTTGTAATGCAGAAATAAAAAGGAAAATCCCATAGAGAGAAGAAAATTCCCAGGCCAGAAACTCATGGTCCTCCTAGGATGAGCATTACTCTTCGGATTTTTAGTCTGGGAGCCCCATAGCAATCACAGATGTTGCCACTGGAGACAAAGGAGCTTGTGGGCCTCAGTTGGATATTCTTGATTTGCACATCAATCATCAGTGGTCTATATTTGGGATATGTTTCTTACGTTTGCCTTTCTCTTTCTTTCTCAAAATCAATAAATGGCTTGTTTTATTTTACAGTGATACAAGCAGTATTATTAGTTTTTTCTTTGTTACAGAGTTGAATTACTTTCAACATTTATCCCTGCATCTTTGGGCATGCAAACTCCATAAAAACTGTGCTATCACCCAAAGAAGTGGTATTCAAAGAAGTAGTATGGCCCAGCTAGCATGGTTCAGTGGTTGAACATCAACCTATGAACAAGGAGTTTATTGTTCAATTCCAAGTCAGGGCATATGTCCAGGCTCCATCTCCAGGGCGGGGTGTGCCAGAGGCAGCCGATTAATGATTCTCTCATCATTGATGTTTCTATTTCTCTTTCTCCCTCTCTCTTCCTCTCTGAAATCAATAAATATGTATATTAAAAAAAAAGAAGTAGTGTTTTTAAATGAGCATCCAGTAAATCTCATTAATCAATCATATCTCAGCTCAAAAAAAGCATCTTTGGGAAAATCCTCTTTTCTACATCTACCCATTCTGCCCACCAGATTGGACCTTGTTATCTCTGGTTATATTTGGAATCTTCTCTTTCTTGTTCTACAGTTTCAATCAAATCAGTTGCTTATTTCATTGATTTATTCTACTTGGATCTCATAATTTTAATGTATTTATGTTTTCCATAAATTCTAGGAAATTCTCTTCAAATATTGCTCCAAATAAATTCTACTTTATCTTCTCTTGCCTTTATTTGGAATTCGTAGAGAGTACTCATGGAGGTTTTTTTGTTTTTGTTTTTTTAAATTACTTCTTTCATGTACCTTAACCTTTTTGTTATATTTTCTATCTTAAAAAAAAAAATCTCTCTCTGTGGTATTCTGGGAAATTTTCTACAAAATTTCCTCCCAGTGCTAATTTTCTCTTCAACTTTGTGTAATTGCTGTGTAACCCTTCCATTGAGATTTTTATATCAACAATTACATTTTTTTTGCTTCATTAAATTCTAATAAGTGCTTTTCCAAATATATCTGCTATTTTATGATAAAAAAAATCCCACTATGTCTTTAGTTGTACTTCTTATTCTTGCTTATGTAGGTTGTCATATAATTTACAACCTTGTCCTGCCTAGGAAATCCCCAGAATAATTAGCTTATGCTTTTCACTCTAGTTTTGATTTCCTTTTTGGCTTACGGATTTTCTAACTTTTATTTTAAAAGGATATTTGTTATATCTTTATCCAGCACATGTAGGTGTTTTATAGTGGGAGTTTTGTTCTGACATATTTTTGCTGGAAGTAGGTATTCTCTAGGTTGCCTTTTATAAACTATCAGGTTATTTGTCATAATTGTCATCAATCATCTCTATATATAAAAGTCTAAGCAACCATTACAACAGAATGACCAGAAAGACCATTTGACCAGGTGCTATGATGCCCATTGACCACAAGGGGGTAGATGTTCAATGCAGGAGCTGCCCCCTGGTGGTCAGTGCACTCCCACAGGGGGAGTGTCACTCAGCCAGAAGCTTAGCTCAAAGCTAGTGGGTGCAGCTATGGGGGCTGGCGGAGTGTGGGTGGGGAGGCTCTCACGACTCCACAGCAATGGCAGCAGCAGATGCAGTGGGCCTGGATGAGCTCGAGCAGCATGGCACTTGGTGCACTACTACATCCCTTGAGGGGTCCCAGATTGTGAGAGGGTTCAGGCCAGGCTGAGGGGACTCCCTGCCCCTCAGTGCATGATATGTGCACTGGGCCTCTAGTTAAACAATAATCATCTGTTTGATGCCTGTCTTCCTTTTAAGAATGTACTTCCATCAGGACTGGCACTATGTCTGTCTTGTTCAATACTGTGGCTTTAGCTCCTAGCCAACTGCCTAGAACCGTGGTTGGCAAACTGCAGCTCCTGAACCACATGCGGCTCTTTGGCTCTGTGAGTGTGGATCTTCCACAAAATACCATGGCCTGGGCAAGTCTATTTTGAAGAAGTGGTGTTAGAAGAAGTTTAAGTTTAAAAAATTTGGCTCTAAAAAGAAATTTTAATCGTTGTACTACTGATATTTGGCTCTGTTGACTAATGAGTTTGCCGACCACTGGCCTAGAATATTGTAGAGCTCAATAAAGTGGAGACAGGTGGCCCTGGATGTTGGTTGTATAAAATAGATTAGGAATCCCTCTCTACCCTTTTGAAATTTTTTTAAAACACTCCTCATCTTTTCCTTGAACACCAACCTTCCCTAAAATGAATTAATCCCTCTGTATTTGATATAATGTCTCACAAGTGACTTCATACTGTATTCTTTTCAGTTACCTTCTGTATTAGACTATCCCATTTGAATTCAAGATCACCTTGGACCTGGGTAGGGCTGGGATCATTATCCTGTTTTTACAGATGAGGAAACCGAAGGTAGAGGAGATGATGTGTCTTATCTTCTGTAAGACAACCACTAGTAATCCCAGAATTAAATTAGATTTAAAAAAGGTGTTCTGACATTTTATACAATTCTATTGTAATGAACATCAGACCTTCTTTATGTGAAAGTGAAGTCCACTTTGCTTCTTTACTGAACTTTTTTTTTTTCACGAAAAATCAGTATCTGGGAAAGAATAGATGCTATCATTCATTTGGTATTATTTTGATTTACACAGGACTCAGACTACTTGATTTTTCATTTGGACAGTGTGTTTATGTTTCTCTTGAGACAAACATTAAAAACCACCTCTGTCAAAGAATCCAGGTTTCTGGCAAACTCTGTTTGTGGCCTAGTTGAATACAAGAGTGTCTGGCAAAGGATGGTGTATTAATAGACGACATGACAGAAACACAAGGTTTACCGATATTTAACACACTTGGAGGGGTAAGGCAAGGCATGAGGAAGAACACAGAGGTAGCGACAGTCATAGCAAGCTGAGGCCCCCAGGTCAATTTCCAACCTCAGGGCTGAAGATCTCTGGTGCCTGGAGTCTTCCAGGCCCACTGGTGTCCAAGAAGAGCTCTCTCGAAAGCTTGCATGGTGCCATTGGAGCCACGTGCCAGACAGAGCAACTTCATACCTGAGATGGGAAGGGGGAGAGGGCATACCAAGGAAGCAAATCTTGGCAACTTACCTCAGGGCGGACCCCTTGGGTGTCGCAATGCCATAGCCTTTGGAATCCAAGTTACCTCCCACCTTCATGGTGTCACAGGGTTTCCGCTGCTCAATGTACTCATTCATGGTGGACTCCAAAAGGTAGGCATATTTGCCTTTGGATTTCCTCACTCGGATCATCCCCTCTTCTGTGGTCCGCACAAACACTGATGGTTCTGCTGACTTCATATATGTCCACATCTTCTCAAACACGGCAATTTTAGACCTCTGGCAGAAGACAGGAACAAAACTGGAATTAAGGGCTGGCTGTGCTTGGAATTGAGGTCGGCACACACACTAATGAAGAGCTGAGTGTAACTTGATCATACATTCATAAGTGAGATTAGCTCAGGAAGAAACAAATTATGAGTGATTGCAAAATAAGAGACTCTAATTAGTACCAGTAGTTTTCAAAGTACAAATATCTTGCAAATACAGAACACACAGAATAGTTTAGAATCTTTTAATTACTGCCACGTAATTATATTCCTGTTAAATATGGGGAGAGTTAAGAAACTGGGGCTCTGTCTGTCTTTTAAAGACATTAAAACAACCTATCTATATTTCAGTAAGGCTGCATTTATACAACTTAGAAGAAGTGGAGAGCTGAGTATCTTTGGGGTCTGATTTTATTATTGGATGACAACACTGAAGAATTTCAGGAACATGGGGGCTAGTGCCAGTCTTCCCATAATGTAAAACCTGCCCTCAGAATGTAAATTGTTGTCTGATAAAGCTAATAACTTGGGACCTAATATTGTCACCTATTTATATTTTAAAAGTGTCCAAATCTAGCCAAATTGCTTTCCTCATTGCTGCCTGGGATCTCACTTGGGACTTTGCCTAAGCTATTTACTCCACTTGATGTGCTGGTTTTCACCATTTCACAGACAGAACAAATCCTGTGTACTCTGAGACCACCTCAGTTCCATGGATAGTAGTTAGCAGAGTCTACTGGGCACTGAAATAATATGCAGAGATTGTAAATATGCAGATCCTCCTGTGCTAAAACTAAAGATACAGGTCTGGGGTGGAGCCTAGAATAAATCTCTTTCAGCAGTGCCCTAGGTGAGGCTGGTCCCATATGGCTTGTGTGACCCTTACCTTGAGAAAGTAAGGACACAATGTCTGATTTCACTGGATGGCCAAGATAGACTGCTAGGATAGCAAGTCATTCCTACTTGTGCACAGATCTCAACTCTGTGGACACAACCAGAAGGGAAGAATAGTTTTCCTTTTGTGGGTCTTTCACAGAATCTAACCTTGCACACAGTAGGCTCTTAATCAGAATCCATGATCCAGGACCGCAAATCAATACTCTCATTTAATATGGTCTTTCTAAAGAGCACCATTTCTTCCAAAGGATAGATGTATTTTATGGATACTGGGGTCTGGCTTTAGAAAATGCTTTGTAAGTGAACAAGTTTTAAACATTTATAAGGGACTGTATTTATTAAAGAAAGTTATTACTATAAGCATGCACCCTATATAATCTGATGGTTAATGTGTAGATTAGATTTGTTAAGTATACAATTATCATTAAACATCTAAGAGGTCATTTTTCTTTGCACATAAATATCAGATCTATTTCCTTGATCCCAACATCAAGTGTTGGCCAAATATTGATGGATAGTTAAATTGCTGTTTGAACCAATTGATCTATAGAGATATTGGGGCTCAGGAAAATTCTAGGTCTCCTTGAAAAATTAATGGAAATAATTATAAGAATTTTAGGGAGGCATTTGGTAGAGTGAGCCTTAAGTTTTCACAGTCTATATAATAAAAAACATAATATGCTAATTAGACCAGACATCCTTCTGGATGCCCTTCTGGATGACTTGCGAAGCTGTAGTGGCAAGGGTTGAGACAGAGGTAGCCACTGCCATATTGGGGGCCAAGCCCCTTGCATGAATTTCGTGCATCAGGCCTCTAGTAATGAGGTAAACTAGATGATTTGTTTTACAGCATGGCTTGCAGTCTGGAAAGGACCCTGGATTTGAAAGTGAGGAGCCCTGAGTTCTAGTCTTAGTTCCACTGCTAACCTTCCCTATCTCTTCTGGAGGACTTTGGGCAGGTAATCTTTAAGTCCTTTGTTAGCTGGAAAGATCTGATTCTTTATACGAAGATACATCACTCAAGCAACAATATCAATGTGAGAAAAAGGAAAAAGAAAAGAAAGGGAGTATTTCAAAGTTAGGGGAAGGAATACCCAGAATCAATCATAGCATCTACAATACATTGAATAGTCTCTCAGAGGAAGAAGAGAAATGTATAAATTCAGCTGTGACTAGATTTTCAGATGATTTTCCAGGCACAAAACCAACAAAACACGCAGCAGGACAATTGCAAGATGCAATTTGACCTGACAGGATGGCCACAGCGGGGAAGGGGACTGCTGACAGGGAGAGCTGAAGAGCCCTCTGGGCAACAATATGCAGAAAATTAATATGTTCTCTCAGCCTCACCCTAGTGCTCCATGCACCAAGACTGTGCTCACAGCTGTTTAGAACAAACTATCAGGAAAATCTCATCTCTAGGAATTTGAAGGCAGCATGAATGGCAGGGAAGATTGGAAGCATACTTGGGGTATTTGTACTTGGATCTCTCCTATCATCTGCCACTACCATAGCCCTTCACACATCTTAATTAAACTGTCGATGGAGGATTAAGTGACTCTGGGTTGGAGATGCCAAGAAGCTCTAGGCTGCCATGGTGACTAGAAGCCAGGTTTTTCACAGTCTGTGGTAGAATTCTTGTCTCACTATTCTCTCCTTCCTTCTGGGATGTTAGGCAGTCATGTCTTCCTAACCATCAAATTTTGTCTCCATACTAATCCTGGTAGGATAATTTTTCAGAGTCACAGAGATGGAAGGGCTCATGGAACACCTTTTGTTAGCATTCCTTTTTCACAGGTAGAAAAACTGAACTCCATAGTGTGGCAGTGAAATCTCCACTGTCACATGATTTGTTAATGGCAGAGCCAGGAGTAAAACCCTGGTCTCTTCATTGCCCACCCAATTTCCACTGCAACCAGCTTCTTCCCTGTGGGAGCTTTCTGAGCTGCACAGTTCTCTCCTGACAATGGTGATCATAGTACTTAGTACACAGTGTTGTCATAGAAATTACATAAGAACAGAGGTAAAATACATAACTCAGTTCCTGACACACTGTAGGTATTGAATAAGTGGTGCAATTAACTACCTGTAATTGTGCCCTTTCTTTATATGTTAATTTATTGTAGAAATAACCAATACATAGCTGGCTTTGTACCAGTTTTTCTTTCTAAATACATGGCAGACATTGATATCAATTAAGAAATTATTTTACACTAACCCCAGGTGTAACCTCAGAATTTGTCTCAACACAGTACTCTAGGCAACCACTACCTTTCAATCAGTGCATGAACTACAACCCATTTGCCACCAATGCAGCAGGCTTGGTTTGGGCACAGTACTTGTAGAATATGAACTGCCTTGGTTCTAGATTTCTAACTTTTATTGTGGACAAGAAATGGTAATATGTCAACAGATACAGTTATTAACAAAGAAGTTGGACGTCTGAAGTGCCAGCTGTGCCTTTAAGCAGCTCGGGTATGCTAATTTTCTTTCCTAGGCTTTGGTTTCCCAAACTATAAAAGCGGAGATTAAATGAGACTTGTTCATGGGTCCATGTGGTAACCTGAGTGATTTTTTATAAAAACACAAGAGGCCTGGTGCACCAAATTTGTGCACAGGGGGAGGAGGGCTGTCCTTCAGGCCAGCTTGCTTCCTCTCAAATCTAGGACCCCTTGAGGGCTGTTTGGCTGCCCGTTTAGGCCTGATCCTACCAGCTAGGACTGCTGGCTCCCAACTGCTCACCTGCCTGCCTTCCTGATTGCTCCTAACTGCTTCTGCCTGCTAGCCTGATCAACCCCTAACCACTCCCCTGCCAGCCTGATTGATGCCTAATTGCTCTCCTGACAACCTGTTTGCCCCTAACTGCCCTACCCTGTGGGCCTGGTCATCCCTAAGTGCCCTCCTCTGCAGGCCTGGGTCCCCCCTCCCCCAACTGCTTTTCCCTACAGGCCTGGTCACCCCCAACTTCCCTCCTCTGCCAGCCTGGTCCCTCCTAACTGCCCTTCCCTGCAGGTTTGATTACCCCCAGCTGCCCTCCTCTGCTGGCCATCTTGTGTCCACATGGGGCAGGATCTTTTGACCACAAGATGTGTGTTGGAGTGATGGTCAATTTGCATAGTACTCTTTTATTAAATAGGATAGAGGCCTGGTACATGGATGGGGGCCAGCTGATTTGCCCTGAAGGGTGTTCTGGATCAGGGTGGGTGTTCCTTTGGGGTGTGGTGTGGCCTATGCAAGGGGCTTGTGGTGGTTTGCAGGCTGGCCATGGCCCCTGCCCCTCCCCCCCACCCCCCCACCCCCCAAGCAGAGGCCCTGGTATCTGGGATTTATTTATCTTCTACAATTGAAACTTTGTAGCCTGGATTGGAGTCAAGCCTTCTGCTGGCACAGCCATTGAAACTTTGTTGCCTTAAGTGGAGGCCTGCCTGTGAGGGTGTGCATGTGTGGAAAACTTGGCTTCCTCCATCGCCAGTAGCAGCCCAAACCTCCCTCTTGATCTCTCTGTGGCAGTAGCAATCTTGGTTGGGTTAATTTGCATACTCACTCTGATTGGCTGGGCATGGCTGGTGGGTGTGGCTTGTGGGTGTAGCAGAAGTACGGCCAATTTGCATATTACTCTTTTATTAAATAGGAGGATTTGTTGGTTAATGACACCACAAAGTAGACCCCACTATTCTTATTCTTCCTTAGGACACAGGTGAAACATAAATGAGACCATAGATGTGAAAATGCTTTGGAGACTGTAATATGCTAATATATTGGGGATGTAGGCATGGATATATAATGGGTAGGTGAATTGGATGGTTTTCCAACTGCATCTGCAGGATCTGGGATGTAGGGCTATCTTTATGAACACATATCCGGCATCTCCTTTATGCTTTGGCTGTAGGCTAAAATTGTCAGATGATGGCTATGAGATTATAAGTGGTTTTTCTAACTGGTTGGGTAAGCCTACATAAGACATGTCTCACTCTAAAACGAAAGACTCTAATCAAGTGACTTCTCAATTACCTTCTTGCTCCAATATGTTGAAAGTGGTTGATTTTAGCCTTGGAATCTGGATCAGCCAAGTTAAGACTTTGGTCCCTTTCCTGCCTGACATATTACACAGAACACCTGAACAGGAAATTGAGCACCTCATCCAATTGATTCATGCAGGGCCTGGGGTTTGCTCTAAGAAGTTGCAGTGAGAACCTCCTGGGTCTGCACAGGATCCCCACCCTCTTATCTAAGGCAATACAGAGGTTGTTCTGTATAAGCTGGGTGACTTGGGAAATTACTTTTACTCTCTGAGCATAGTCCTTTATAAAATGGGGACAACAAATCCTAACTCACTTCTAATGAGAGGATTAAGTGAGATAATGCCCATAGGGTGTACTTAGTTCAGGGCTGGATTCATAGTAAGTGCTAAGTAAGTAGTAGCAGTTGCTTATTTGTTTGATCAATATATTGTAGCTCCATGTGCTTTTTGTTCAAATCCCAGGATGAACACATCCAAAGTCCAGGAACTGCAGGTTTTCCTGCTTTGGGACATTTATTTAAGTTGTTCCTTTTGCCTAGAATGTAATTAGCCTACCCAGGTCTGACCGGGTTTCATGATGTCTAGAAATTTTACAGGTCTACTATTTGTGGTTTACAGACCCTACACAGTTGCCCTCAACACGTACAGTCTCATGCTCTTTAATGAGAAGGATATTTTCCTGCAATAGTGGTTTCCTTTTGTGAAAGTGCTTTGGACCAACAATTGTACCTTCAAGATGGATGTACCTGAATATCCCTGAGGCCCTACTAGTAAATGGAGCCTCCATCTACTGTTGTTTCCCTTGTATTTCAGATGCCTTGTTTCTTTTAATCTCATGATGATGCTATGAGATAGACATTATTCTCCTCATTTACAGATAGGGAAATGGTTTCAGAGGCTAAGAACCACCAAAAGGTAAAGGGATGGGGCTGGACCTAGGTCTGGCTGACCCTAAATCTTACGTGCCTTAGCTTTCTGCTCCTTTGCCTTGCTTCTGGCCTCCAGGTACATGACATCTTTACCACCTCCACTCCAATGTCTTATTTTCTCTCTTTTGTGACAGTTTTTAATAAGTCACCTATTCAGTAATTGTTCCCCATATACCATCTACTTATTTATCAAGCCTCCAAGGAGGGGACACAAAGGATATCAGGTTGGGATCTCACCTACTCCTAATCAATTACTATCAAGACTGTAAGGTCCTTGCAGGAGCAGCTTTTAGAGAACCTGGCACAGACTGACATGTGTAAAGGGTCTAATTTAATTCAAGAGCCTTGAAGTTTCCACCAATAAAGAAATGTGATTTCTCAGGGATCTGTAGAAAGTTGAGCCATGTTATGAATTTCTCTGGCTTACATTCAGTTAAGCAGTTGCCCTGGTGGCCTATAATCTCATGCTCTTTAATGAGAAGGATATTTTAAGGAGAGTAGTTGTTCCCTTTTGTGAATGTGCCTTGGGACAAGGGGTGTCCCTACCCGGAAGAACTCCTTAGTGGATCCTGCTTCCAGTGTCCCATAGGCGATTTCTGTCTGCTTCGCTAGGTCCTCCGCACTCTCGATGGGCGACACCATCCTCTCCACAGTCAAGAAGGCAGCCAGGTTGGCTGTGTATGAGGAGATGATAATCAAAGTGAAGAACCACCAGACACCACCAACGATACGGCCGGATAGGGACCTGAAGGCCAAAGGGAGGAGGTGTCAGAAGCACAGACATCAATTATAGAGGCTGTGTGGAGGAGCTGAGGGCCAGCCTGAGCCCCGTCAGCAGAGCTGTCAAGCCCTATTACACCCTTCTTCTTGGTCAGCAAGATGTGAGACTTTAGATGTCAGAGAGATCTCCTCTGCATTTTGTTCCTGATTGTAGATAAGGACCTGTGGAGTTGCTGTCCTTCAGGGGTGATAAAGCCCCTCAGGTATATATTCACACTCATTTTCACACATACATATATGTCAAGACACATGCCAGCAAAGACACAAATATATCAACACTTGCCCCCCAAATTACAGATAACATGCAAACCTTCTGTTAAATGCAGTGAGATACTAGTATACACCAAATGGTTATGCATATATATATATGAATACAAATGTATTTATACACAGGATGCACATATTTGATTATGTCCAGAAATGTTTCCAGACTGCTTTTTTATTATTGGCTTTAAAGGTCACAAAAATGATGGACTAAAAGAAGGGGAAGGAGGATATACTGAAATAAATGAGAACAACAGCACTCCAACTACTTTGGAGAATATCACTATTGAATGGAGGCACATTTCCTCTGACTATTATAGAGAAAGAGAATTTGGCCAAAAAGACAAAGGATATTTTGTTCTGGACCAAATAGCCAAAATGACAATTATACATAAGGTGCAAAGTTTTTCCTTAATCTTCTTAAAATCCAATTCTTCTTTCTTAATGCCTAAAACCGTGGTCGGCAAACTGTGGCTCTTGAGCCACATGTGGCTCTTTGGATTCTTGAGTATGGCTCTTTCTCAAAATACCACGGCTGGGCGAGTCTATTTTGAAGAAGTGGCATTAGAAGAAGTTTAAGTTTAAAAAATTTGGCTCTCAAAAGAAATTTCAATCATTATACTTTTGATATTTGGCTCTGTTGACTAATGAGTTTGCCGAACACTGGCCTGAAACAATATTATGAGCTCCATGAGAGTAACAGAACCTTTTAGTTCTTTTGTGCAGTGCTGTGTTTCTAGCACAGAGCACACAGTAGGCCTCAATAACAAGTGCATGCATGAATGCTGCTGCCCCTCTCTTAAACTGGCAGCTTCATTCTCACTAGATTCTAGAGACCAGGAATAGTTTTCAGGGCCAGGAGAATCCAAACCTGCTTAGGACCCAGGAGGTTTGGAGTCATGGCCTTGAACAAAGTCTCCAGGAAGCTACCTCCTCTTCCAACATTACTGAATTGAGAGACCCAGCTGAGGTGTCCCAAGTTGGGGATTATCTAGTGAAGTTTAAAGGCTTCCCAAGAAAGTTCCAAGCCTATGTCTTCTTCCCTGTTCTCCTTTAATTAATAGGCACCTTCTAGGTGGTGGTATTCCCCACATCCCCACTTACCTAATTAAGAGACCAAAGAAAGAGTCTTTTGCTTAACAGCCAGCAAGTGTCATCCACGGAATACCTGGAGAGCTGGGGTAGAAGCTCTTCCAACTGGGACGTTATTTCAGTGCTTCGTTTGCATCTGATCCACAAGATGAGAACTTAAGAAATTGACAATCCCCCACCCTCAGGTCACACATGGTACAGGCAAAGCTGGGCCTCCATTTAATAACTCTGCATTTTCCCAGCTCCACATCAGACACAGGGGTGTGGAGTTATTAGAGGCTAGTTCTGGGAATGAGAGCCTTTGCTTTTTCACTAAGCAGCCACATAACCTTGGCCAGTTGCCTGCCCAGCTAGGTCTCAGTCTTCTTCCTCTGTATAATTAGTGAGACTAACCCTACTTCCTGTGAGAAATAGAAACTTTCAGAACTAGAAGGGCTCTTAGTCCATTCTTTTCCTTTAACTTACACAAGCTATTGGAATTAAAATGGTAGAGTGGAAAGCACTGTGAAAAGTGCTATTGAAATACAAGACATTATTTTTATGATGATGATTCTCCCAGGGAAGCGCAGGGCAAAGCAGTACTTTTCTTAGTAGGGAAAGGACAGCTGTGATCTGAATGCCTTGGAGGTCTGCCTAGTCACCTGAATTTTATTAGTCTCATAACTTGGCATAGCTATTCCCAAAACTCCCCAGGTAATTGAGGAATCCCTTATGTTTCTCCAGAATTGGCCACAATGTAAATGGTTGTTGGACCCATTACTTGAATTTCATGTGTAGCCCTGAATATGGGAAAGGGATGAATAGCTGCATCTTGCAACTGAAAGAATAGCAATGTAAAGCAACTTTCCAGGGTCACACAGTGAAGTGGTGGCAGAGCAGGGAGTAGGAACCAGGACTTCATGTTTCCTGTCTCACACTGTATCTGCTACAGAACATTCCCTTCCTCACCAAGTTATAATTCATTCATGGATGGGCATGGACTTCTTCAACTCATGCCACCTCTGTGATGTTGCTTTACAGCCAACACTCACTTCTTACAAAGCTCAGTGGAACCTTTGGGAACCATAGAAAGCAGTCTCACCACCAACATCTCCACAGACTTGGAAACCTGTTTGTATTTGTATTCTACCACTGCATAACAAATCACCAGAAATGTAGAGGCTTCCAACAACACTCATTTATTATCTCATAGTTTTACAGGTCAGAGGTCTGGGCTAGGGCACCTAGATTCTCTGCTCAGGGTCTCATCAGGCTGAAATCAAGGTGATGTTTTAGAGTCCTTTTGCAAGTTCACTGGTTGTTTGCAGAATTCATCCTTTTATGCTTGTGGGGTTGAGGTCGTAGTTTCCTTGCTGGCTACTAGCGAGCAGCTGCTTTCAGTTTCTAGAGGCTGTCTGCATTCCTCGTTACATGCCCCCTGCATCTTCAAGCCAGCAAGTTTGGTAAATCCCTCTTGTTCTTTGAAGCTCTCTGAATTCCAGTAGTTGGAGAAAACTCTGCTTTTAAAGGGCTCATCTCATTGGGTCAGGCCCACCTGGATAATCTCTATGAATCTTAAAGTCAACTGACGTGGGACTCTTAAGTCTCTAAAATAGTTTCACAGCAGCACCTAGCTTACTGTTTGAATATCCAAGAGACAGAATCTTTAGAAATCTGTGTATCATACTATTTATTCACTCATTTTACAAGCATTTCTTGTACTGCAGGCATTGTTGAGCATTTGGGACATAAAAGTGTACAACAAAGTCTCTCCTTTCCATGGAAAAAATGAGCAGTGTAATCTAGTGATTAAAATACAGGCTTTGGGGTCAGATACCCTGATTCTTTGTAAAATGCTTAGCACAGTATTTGGTGCATAGGAAGTGCCCAGTAAAGCAATCATCACTACTATATAAAAATATCTTCAATGGTAATTATAGTCTTACTAGAGGCTCAGTGCATGAAAATTCATACACTGGAGGTGTATGTGGGGGGTGTCTTTCAGCCCAGCCTGTCCCCTCTCACAGTCCAGGAGCCCTCAAGGGCAAGAGATGACCTGGTGATCAGGGGAAGGCGATACCCCTATCACACCTCTGCTGCTGCCACTGCCAGCAGTGCAAGCCTTGGCTGGCCCTGGTTACCTGAGCCTTGGGAGGCCCTGCGAAGCTGGACAGCTGCCACGTAAGGCTTGCCTTCACCTCAGGCTGGCCCTGGGATGCTGGGCAGCTGCCATCCAATGCTTGCCTATGCCTTGGGCTGGCCCTGGGCAGCTGTGGGGATGAGAGGACTGGAGAACAATGGAGGTAGGCACTCAGAGCAGCCAGGCTCACCCTGGGCCAGGCCTTGTTGCATGCCTGCTGCCCTGGTGGGGCTAGGGGACTGGGCACCACCATCATGTGGCTGTGGGCACCACCATCTTTGAGGGCATGGCAGTCAATTAGCATATTCCCTCTTATGGCTGTGGGTGCCGCCATCTCTGAGGGTGGGGCAGTTAATTAACATATTCCCTCCTTATTGACTATGGGTACTGCCATCTTTGAGTGTGGGGCAGTCAATTAGAATATTCCCTTCTTATTGGCTGTGGGTGCCACCATCTTTGTGACAGTGTGAGGGTCAATTAGCATATTCCCTCTTTATTAGATAGGATCTTAACTATGTGACAGGTATGAAAGCAGTACTAATGGAACACAGAGGGCTTGCTAATCACCCTGCTGGCAGGAGGCAGGAAAAGTTATCAGAGAAGGAGAAATTTGTGCTAAGTTTTGAAGGCTGAGTAGATTGCCAACAGAATAGATGTAAGGGTGGGAGAAGGTAGAGAGGTAAAAAGGAGGAGGTGAGGAAGATAACATCTTCTCTGTAAACTTCCCACCCTGTGCCAACAGAGCGCTGAACAATCCCTTCTGTTTTCCTATTACACCATGATCATTCTATTAAAAATTTAACCACTCTGCTGTAATGATTTAAGATGGTACTAAGATTATTCCTTATGTTACTTATTGATTAACAATGATGATGATGATGGATTGAACTAAGGCAAAATCTACAGAAATTGGGAGGGCAGGCTGACTGAAGAGATGATGATATCAAAGTGATTTGGTAATCCATGGGAGCAGGGATTGTGGGAGAGGATAATGCTCAAAGACAGTTCATGCATGCCTTCTGGGTGAATTAATTCCAACATAGGCTTGGGACTTACTAGTAGATGCTGGCTGCAAGTTGTCTCTTCTTGCAAATGATGTTTTTGTCTTTGTTAATTAGAGGAAATTTGTTAACTACAAGCATTTTGATAATAATTTTGGTAACTAAATGTATCATTAAATGCATACTTGATGCTAATAGAAGATAGGAAGGATTTGATTGGACCATCCTCTGAGTTCTGACAATTAGGCATTTTCTATATTGAGGTTGGATTAGGAATCACTCCTGGTCTTTAAATATATATTTCAAATCTCTCAGTTTGAAGTTGTTGCTCTAACTCCCAGGGGTTGGCAAACTTGCAAAAGGTCAGGTAATAAATCTTCCAAGCTTTGGGGACCTTACAGTCTCTGTTCTACTTGTCCCTGCTATTGTAGTGTGAAACCAGCCATGGACCCTATATGAATACATACACACACCTGTGTTCCAATAAAACTTTAATTACAAAAACAGACAATAGATTGGATTTGGCCTGTGGGCCATAGTTTTGTGACTCCTGCCCTCAATTCTACTGTGAATCGCACTTTTGATTTAAACTAACGTGCAACAGTAGTCAAGAAATTTTAAAAACTCATTTATCTAGTACCTCCACAAAAACACCTGAATAAAATATTGCAGTGATTCATTTCATAGTTACTTTTGGGTATCTTTATGGAGAAAAAGTAGAGGGCACTGGTCAAGAGAATGACTTATGGGTCAGATAAAACATGATGGAGTCCTGCCTTGTCACTTATTGGTTGTATGACTTTGGGAAAGTCACTAAATCTCTGTGCTTATTTCTTGTCAAAATGGAGTAATAATTACTCAATTAAAAGAAATTACATGTGAAGCATGTAACACGTGCCGACAGAGTGTGCATTTCAGAATGGAGGCATGCAGACAGTGCGAGGAGCAATGGTGTGGCTGCAGGTGGGGGAGCAGGGATTATGTCCAGGGCCTTCAGGAAAGCAGGTACTTGGGGTTGGTGTAGGGAGAGGGAGATTATTAGATAGTTGTCAACATTTCATCTTTTCAGGACATCTCTGACAAGGATGTGGGTTTGGACATTTATTTCAAAAGCAAGTCCTGTCATCCTCAAGAGGAAGGGGCCAGAAGGGAGACCCCTCCTGTGTGCCTCCATTTAGCTGAGCTCAAGAGGCCACAGAGCTCAACTTAATTACTTTTGTTATCTGCTTCAAATGGCTGTTGTAAAAAAATGTAGTGGAAATAGAGGTGTGAAGCTCAGATGGCCTGCCTCTAAATTTCTGGGAGGAAAAAGTCCATTTTGACTAATTATTGAGATGAGCTATGTTCAGAGAAGAGAGGTTTGTAGACCAAGGTAAACAGCTCTGACCAGCTGCAATAGTTCAACTGACGAGGCCACTTCATCCAAGATGCTGTGTCTGGGTGGCAAATCATCTTATTTGTCAACAGCTGCAGATCACTCCATGCTTCTCTGTTAGAGGTGGAGTGACTCATTTTAATTGCAACAGTGGAAGACCCTGACTCTGATAGTTAGTACAAGGGGTGGGGAACTAGGAGCTGGACAACAAGGTCTAAGGAAATCGTAGTCATTTGTAAGCAAGTGTACAGCTCTTGCATTTCCAGAGCTATGTTTCAAAGAAGAATGGTCTTTTGTTCCTATTCCTCTTTTTCCCCTTTAACTAAGGTTATGACACTGAAAAAAAAAAAGGATGCAGAACAATTCATTCATTTTTTAAAATTTACTAATTCTTTGGTTCACTCTCTTAAGCTTTGTGAAAATTCAGTAAGTCATGTCTGGCACTTAGTATAGGCACAGGATAGTTCAAAATGTCACCTGTGGTGATGATGTCAATTTATTTTGGAAACACTCTTCTTCTCAATTTCCTCCTGCCTCACAGGTTCATCCTTCTTAGTCTTCTTTCCTGGTTCTTCCTTTCTACTTAATATCAAGCTCTTGTGTCCAGAACTCAGGCCTTGGCCCATCCCTGTCTACAATCTTGCCCTAGAATCTAGGCCTAGATGATCTGATCCAGTCCTACAACTTTTAAAAGTAGATGCTGGCAATTCCCCAATTTAGATTTTCAGTCTTTGAACTATAAACATGTATCCCACTGCCTACTTGGCATCTCAAACCTGAAATATCCAAAACAAAATTCTTAATGAGCTCCCACCCAAAAGCCCACATAAATACAAAATGGCTTACTCTTCTCCATCTTCCCACCACTGTCCAGCCAGCTGTTCAAAGACATTTCTGACTTGTCCCTTTCCCTCATCCTCACATCCAGTCCATCAAATCCAATCATCTCCATCATCCCAAATAACATTCTAGATACTAGGTATTAGTATCATTTTTCCTTGCTTCTTCTCTTGTCCTTGTACAACCCCTGTTCACACAATAGCCAGAGGGACATTTTAAAATTGTAAATAGGATCATGTTGTTCTCCAGCCCACTTAAAATCTGTCACACTTAGAAAATCAATTCAAATGCCTTACTAAGGTCAACCTGATATGACCCACCTCTAATCTCTTGTCCTGTATTACCTTCTCTGCCTAGGTTCCAGCCTCATTAGCCTTCTTGCACTTCTAAGAACACTCCAAATTCTTTCCCAACCATCACTTACCCATAGTTCCTAGACGACAAAAGAATAGTTGGCACCATACTGGTGTTAAAAATGGGACTTTCTCCACATATATTTTTGGGTTTAAGTTCTTAGAAGAAGCCACTTTCTTTTTATAGCTAGTTGTCTACTGGCCAGCCCACAATTCCAAAACATATGGTTTCCTTGTATCCAGAGCCCTTTCCAGAACCCTTTCCAGAGCTCCTACGATTTGCTGATCCACCAGCTGGTTTCAGAAGTGAGATGGGATCTAAGGGTCTGAGTCCCTGCCTCCGTGGGCAAGTGAGAGCCTGGGTTGTCTCCTGTGGTCCAGCATAACTGGTATTTGAAGTCCTTAGAGTTGGCAGCATATTTAAATGTGGGATGTTGTGGGCTTTTAGAAAAAGAGACCCCAAACCGTCAGCAAATGGGGGATAAAATAACTATGCATGCTTTAACTAATGTTTGGTTAGCTCCAGCATAAGACATTTATTAAAATGAGCTATTTTACTTAAAATAGCCAATTAAAATATCCATTTACTAGGTAGTTTTTCATTCCCAGTTTACTGCAAGCTCAGTCCTCCCTTCCACATATCACCAACTAGAGCTACCAGGGCAGCCCTGGAATCAGGGATCTGTTTCTCTTTGCCTCCTCCCTCCTTTTTCTTCCCCAGCAATCATTTCATAAGAGGGACACTCAGCTCTTTCTGAGGCTGCTGTTTCTCCCATAACTTTATGATTTGGGACAAGTTATTCCATATCTCTGAGCCACAGTATCATCTATCTGTGAAATGGGGATAATAAAAACCTAAAACCATTGCTGTGAGGATGAACTGTATTGTGTTTAACAGAATACATTGAGTAGAGAAAATACCTGTTACTATAGAAACAACTGTTACTATTCAGAAATGAAAGATGATGTGGAAAGATTTCAGTACATTAGTGAGAAAAAGCAAGTTATAAAACAGACTATACTACATGACCCTATTTGAAAACACAAAATTGGCAGAGATAAATGTCTGGAAGTATGTAAACTAAGATATTATAGAAGTAATCTAGCTGGCTGGATTATGGGCTTTCTTTCCCATCTTCTTTTTTGATTTTATAAATGAATACATATAATATTTATAATAATGTAGAAAACCAAGAACATAGTGGTTAAAATTATGGGCTGTGGAATCCCACAATTTGGGTTCAAACCCCAGCTTCTCTTACTGGCTGTGTGACCTTGGAAAAGTGGCTTAGACTATCTAATTTCCAGCTCACTTATCTATAAAATGAAGATAATAGCAATACCTCCTCATACCAGCCATTAAGTATTATTGTTCTGTCATCACTAACTTGGTGAGTGGCAAGGAGTTAGGAAGAGGGAGAGAAAGGATTGGTTTAGACAGAGAAGTGAGGGAAAGTTTCTCTGAGATGAGAGAGTGATGTTTAAGCTTAGAGATGAGGGTTGAGAATGATCTAGACATGTGAAGAACCTGGAGGAGCAACATTCTAGATGGAGGAACAGGAAGAGCAAAGGTTCTAGGGGCAGGAAGAGGCTTGAACATTGTGTGTTCAAGATCATTGATAACATAAGGTGATTCTAGAGATTGAGGCAGGGACTAAATCAAGCAGAGTGTCTGAAGCCAGGGCATGAATCCTGGATTTAATGATCACAATATAGCTCCAATGCCACCTCCTCTGAGAAGCCTGTCTACTTCTTCCTACCTTATTTCTCTGCACTCACCTATTTTTCCCATCAGTACCACTCCTTATTCTGCTGTTTTTCATGGTTACTACTACAGTAAATTATTATATCATTAAGGAATTTTAGATTGCTCCATAATTCCCTAGAACCTAATGCATTCTCTGTATTTGTTGAGTAAGTATGAAATTCCATAGCAATTTGCAATGCTTTTTTTCCCCTAAGCTTTCTATACAGGAAAATGTTTCTTAAGCTAATTATTAGCAAAAAAATAATTGTACAAGGAATCATTTATCCTATGAGTTAATAAACTGATTTCAAAAACGTTAATAGCACCCATTTTGAGAGATGGTATCTTAAATATTGCCATAATTCCTATATAGTCAGTTCCCTCAGAATCTTTGCTCTGCAAAGTGGTTGTCATAGAGCATCTTATTGCATAAAGTTTAAAAAAGAAACTGTCTTTAAAAATATTGTAGCCCAGCTGATGTAGTTCAGTGGTTTAGGATAGACCCATGAATCAAAGAGTTCACTGGTTCAATTCCTGATCAGGGCACATGACTGGATTGTGGACTCATTGATATTTGTATATTTTTAGCGCTCTCCCTTCCTCTCTCTAAAAATCAATAAAAACATATTTAAAATATTATAAAAGACTGATGTCACAAGTTTAGGCAGAACTGTAAGGTGACATGTGGGTATTGCTTTAAAATAGTAAGTTTGTGGTAATTTGTTAATATAGCAATAGAAAACTAAAGTATGAGTGGAAATCACTGTATAATGTTCCTTTAAGCCATCTCTGACAGTTGAGGATGGCTGCAATAAATCCTTAACCCATTGTTCTGTTTTAGCCTGGTCCTCCACTTTTCCTGTTTATGTTTGCTAGCTGAAGTCAATAGTTAGGAGTAAAGCCTTTGGTGTCAGGCTGCTTGGTCGTTCTGCCAAGAACTAGGGGTTGATTTTGGACACGTTACGTAACCACACTAAGCCTTAGTTTCCTCACCTACAAAATGGGAAGTGGTAGGCAGAAAGTTGGTCCCCTGAAATCCATGCCTTAATCCCTAGAACCTGTGACACGTTATATTACATGGAAAAATAAACTTTTCAGATAGAATTAAGGATAGGGACCAAAACAGAGTTGATTATCCATAGACTTTTTTTTCTAAAAAATGGAAGAAAGTTGATCAGTGAGATAAGACAGAAGAAGAGCCAGGAGAGATTCAAAGTGTGAGAGGGACTTGGGCCTCTATTTCTAACTCTGAAGATAGAGGAAGAAGGCCATGAGCCAAGGAATGAGAAAGCTGGGGAGAGCCCTGAGCTGAAAACCAGCGAGGAAACAAGGACCCGGATTCTATCACCATAGGAATTCAAGTCTGCCAACAATCTGAATGTGAAAGAAAATGGATTCTTCCCAGGAACCCCCGGAAAGGAATATAGCGCAGCCCTGTCACCATCTTTTAGGCCAGTAATACTTATGTTGAACTTTTGACCCATAATGTGTTGCTTTAAGCTACTAAGTTTTTTTATAGCAGCAATGGAAAACTAATACAGAGATGTTGTAAAGAATAAATACATGTAAATCATATAGGACAGAGACTGGCATATAGTGAGTGCCTAATTCCTTGGTACATTTTCTCACTATTGTTTTTATTAGTCATTCACTGCTATGGCCACAGTCACCTTTCTTGACCATTCAAATGCTTTCATTTGTGAACACCTCTTATCTTTTCCATGTATGTCCTTAGACATTTTTCCTGAATTCAAAGAAGATTTTCCCAACCCTTTCAACCCGGTGCAATATCTTCCAAGGCGGCACTCCCTCCCTCCCCCCCTTGCCTCCTTTTACTAGGTATTATATTTATTTAAACTTTAGGTTGTATGAGGGTTTGTTTTCTCTTTATTAAATTCTATGCCTGGTCAGTGTGGCTAAGTGGTTGATCCTCCATACTATTTTCTATGAACCAGGAGGTCACTATTCGATTTCTGGTCAGGGATGCCCAGGTTTCAGGCTTGATCCCCAGTGTGGGCATGCAGGAGGCAACCAATCAGTGATTCTCATCATTAATGTTTCTATCCCTTTCTCTCTCAAAAATCAATAAAAATGCATTTTAAAAAATTCTATATGCTATGATAACAAATGATTCCCAAATCTTTGCTTAAAAGGTATGTTTCTTTCTTTTTTAATATATTGTTTTGTTATAATAAGAACACTTAACATGAGGCATCTTAACAAATTAAGTATACAATACAATATTGTTAACTATAACCACAATGATGTGCAGTTTATCTCTGGAACTTATTCCTCTTGCTTAACTGAAACTTAATGCCCATTGATTACCATATATCTTCAAGGTTCATCCATGTGGTTGAATATTGCAGAATTTTCTTCTTTCTAAAGGCTGAATAATATTCCATTACATATATATGCCACACTTTCTGTATCCACTTATCCATGATTGTTATTTATCTTGGCTATTGTGGGTAGCATGACAATGAGCATGGTGATGTTAATATATTTCTGAGATCCTGACTTCAATTCTTTTGGATAAATATGCAAGAATAGGATAGCTAGATTACATGATAATTTTACTTTTAATTTTTTTGCGGATCCT
>JAAGEH010000434.1:13972091-13987110 GCA_011751065.1 Lasiurus cinereus
GACTTGGAACGCTCAGGGGTCCAAGGCTTGGAGCACTCCTCTTCATTACCAACACTCACTCCCAAGGTAAACTCATCCAGTCCTATGGATTTAAATACTGCATGTGCATGATTCTTAAAATGTTGAAATCCAGTCTGGACCATCTCCCCTTTCTCCAGAGTCATGAGCCTGTTCTGTATTTTCTCTTGGAAGTCTAGTAGTCATCTCACACCTAACATGTTTCAAACTGAACCCTTAATTTTTCTTCATTTCACATCTATTCCTCTATAAATGTTCTCCACCTCAGTAAATGGTATCATCATTCTTTTAGATACTGAGACCTAAAACATTAACTGCCCTCTATCCCTCACACCCTACTTCCAATCTACTAGAAATCCCATTAGTTCTGCCTTCAGAATATATTCTGGGTCAGACCACTTTTTAGCAACTTCACAGTTATTACCCTACTCTAAGCCCATCATTTCTTACCTATACAGGCAATAATCTCCTAACTGGTCTCCCGTCTTTAAGTCTGCAATAATCTGTTTTCTATAAAACAACTTTGAGGATTTTTCAATATCAAAACTACTGATACTTTGGATAATTCTTTGTGGGAGAGAATGTCCTATCCATTGTAGGATGGTTATCATCCTTGGCCTGTACTCATTAGATTCCAATAGCCCACCTACCCCAGTTTTGCCTGCCAACTATGTCTCCAAACCCTATCAGATGTCTCTGGGAGGACCAAAACTGTAAATTTATCCCTGATTGGGAACCAATGAATCAGAAAGAAATACTTTAAAAATGTAAATCAGTTAAAATTGTTCTCTTGCTCTAAACTTCCCAATGGTAGTCGCTAGGGGCTGGGGTGGGTGGGATGGGAAGTTACTAATTAACTGACCAAATTTCAGTTAAATAAGATGAATAAGCTCTCGAAGTTTCCTATACAACATTGTATCAATAGTCAACAATAATGTGTTATATACTAAAGATCTGTTAAAGAAGGTAGATCTCACGTTTAATGAGAATACTTATCACAATCCTCCTATTTAATAAAAGAGTAATATGCAAACTAATCATCACTCCACCATGCCCACAAACCACACCTACAAGCCAGTCAGGAGTGAGTATGCAAATTAAACCCAACCAAGATGGCTGCAGCCACGGAGCGAGCAGGAGGGAGACTTGGGTTTCCCCAGTAATGAAGGAAGCCAAGCTTTCCACACACTCTGGTGGGCCCAAGTCTCCACTCAATGCTACAGTTTCAATTATAGAAGATCAATAAATCCCAATAGAAATGGCTCTGGCCATGGAGTGAGCAGGAGGCTTGGCTCTGCTCCAGGCTACAAAGTTTCAGTTGTAGAAGATAAATAAATTCAAGATACCAGGGCCTCTGCTTGTGTCTCCAGGGGGGCATGGCTGGCCTGAAAACCACCACAGGCCTCTTGCCTAGGCTGCCCTAGGCCTCAAGGGAACTGCCAATCAGATCCGGGACACCCTTCAGGGAAAACCAGCTGGCCCCCACCCATGCAGCAGACCTCTATTTTATCTAATAAAAGAGTACTATGCAGATTGACCATCACTCCAACATACAAGATGGCTGCCCACATGTAGTCAAAGATCCTGTCCTCATGTGGACACAAGATGGCCACCACAAGATGGCCAGCAGGGGAGGGCAGTTGGGGAGGGATCAGGCCAGCAGAGGAAGGAAGTTGGGGGGAACCAAGGTCTGTAGGGGAGAGTAGTTGGGAGGGACTAGGCCTGCAGGGAAGGGCAGCTAGGGTTGACCAGACCTGTAGGGGAGGGCATTTAGGGGTGATCAGGCTGGCAGAGGAGGGAAGTTGGGGGTAACCAGGCCTGCAGGGAAGTGAAGTTGGGGGGGGGACCCAGGCCTGCAGGAGAGGGCAGTTAGGGGTCACCAGGCCCATAGGGGAGAGCAGTTAGGAGCAAATAGGCTGTCAGGGGAGCAGTTAGGTATTAATCAGACTGACAGGGGAGTGGTTAGGGGGTGATGAGGCCTACTTGGATCAGGCCTAAACAGGCAGTTGGACATTCCTCAAGGGGTCCCAGATTTGAGAGGGAGCAGGCTAGGCTGAAGGACACCCCCTTGCACGAATTTCGTGCACCAGGCCTCTAGTAGCATAATAAGTTACTTGATTGCTATTGTAAACATTAGGGAAATTGGGGGCAGAGGTGGGAAACTTTCATGTGGAGATAACTACAAAGCAAAAATCCCGAGTTAAAAAGGCAATGCAAGGTACATCAGGAATGAAAGGAGGCCAGGGTGGCAGCAGCCAGGGGGGAGGGGAGAGGCGGTGGGGGAGGATGGGGACAGAGGAGTGATCTGAATTGAGGTTGGAGAGACAGGCAGGACCCAGAATAGATGGGGTTCTTTCTTTCCTTCCCACCTCAGACTCCTAGAAACTGCTTCCAATGGCTTCACTTATAGGACACATTTATTTTTTCTTTAGAATTGTGAACTTGCCATTCTCACTTGAACCAACTTTTTCTCCCCCCCAACCATGGGAGTCCTATTCATTTTTCAATGTCAAGCTCAGTGCCTTCCTCCACTATGAAGAACAAGAACTTGAAGAGCCACAGCCAATAAGGAGTGAAGAAAGGCACAGACTAGAGAATACCGAGCAGGTTAGCTTAAATGGGACAACAAATGCCTTCCTAGGGAGGTCACATCAGAATATGGCAGACCTTGGCATTTCTAAGTGATTTATAAGGGAGACAACATAGTGGACAGTTAAGAACACATACTTTAGAGCTAGTCAGATCTGATTTGAATCTGGGCTCCCTACTTTTTTTTTAGCTGTGTGACCTAGAGCAACTCTTTTATCTCAGTTATTTGTTTCTAAGTAGGAATAATTATACCTACTTTATAGGCATAGGGTTGTTACAGATAACAGAGTTGTTAAGAACTTAAATAGATAATGTATGCAAAAACAGTTATAACTGTGTCACAAACATGGTGTTAATCAAGTGTTACCATTATTACTATGATCATCATTATCCATCCACATTCTTCCTTAACTAAATGGTTAAGTGCATTAAATGAGATAACATGTAAATTCTAACATAATGTATATCTCATGGTGAATTATTGATAAGTTCCCCTCTTTCACAACCTCTTTTTTTCAAATAAGGACTGTGCCATTAACTTCTTTGGCAGGCACTTAGCCTGCAATAGATATTTGTTGAATACTGAATAAAGGTTGTACTCACTACTAACTTTCAGCACTGTGCTATGTACATTGTTGCAAGCTAATGATATTCATTATCAGAGAATCTTTGTACATATATTTTTCAAAATTAGTATGTGATTAGATAGAAAATTTGGGGCCAAATTTATATAAAGTACTCTATGATAAGGAGGATTTTAATAGTTGAAAAAATAATTGAAATGGCAATTGTTTTTTTTTCTCTCATTTCTTCGACATGTGACAAAGGGTAGGGGAGGCTGGGGGAAGTCAATGGGGGAAAAAGGAGATATATGTACTACCATATGTAATACTTTAAACAATAAAATGAAATTTAAAAAAATAATGGAATTACAGGGAAATGAATCTGATTTAACTACAATTTCCCCAATGAAGAGGATGACCCGAAGGACCCAATGATTAGAACTGTGGTAATCTGGTTGCTACTGAAGTGGTCATAGGCCCATCAGGTCTTAGTTAAATGTTCCATTTGCTACGGAGTAATAACACTTCTTAAGTCTTTAAAAGCAACTCAAATCTACTTCATTCACTTGATTTCCCTTGAGAGAGGTAGCATGGCAAAGGGAAATGCTGTAAAATATTTGTCTTTCCAGATTTTTATGAGTCCACCTTGACCCCTAAAAATCAAAAGTGGTACAAGAGATACAAAGGAGACCCTTATCAAAGAGCAGATTTACTTAAATACCATACTCCATGATGCAGTTAAATTCAAATTTAATTAGCTTAAACTTAATTGTTCATATAGCTTTCCTGGAATGGCTCTATCACAGAGAAAATTCCATTTCTATTATCACTTTATTTTAATTGACCATTACAGAAAATAAATAATTTGGTGTCTTATGAATAAACACTCTGTTGTCTGCTCTTTATCAGGTAATGAAGTAGCAGTAACACAATGAAATATCTCTACAGTAATTTACATGGTTTATATCAGTGGCTCAAAAATATGTTCCACTAAATTTCATTGGTCTGACAAGTAAAAAAGCCAGAGGCGAGTTCAGATAACAGGACCCAGAGCCAGGGAACTCACGGGGAGCTCTCCATGGTCCTGGTGCCTAAAACTGCATCCACTTTGTTGCTCTGATTATGAGATGGATTCTCTCAGCTTTTGCTCTATCTGTTCACCCTGTGTGAGGCAGGGCACAAGGCATTCCAGAAAATGTTTTTGTTTTCTTGTTGGGACCTTCATAACACCTCTGGATCTCCATGAGTGGCATATGCAGTATTAGGGAGGGACTGCTCTGTATCAGGCCCTCTAGTGGAAATGGATGTAGAGATGAGTAAAGATTGGGTTCTGCTCTCAGGGAGCTCACATTCTCGTTGGGAAGAAAAGAGAGGAATTATAGAATCACAGAAAATATCCTAATAAACTGTGCGCGCGCGCGTGTGTGTGTGTGTGTGTGTGTGTGTGTGTGGTTTCTGAGGCAGAGCTGTCCTAGCAGGTGGAGCTGAGCAGGAGAGACTCCACAGGGTGATATTTGAACTTGTCTCTGGAGAGTGAGATGGGGTGAAATAGACTCTCCAGGCAAAGGAACAGGGAGGTGAAATTCAAAGAGAATCCAGGAAGTTTGGAGTGCAACAGAACACGAGAGAGGCAAGGATATAGAAGAGGTAGAGAGAGAGAGAGAGAGAGAGAGAGAGAGAGAGAGAGAGAGAGAGAGAGAGAGAGAGGGAAATACAGATGGGACTAGAAAAGTAGAAGTCAGACTTTAAAGAACTTTGCCCTGTCCTGAGTCCATTATAGGTCCTAACACATATGTTTGGTAAAACTAATTAACTGAATTGTTTTCAGAAGTACTGAAACATGTATTTTAGAGGTTTCAGCAAATGATTGAATTGTTTGATTTTTGCCAATACAGTTTTGATTTATTGAGTGTGCAGGGTTTTGTTTTGTGAAGACAGAAAGAGAATATTACTTGTTTTATCTTTTTCAAAGCCATAGCATTTCACCATCGTTGGCATAAACAGGGGTGGAAAATTCACAAGATGAAACGGAACCAAATTGCTATTTGGTTCAAGGCCATGGATGAGTTTTCTTTTTGTGAGAGTTATTTTTATTTTTATCATGTGCAGAGAGATGGGTGATTCATGACTCAGTCAATACCCCTGCTTTAACTGCCCCAGCAATCCATTACTTAGTAATAGTCTTAGACTCTACTGGCATAAAACATGCTACCTTAAAAATTTGACCTTTTTTACTTGTTCATCTCTCTTATGGTGTGACAATGCAATCCACAGCTTTCTCCACACATTGAGTTGAAACTAAGAGTCAATAAAAGTCACCATGTTTTGAATGCACAACGAATTTCTTCTTGTTCCTCACTACCTTGATATGCAATTTTTTCTTTTAGGTTAATTTAAATGAAAGATAATTAATTCCTCTCTGCCTTTCTCTGGCAGCTCTGGAGTTTTAAAAGTGTTGTTCCATGTTTGAATACTAAAGGATAAGTCTTCTACCCAGAAATGTCCTCAGCTTTACCCATCACTTTTAGGTGTTTTGAAATATGGTCTGGAAAATCACTGACAGGCTCTCAATGATTATTTGTTCTAGCATTTGAGGAAACCACAACCACTGGTGCTCCAACAGAATCATACTATGTCATATTCAGAAAACACTGCAGACATGTCTCTGTGTAAATAGAATCCCTTCTACACACCCAGTCTCTGTGTAAATAGAATCCCTTCTACACACCCCAACCCCATTAGAATCATCCAGGCTATTTCATTACCTATGATCAGGCTTCACAGACACCTAGTTACTAATTACCAAGACTTATTCTGAAACTATTAAGATGGAGTGGTAAGGGGCAAGAATAGACAAGTATATTAACAGAACAGAATCAGCAGTCCCAAGACAGACCAATTTGCATTTAGTGACCAGATGTATGAAAAGGGGGCATTTAATCAAGAAAAAGGATGGATTTCTCTTTTAAAAAATACATATTTTTATTAATTTCAGAGAGGAAAGAAAAGGGAGAGAGAGAAACATAATTGGCTGCCTCCTGCATGTGTCTTACTGGGGATCAAGCCCACAACCCCAGCGTGTGCTCTGACCAGGGACCTCCTGGTTTATAGGTCAGTGCTCAACCACTGAGCAACAGTGGCCAGGAAGAGTGGCTTAGTAAATGGTGCTACTTGCACATGAAATATCCATGTATAACAACAACAGTAATAATCTTGACCCTCTATCTTGCACATGTCTGTATGACAGATCTAAAAGTGAAAGGTAAAATTTCAGAATAAATCACAGAAAAGTATCTTTGTGACTTTGAGATAAGCAAATATTTTTAAGCAAAATACAAAGAGTGCTAGTCATAAAGAAAAAAAAACAACTTAAAAATGGACTGCATTAAAATTACATATTTCTGTTCATCATACAATATTGCCAAGATAGTGAAGATACAAGCATGGAATAGAAGATACTGATAATTCAGACATCTGAAAAGGGTTTTATATATCAGTGATATATAAAGAATGCTTGTATGATAATTAGAAAAAAACAGGTAACCTAATAGAAAAATAGGCACAAGACTTACAAAGGTATTTTATAAAAGAGGCTATACAAATAGTTAATGTACATGAAAAAGGTTCTAGTCATAAGGTAAATGCAAATTAAAACAATAAAATGGTATAACTCACCCATTCGCTAGAATAAAAAAGGAAAATGTGGAATAACTATAACTCATATACATTGCTGATGAGAGTGCAAATTTGTTTTCAGTTTGAAAATCTATTTATAAACTGTAAATTTATTTATAAACAGTTTTAAAGAATGTACAGCAGAAAATTATAAATAAGGTGACATAGGAATTTCTCTTTTAGAACGAAAATTCACATATTCATCAAAAGAGTTTTATAAGAATATTTATAGAAGCATTATTTAAAATTGCCTTACACTTGTAACAAACCCAAATGATTATCTTCAAAGATAGTCCCACTTCTGGATTTATTTGTGGGTAAATAAATTATGGTACAGTCAAAGAATGAAATACTATACAACACTAAGAATTAGTGGGCTAGAGCTCTATGTGATAATATAAATAAATCTCACAACATAATATTGAGCAAAAAGAGCGAGACACAAAACAATACTGTATGTTTTCATTTATGAAATTTAGTCAAAGTAATCTATGTTGTCAGATATCAGAATAGTGGTTACTCTTGCATGGAGAAGGGACAAGAGAGGATGCCTGAATGGCATTGATAGTGTGGATGAAAAAGGGCCGTATGCTAACCTGATGAGTTCAGGGAAGATCTGCGTGGCAGCCTTGCAAATCCAGAGACCTAATGTAACCACAAAGGATAGTCTAAAAACATTTTAAGTAAAAGTAGTTTAGGAAGGCAGTCAGTAGGCTAGAACCCTCCCTGACAAAAGTCAATCTTTACCTTAACTGAGCCTGTCTATAGTTTTTTGCTCTAAGATAACACACCTTTGGAATGTCAGGATATTTTCCCTTTTCCCATACCACTCAGGGCACAATCAGTGCACTAGAGCAGAGACTACAAATCCTCTATTGTTATTTTTATCATGTTAATTGTTAACTTCTATCTTGTAAAAGATATATAATACTTTTCATCCAATCTCAGAGGTTTCTTCTGCTTGCTTTCTTCCACCTCCCTAATCTATCACCAGTGAATTTCAGTTAACCCTCTTACATCTTCTTTTTTATTGTAATGTATAAAATAAGGTGCAAAACTGCTATTCTCTGGAGCATTATCTCTATGCTTTGTGACCATAAATGAAACAACACATAAGTGAAACCAGTTTTATCATCGGCTACTTGATATAAGCAAGAGTTATGTTTCCTTCAGCACTTCACCAATGTTATAACAACATGATAGTAAACAAAATTATTTGAGGACCTGCTGCATTTCTTAATTTAAGTTCTGAATCCACAGATATTTTCACTTTATAAAAATTAATTGAGCTGTATATTTATGATTGTGCACTAATTTATTTGTCATACTTCAAAATTTAACAAATCTGTTGTGTATCAAAGGGAGAAGATATGAGGAAAACCTTTCTCTAATTAAAATTGGCCTTTGCTCAGCATATTATATCAAATTTAATCAGCATGATTAAAACAGAGGTTGAAGTCTAAAAAAAAACACAACTATAAGTCTGTGGTAGGCAGTTAGATAAACATTAGCAAGGATGATGAACCAGGTACCGAAGATCACCAGGGCAGAAAGGCCTGAGTGCGAGGTTGCTGAACCCAGGTCTGGTCTGACCACCTGGGTCTAATATCAGGTGCTGTTCCTGCTGCCTACAACAAATCTTCCCTATATAAATATTAAAATTTTCCTTTCTCCTTTGAGTTTTGAGGCAACAGATACAGTGATATGTAAGAGCCATCGGCCTGATGAATTTGCTTCTGGCTTAATAATGTGCCTGCCCTTTTTCCTTCTCCAGCCAGGTGGATAGATGAAAATTGATCTACCAGTACCTATCTCTCCATTTTGGATTACTTATGGATGGCACTGGGGGCCCAGGATACACCTGAGTTTGGTAAGTTCACTATTCGTTTTGTCTTATTTCTCTAGTTAAACTATAAATATCATGAAAACAAAGACTTGATGTTTCTTATTTGAGTGTATTCTCTACAGACTAAAGGGGCTCAGTAAAAACATTCCATGGTAACATGTTAGATCATTCAGATTGTGAAGTCTGAAGGAAAATGACTTGCCTAAGGTCACTTGACCAGTCATCTCTCTGACTCCTGTTCTTGTTCAACCAGGCTCTCTACACAGCCCTGCTGAGGAAAAACAAACCATGCCCCTTCTGTTCTGTTCCCTTTGGTTTAACTTCTTAGTGTGGAGGTGCAAAGGCACAGCAACTGATTTTTGCTGATTATTCTGCTTTGCTGATTCGCTGAGCAAATACTAACTAAATGTGGGGATCTTGTGGTGAGCAGGAACAATATGTACAGTGTCAAAAACACATAGGCAATAACCTCACTCATCTCTTTGTTCAGACCTGCAAAGTGAGAACACACCAAGATCTTATTTTCCTCCTGTCTCTTCATTTGCCTCCGGGCATTATAATGAAGTTGAAGGTACTACATATCCTGAAAGGTTTTGAAATATAAACATCAATCTTTTGAAAAATTGCTCATTGTTTGTTAAGGGTCACTTCGGTTATTTGCAACAAAAAATGTTTTGTTCAAGGTTGGATTATAAAATATTCAATGCTGGAGAAAAAAATGGCAGCGGAATAGACAAATGTGTCTCAAACCTTGTCCTGGAGCAGACAGAGGAAACAGCTGAGGGTTGTAAGGAAGTGTTTTTTGGTGAATTGAGGGACAGCTATACTCCAGGAGAAGGTGGGGGACTGCTGGATGGACTCTCCTAACTGGGAAGCCCCTACTGCTGCTGGGTTCCCTCCTAGATCTGCCAGCTTGGACGTGGAGACTTCCCCATCTTGAAGGGGGGTGTGTATGTTATCAGAAGCATGAGAACCTATAACTGTGAAACCCACCAAGCAGTTAAGAACCCCTGACCACTAGTCCCCAATTAACACAAACACGTAGATTCAGAGGAGCTTGACACTCCACCACAGAAAGGTCAGATTTTACCTGGGATGAGGAGAGAGAGAACTACATAACCAGACATCTGGAGAGGAGAGAGCATGGGGAGAAAAAGAAATAGCCCACATATGAAAAAAAAAAAAGCTGGCATTACCAGAAAAGGAAGTAAATGAAATGGAGGCAAGCAACCTGCCAGAGAAAGAATTCAGAGAAATGCTCATAAGGTGGCTGAAAAGAATACAAGACAAATTCAACAATATGAATAAGAGCTAAGAAGAAATGAAGAACCAAGAAGAAATGAAAAATGACATCACTGTTGTAAAGATCTCGATAGAAAGCATCAAGAGTAGGCTAGAATAAGCAGGGGACCGCATCAGTGAGCTAGAAGACAAGGTAGGAAAAAATACCCAAGTAGAGCAGCTTCTAGAAAAAAAAAGCAGGAGGAGAGCCTAAAGGAACTTTGGGACAACATGAAACAAAACAATATCCACATAATAGGGGTCCCAGAAGGAGAGGAAACTGAGCAAGGAATAGAAAACATGTTTGCAGAAATAATGACAGAAAACTGACTAGATATAGGGAAGAAAAAAACCCGAAGAAGCTCAAAGAATCCCAAACAAAATGAACCTTAAAAGACCGACACCAAGGCACATTATAATTAAATTGGCAAACACAGTAAGAATCTTAAAAGTGGCCAGAGAGAGACAAAAAGTTACCTACAAAGGAACCCCCATCAGACTTGTGACTTATTTCTCAACAGAAACTCTGATCAGACCAGAAGGGAATGGAATGAAATATACAAAGTCATGCAAAGGAAGGGTCTGAATCCAAGATTATTGCAACCATCAAGGTTATCAATCAAAATTGAAGGTGAAATCAGGAGCATCACAGAAAAAAAAGGACTAAGGGAATTTATTACTGCCAAACCAGCAATGTAAGAAATGCTAGAGGCTCTGTTGTTTAAAAAAAAAAAACAAAGACGCACACAGACTGAATGTGAAGGGATGGAAAAAGGTTTTCCAGGCAAATGGATATGAAAAAAGAGCTGGGGTAGCAATATTTATATATGACAAATTAGATCTCAAAGTGAAGGACATAACAAGAGATAAGGAAGGCCACTTTATAATACTAAAGGGAACAATCCAACAGGAAGAAATAACTCTGGTAAACATATATGCACCTAATACAGGAGCACCCAAACACATAAAAAACCCAGAAAAACTCCTGGAGGATACCAAGAAAGAGATTGACAGCAATACAATCATAATAGGAGACTTCAATACCCCACTATCACCATTGGATAAATCCTCTAAACAAAAAAATCAGCAAAGAAACATCAATCCTAAATGACTCACTAGATAGATGGAATTAATTGACATCTTTAGAAAATTTCACCCCAAAGCCATAGAATATACATTCTTCTCAAGTGCACATGGATCAGTTTCAAAGATAGACCATATGTTGGGTCATAGGCAAAGTCTCTTCAAATTTAAGAAGATAGAAATCATATCAAGCATCTTCTCAGATCACAGTGGCATAAAACTAGAAATCAACTACAATAAAAACAATAGAAAGAAATCAAACACATGGAGACCAAACAGCATGCTGATAAACAATGACTGGGTTAACAGATCAAGGAAGAAATAAAAAACCTCATGACAACAAATGACAATGGAAGCACAACAATCCAAAATCTATGGGACAGAGTGAAAGCAGTCTTGAGAGGGAAGTTCATAGCTCTACAAACCTACTGCAAAAAAACAACAAGAAACAATGGTAATAAATTGCCCAACCTTACAATTCAAAGAGTTAGAAAGAGAGCAAGAAGAAAAGCTTAGTGTAAGCAGAAGGAAGGAAATAATAAAGAACAGAGCAGAGATAAATGACACAGAGATCAAAGAAACAATTCAAAAGATCAACAAAACCAAGAGCTGGTTCTTTGAAAGGATAAACAAGATTGATGAATCTCTAGCCAGGCTCACCAATAAGCAGAGAGAGAGAGGATCCAAATAAACAAAATCAGAAATGAAAGAGGTGAAATAACAACAGACCCCACTGAAATACAAAGGATTGTTAAAAAATACTATGAACAACTCTATTCCAACAAACTGGACAACCTGTAGGAAATGGACATATTTCTAGAAAAATATAACCTTCGAAAACTCAATCAGGAAGAATCTAAACATCTTAATAGGCCAATAACTATGGAAGAAATTGAAGCAGTCATCAAAAAGCTTCCAGGAAACAAAAGCCTGGGGCCAGATGGCTTTACAGGGTTGTTTTGCTAAACATTCAAGGAAGAATTAAAACATATCTTTCTTAGACTATCCCAAAAAATTCAAGAAGGAACACTTCCAAGCTCCTTCTGTGAAGCCTGCATCACCCTAATACCAAAACAAGATAAAGACAACACAATGAAAGAGAATGACAGGGCAATATTCCTCATGAACATACATGCCAAAATCCTCAATAAAATTCTAGCCAATCGGATCCAGGAGTACATCGGAAAGATCATATACCATGACCAAGTAGGATCCATCCCAGGAATGCAAGGATGGTAAAATATCTGCAAATCAATAAACGTGATACGTCACATAAACAAATTGAGAGATAAAAACTACATAGTCATATCAACTGATGCAGAAAAAGCATTTGACCAAATCCAACACCCTTTCTTGATAAAAACTCTCAACAATGTGGGAATAGAAGGATCATACATCAACATAATAAAAGCCATATATGAAAAACCCAAAGCCAACATCATACTCAATTGGCAAAAACTAAAACTATTTCCCCTAAGAACAGGAACAAGACAGGCATGCCCACTCTCACCACTCCTGCTGAACATAGTACTGGAAGTATTAGCCATTGTAATGAGACAAGAAGAAGAAATAAAAGGCATCCAAATTAGAAAAGAAGTAAAGCTGTCCTTATTTGTAGATGACATGATATTGTATATAAAAAACCAGAAAGACTCCATCAAAAAACTAATGGGCTTATTAAATGATTTTGGCAATGTAGCAGGATACAAAATTAATGCCAAGAAATCTATGGCATTTTTATACACCAATAGTGAACTTACAGAAAGAGAGCCTAAAAAGGCAATTCCACTTACCATCGCACCCAAAAAAATCATGATACCCAGGAATAAACATAATTAATGAGGTAAAAGACCTATACATGGAAAACTACAGGACACTGAAAAAAGAGAAAACAAAGATGTAAACAGATGGAAGAACATACCATGTTGGATTGGAAGAATCAACATCATTAAAATGTCCATACTAACCAAAGCAATCTATAGATTCAAAGCAATCCTCATTAAAATATCAACAGCATATTTCACAAACCTAGAAAGAACTCTCCAAAAATTCATCTGGAATAAATAAAGACCCCAAATAGCCACAGCAATCCTGAGAAAGAAGAATAAAGTAGGTGGGATCTCAATACCAGATTTCAAGCTGTATTACAAAGCCACTGTTCTCAAAACACCCTGATACTGACACAAGAAAAGACATATAGACCAATGGAATAGAATAGAGAATCCAGACCCAAACCACTATGCTCAATTAATATTTGATAAAGGAGGCATGAACATACAATGGAGTCCAAATAGTCTCTTCAATAAATGGTGTTGCGAAAATTGGACAGATACATGCAAAAAAATGATATTAGACTATCAACTTAGACTATACAGCGGACCTAAATAGAACCTTTTTGAATGACAACAGAAGGAAGGCCAAGAGACACATGAAAACATCTTCAAAGTCACTAATCATCTGAGAGATGAAAATCAAAATGACAATGCGATACCATCTTATACCGGTCAGAATGGCAATCATCAACAAATCAACAAACGACAAGTGTTGGCAAGGATGCGGAGAAAAAGGAACCCTTGTGCACTGTTGGTGGGAATTCAGACTGGTGCAGCGACTGTGGAGAACAGTATGGATTTTCCTCAGAAAACTAAAAATGGATCTCCCATTTGACCCTGTAATCCCACTCTTAGGAATTTATCCTAAGAAATCACAAACACCAATCAGAAAGGATTTATGCACCCCTATGTTCATAGCAGCACAATTTACAATAGCTACAATTTGGAAACAGCCTAGGTGCCCGTCAGCAAATGAGTGGATCAGAAAACTGTGGTACATCTACACAGTGGAATTCTATGTTGCCATTAAAAAGAAGGAATTCTTACCATTTGCGGCAACCTGGTTGGAACTGGAGAGCCTTATGCTTAGTGAAATAAGCCAGTCAATGAAGGAGAAGCATCACATGATCGCACTCATTGGGGGATAATAAAGAACATTATAAACTGATGAACAAAAGGATAGATACAGAGGCAGTAAAGCTTCAAACAGACTGTGAAATTACAGCAGGAAGATTAAAGTTTGGTGAGGTACATAAGAAATTAATAAAAGGACTTGTATGCATGCATATAAACATAACCAATGAACATAGACACTGGTGGGTTGGGGTATGCCTGGGAGGGAGGGGGGCAATGGGGAGATATGTATAAAAATTAATAAAAAAATAAACTCAAAACGGATAGAGGACTTAAACATAAGACAGGAAATGATAAAAATACTATAGGAATTCACAGCTGCAATATCTCAGATGTATTCTGAAGGAACTTCTTCACTGATACTGCTCCTAGGGCATTGGAAGCTAAAGAGAAAATAAACAAGTGGGACCACATCAAAATAAAAAGCTTTTTAATAGCAAAAGAAACTACCAACAAAACAACAAGAAAGCCCACTGCATGGGAGAACATTTTTGCAAATGTTATCACTGATAAATGTTTTATCTCCAACATCTACAGGCAACTTATACAACTTAATAAAAGGAATATAAATTATCCAATAAAAAATGGGCTATGGACCTAAATAAAATCTTTTTGAAAGAAGACAGATGGAAGGCCAAGAAACACATGAAAACATGCTCAAAGTAATTAAATATCTGAGAGATGCAAATCAAAATGACAATGTGATACCATCTCACACCTGTCAAAATGGCTATCATCAACAAATCAACAAACGACCAAGTTGTCAAGGATGTGGATAAAAAGGAACCCTCATGCACTGCTGTTCTGAATGCAGACTGGTGCTGCCAATGTGGAGGACAGTATGGAGTTTCCTCAAAAACCTAAAAATGGAACTTGTATTTGACTCAGTAATCCCACTCCTAGTAATATATCCTACGAAACTAGAAACACCAATCAGAAAGGATATATGCACCCCTATGTTCATAGCAGCACAATTTACAATAGCTAAGATTTGGAAA
>JAAGEH010000434.1:13987510-14010188 GCA_011751065.1 Lasiurus cinereus
ATATGTATATATATTTACGAGAAAAGAGAGAGCGACAGAAAGATTACATACCTTTTACTGAGCACTTATTGCATGTTAGGCACTATGCTAAGTACTTTAAATATCTAATCCCATTTAATATTTACAATGATTCAAAAAGTATTATCTTTATATGTAAAATGTGGCAGGTTATATACTGAGTGGTAGAATCTATGTTCCTTCCCTCTTTTTATGGCTAGTAGGCCATAAAAAGATAATATATCTCTGCCTGTTTTTCTTTGAATACTTGTTTTTGGAACCTGGCTACCAGCTGTGAGGAAGCTCAAGCAGGGCATAGAGAAGGCATGTGTAGGTGTTCAGGAAAACAGCCTCAACAGCCAGCCATGTGAATAAGTGAGCCTTCAGATGATCCCATTCCCCAGTTGTCAAGCCATCCACAGTCCTTCAGTTGTTGCATCTGAAATCCCAGACATCTTTAAGCAGGGACAAGCCATGTTGCTATGCCCCTTTTCAAATTTCCTGACTCCTGGAATTCATGAGCATAATAAAATGGCTGTTTTTGTATGCTAAAAATTTGGGGTGGCTGTTATGCAGCAGTAGTAACAGAGGTGCTGGATTGCAAAGCCAGTTGCTTAGCATCACACAGCAAATTAGTTCAGAGGAAGAATGAAGCCCAGATCAAACTCCAGAGAACATGGTCTTCACTACTCTGTGGAAAAGTCCTGAACATTTACAAGTCCTGCAAAACCAGTGTCTGTCACCCTGGAATGCAGAGGAAACCACCATAATGCTGACCATGAGAAACAAAACCCAATGCTCAGGAAATCAGGAGGGGATTGGTGGACAGTGTGGCTTGGCCTGGAAGGCTCACTGACCAGGCGACAAGTTATGCTAAGAAAGCAGGCAGGATCTCTGTCCAGGCTTGAGCTGAGGAATAACCCTGGGATGGGGTGAAAAATGCTGCCATTATCCTCAAATCATAACACGGTACCTGGCAGCATTTCCCTTCTTTTGTGAACAGCCTCCAGATTTCCCTCTGGCTGGTGCTGGGCCAGGAGCATAGCTAGATAAGGAGATATCAGTGAGTCTAAGAAAACTTAGCAGGAATAAATGATTGGTGAGAGGCCAGGGATGAAGTGGAAAGGAAATAAAGTAATTAATAACACAAATTAAGGGAAAGAAACTTTTGAATCCCCTGCTATGTAGTATTTGATACTGGGCAATATACTTTAGCCTCCTTTTGCTCATGTATTCTTATAAAAATCCTTCAATATTGGTATTAATGGTCTCTTGCTCCTTTTTTAAAGTTGAGAAACAGGCTTGGCAGGTAAGTTACTAGCTCAAGTCATACAGCTAGTTAACTGGTGGACTAAGATCCAAATCCAGGTCTGTGTGAATAATGGGATATTTGTCTCAAAACACTGTCATCTACCCTTCTTTGCTGCCTGCCCCCACACACTGTCCCTTGCTTTTGACCATCTTACCTAGAGTTTCTTCCATAAGTCTAGCTTTATTTCTTAGAATCAGCCAGGTCTCTGTTTGTAATAAGCCCTCTCAGATCTTTCTCTTCTCTCTTCTCTATCAATTGACTATATATCCTATATTTTTGAATTATTCAGGTATACATTCTACTTTATTATCTACCTTTTCTTTTGTATATCTTTGTTTCCCTACTGACTTGAAAAGTCTGAGTTCTGAACTCATATTTCTTCATTGCATCTGCCATAATGCTTAGTTAGCACTGGGCTTACCACAAGGTTTAGGATCTTAGACAGAAATCAATTAAAGCATTTGGCTCCATAATCTTCTCTTTTATCTGTAGAAATACATAACCACACTAACCAGAAACAAAACAAAATAAACACCTTTTCATTCTCTCTCCCCATTTCCAGAATGGGTACCCACATAGAGACTAGGACATGAAAGAGAAGATAAATACCAGGTGAGCACACAGCCAGAATTCCACTGGTGGGAAGGCATCTTTCTGCCTGACAGCCCCTTCTACCTAGTGCTTAGAAGATAAATAACCCGGCAGCAGCAGTGTGTGGGACTCCTTGAGCATCCAGGCAGGACCTTCTGAATTCCAGAAATTAGACCTTGACTGACATGCTTCCATCCATGGTTGGTCAAGACTTACCACAATCAATAAAGGTACTCCATAGGGAATTGGGAGTTAATTTCTGGTGGCAACTGAAGAACTAGCCCAACATAGCCCATTGTCAGTTTTGTATGTTTCTTGGTTGACACTTTCATGGCCTTACAACAGGTTATATGGCCCCAAAGTCATGGTATTGTATCATTAAAAATTTTGAGTTCTGGACCTTTGAGCACCTAGGGAAGACTTTGACTGACAGGTCCCCTGGCTTACCACCTGCCTGCTTCAGTGCCTTTGCTCAGGATGATCCCCACCAGATATTTCCCTCTTTAGTTTTCTTTGCTTTTGTGGAAAATCTTGTCTCTTCTTTCAAGCCACAGTACAGTGCTTCCCAGAAGTCTCTTTTAGCTGCAGCCCACACTGATTTTTCCCTTGTATAAAAAACTCTGACGCCAACTCTACACACCACAGAATTTAGCCCTTGCTTGCACATTTCCCTAGTTCCCTATGTTTTAGAGAGGCAGCATGGTGCAGGGAAAAGAGCCTATTCTTTTGGACCAGAACCCTTTATTTCCCTGCTGTATAACCCTGAAGCTCTTTACAAAGCAGCACAGGTATCCTGTTTGACTCCCTTAGAGGCCATATTGTGTTTCATTGGATGATGATGAACTGTTACTTCTTTCCTCAACCTTCTACTGATGGACAGTGGGCTACTTCCAGCTTTTTAAAGCAACAGTGAAATGAACATCCTTATATATACACCTTGTCACATCTGCCTAGCACTTTCTGTAGGATCCATTTCTATTGGATAAATGTGTAGATTCCAGCTGTTTCTCACATCCACAATTTTTAGGCCATTTGTGAAACTTTTTTTCTTTCCACCTCCACCTCATTCATACTTAAAAGTGCTGTAATTAAAAACATGTCCTCTCCAGCTATTGGCTCTGACTATGGAACCCACCATGCACTCCCATTTACCTCCCAGCTTAAACCACAGGTTTCTCTCTTCAAAGTGACACCAGTTATATCTTTGCTCTTGTCTATCTCTTGTCTATGTTTCATCACCTTCCTTGTCCCAGCTGGCCACATTATATTTACATCTGGTGGGGGTAGAATACAATCTGGCTGCTTACTTCCCTTCCTTAGAGATGGGTTTCAAAGACAAAGACATTGTGAGGAATAATGGAAAATAATCTAAAGTAAAAAAGGTCCATTAAAAAAAGTTAGGGATGCTTTTCTTCATTAATTCAAAACTTCACAGGGAGCTTGCAGGGACCTTCAGAAGATATCTTGTCATGGAGGTCAGTGACATGTCAAGAATAATCATAGGCCTGGCCAGTGTTACTCATTGATTGAGCATTGACCTATAAACCAGAAGGTTATGGTTTGATTCCTGGTCAGGGCACATGCTCCACTTGATTCCCAGTAAGGCACATGCAGGAGGTAGCCAATCAATGATTCTCTCTCATCATTGATGTTTCTATCTTTCTCCCTTCCTCTCTGAAATAATACACAAATACACATTGATGTTTCTATCTTCTCTCCCTTCCTCTCTGAAATAATACACACACACACACACACACACACATACACACACACAAGAATAAATCATGAGTGTTAGAATCAAGAAGACACAGGTTAATCCCAACTCAGCTGGGACACCATGAGTAACAGAGCTAGTCATTCTGAGCCTCAGGTTTCTCATCTGTAAAATGGAGTTGATGTGCTGGGGCAGTGCTGTCATGATGATTAGAAGTAATATGATCTAACACTTATCAGAGTGTGTGACAAATAGTAGATGCAACAAGTGAAAGCAATTATTGCTATTATTTTCCCCAAAAAAGAGACAATTAGAGAATTCCTGAAGAGTGGGGTAACTGGTAATCTTAGGATGGTAGGGAACTTTTTTTTTTTAATCTGGGTCTATTTAACTTCCTTTTCTTTAATTCTACCTTTTCCCCCAAACTCATTCAAAGAGCAGGACTGAGTTGCAGCAGGTGACACCTTGTTAGTGACAGCCAGAAATTCTCTCCATTAGGTTGCTTTCTCTCCATTAAATGAAAAATATGACATGGTCTTTGAAAGTGCACATATCCATTCAGCAAACATGTGTTGAATAATTAGAATATACAACAACCTATATCATGTTTCAAATGAGTTGCAGAAGTAAATTTGCCAGTTTGTGTCTTGAAAAGAAACAGATATGGGAACAACAGTGGAAGGTTGAAGAAATAAGATGGACATAGGTTCAGATGACAATGGCAACAGCAACACCAATGTCAACAGTATTTGCTGTTCGTGTAAGCCCTGTGCAGTGGAAAAGCTTTCTATGAATTTTCATTTAATATTAAAAATATCCATTTGAAGTTGGTCTTCCTGTTATCATCCCCATTTTCCAGAAGAAGAAACTGAGGTACAGAGAAGCTATTTTCCCATGCTCACACAGCTAGTAAGTGAGAGCTCTGGGATTCAGTTATGGGTAACCCTATTCCAGAGTTCAAGCTATAACCATTACTGGAAAATAGCTTCAGATGAGTAATTGGGGTTGAAAAGCAGCATTTTCAAAAGGGGAAGGACTTGAGCAGGAATGATGGGAGAGGTCAGTCCAAGCGAAGACAATGACAGGGCACACAAGTAGCATGGGGAAACTGAAGCTCAACTTGATTTGGCTAGAGCCTTAACTGAACCTGCAAATGAAAGGGAGACAAGCCTTAGATAGAGGCTGGGACACCCTAGTAACTGTTTTGCTCCAAGTTCGAATAAGGCGGGGGGGCGGGGGAGAGGAGGCGGGTGGATGAGACAGATTCTAGGTATATTGGTTAATTATGCGGATTTTGTAATCAAAGAAAACAAGATAATTTCAAGAGAAACTTCAAAATTGCTTTATTCAAAGTAATGTCCATCACTAGCTACACATTTCCCCCATCTTTCAGGTAATTTGTGGATACCATCCCAACAGAACCTTTCTTGTTTTGAGGCAAACTATTCAGACACCCAATTTTCCACTTATTTGTATGTTTGAAGTACTGCTCAGAAAGTGCATGTGCCATTGTTTGGAACAAGTGGTAACCTGAAGGAGCAAGGTCTGGTGAATACAGCGGGTGGGTTAATACTTCCTAAACAAGATCTTTTAATGTCTCTTTAACTGGTTTTGAAGTGTGTGATGGTGTGTCATCATGAAGCAAAATTACTTTGCCGTGTCACATTCTGATGGTTTCAAAATCTAAGCATGGTTCAAATTGATTATTTGTTGTCAGTAGTGATCATTATTAATGATTTCACCTGGTTTTAGAAGATCATACTACACCCCACCTTCCTGATCCCACCAAACACAGAGTATTGTCTTCTTTCCAAAGTGATTTGGCCTCACAGTTGATGTTGATGGTTGACCTGGATCAACCCATGATTTTGTGCATTTGGGATTCTCAAAATAAATCAATTTTTCATCGTCAGTCACAATTCGATGCAAAAAAGACTTTCTTGCCATTGAAGCAATATTTTACTGATGACTTTTTAGTTTTCCATTTGTCTTTTGTTTAGTTGATGTGTCACCCATTTTCCTTACTTTAAAATCATTCCCATTGCTTGTAAATGATTGGAAATTGTTTGCTGAGCAACGTTTAATCTTTCTGCAAATTTTTTTTGAGTTTGGTATGCATCTTCATTTCATAATGCTTGTAATTGTTGGTCTTCAAACTTTTTTGGTTGATCTGAACATTCTTTGTCTTTCACATTGAAATCTTCACCTTTAAAGCGTTTAAACCAGCATTCACAAGTATCTTGAGATAGAGCATGTTCACCATAAGCTTCCCAAAGTATTCAGCAGCACTTTTCTTCAAAATAAAGTAATGAATTAAAACTTCCTGCAAATGCTCCTTTTTTTGCACAAAATTCGATATTTTAAGTGTAAATATCTATGATGTTAACACCTTCAGAAAATTTGACATATGAAGTTTTGAAGCTTATCAATACAACAAATAGCATACATATGAAATATCATATATATCAACATATGTGTAATTCCATCTATTGAAAAAAATCTGCATTATTAACCAGTACACCTAGTAAGTGGCTCACCCAGAAGGCTATTGGTAGACTGAGCTTAAGCTTCATTCTAAACTCCTCTTCTAACCTCTTCAGCCCTCCCTCTGTGACAACAATGCACCTGTTCCCCCTCACCCCCTGGGGTAGGATTCTTCATTCCACTCCCAGCAGCTTACTGTGCCTCTTTAAACCACTAGATAATCACAGTGACTGTCATTACCCAGATGTATAATATCTGTTATTGTGTGCTTGATGCCATTTCCTGCTAGGTACCTTGGGCTTATTTCACCTATTATCTCCCTTAAACATAGCTAGGATACAAGTATTCATTTGTCCCAGTTGGATGATGTACCTAACTCATATTTAAAACCACCAGGCTCCTAAAACATCCTCCATTATTTAATTAATTACACTTTCATTTTTCTCTATGTAGAACTTAGTACTTCTTTTCAGATGAACTATTGGGTCTCTTGATCTCAGATGCTGTATTTCCAGAGAGGATTTAAGAAGAAACAGGGGGTTCTTTTCAGGAAAATGTGGAATCTAGCAAGATGTAGCCATGAGCAGACTTTTCTGGGTATAGAGACATGGGGACCATTTTTCTTCTAGTGCAGCCCCCATCCATGGCCTGGACTTTCGAAGGCATGTGAAAGAAAAGAAAAAGTTAGCAATCAGATTTTATTGGTACCAAAAATGGAGGGAAGAAGGGAGAAGAGCATTAACAAAAAAATGAAAATAGGATTTCATGTGTATCTAGATGCCTTAAAGATACAGTGCTATTTTTATACTTCTAACCATTCTTCCAGGGGTCTCCAATTAGTGCCCCACAAGCTGAATCTAGGCATGCTTTTGTTTCATCTGTGCAGAGTTCCCATGACAAAGACTGTCTAGAACTGAGTGGGAGTGGCCCTCTTGAGCTGACACATGGGTGTTCCAGTTCATCACAGCCTCCAGCTGACCTCCATTCTTGTGTTACTGAACTTACACTAATTACCCATGGGAGCTTTGCAAAGTTCCTTCCCTCCATGTAAGCTAGAATCTTTACTTATCAAATTGGGATGAGGTTTTAATTACATTTTGTTTTGTTTATTGCTGGCCTCTTCTCACCAGAAGATAAGTTCTAGAAGGGCATGGATTTTTGTCTGCTTTGTTCATTGATGTCTCCCAGAGCACCTTGAACCATGTGGCCACATAACTAGTACTAACTAAAAAACATTGGATGTGTGAATAAATGATCCTAATCATTCCTTTCAGCTCTGTGAAACACTTTCTGAAAATCTGCCTATTGTTATTTTAGAGGGAAAAAAATCTCTCTTTTAATGAAACTATTCAAATCTAGAATTCCAGAGCAATCCAGAGAGAGCAAGCAATTTGATTTCACCCTTGCTGATGGCCAGAACTGCTGGCTGAGATGCAGGAAATGTTTTTTAGTTGTGTATCCTGAGAAGCCTTTATCCTCCTGTCACTGCATTCTTTTTAATACTCCCATGGGGCTTTTGGAGCTTTTGAAACTTGGGCTCGTGTGCTTTTGAATGGTCTATAAAACTGCTCAGTATCAGAGCCTGGCTCTGGGCCTCAAGTAGCAGAAGATTAAAGTTGTAAAGGAAGGAGGCATTGAACTGGAGTCCTCCAGGGCTGTTCATGCATGGATTGCACCTGCCACGATGGCAGATTCCTCTTCTCTGTGCCAATCCCTCAGCGTTGGCATTGCTTGAAATGTCTAGGGTAACATCAAGGGGGATGTACTTTGGTGAATTCCTTTGTGAGCTCCTCCTGGTATGAGAAGGCAGAATCACTGGCAAGGCCTCCACCTTCAGTGGCCACTGTTACCTACTATGTGCCCAGGGTCTCACGTGCCTAGCAAGTACCATACCACAGAGCCATGCAGGTAAGGCACACCTTGGGTTTAGTGTTCATGGCTGTTACTTGGCACTCTTTCTGGTTGACCCGTGGATCTTTCCCCTGATACAATTTAAAATCACGATACATCCTGATACAATTTAAAATCACGATCAAAACTAACTTCCCTGGACAACATCCTAGTTCAAATGTTAATGTCCATCTATCCTGGGGAAAGAAGACGACTTGTGAAACATGTGTATTCCTCTCTTCAACTGCAGCATTTCCAAACCTGCACATCTGGGGCAGAGCCTGGAAACCTGCATTCTGACAGATATCCCAGATTCTGACTCTGGGATCCCAGCAGACACGCCCATACCCAGTCCCAAGACTAAAAGCATCTATCACTGATTACTTGCATCATTATTTTGCACAAATCCTTGTGACACTGTTCCTTGCAGCAATGGATTTATATCCTAAATGAGGCTTATGTTTTCTATCGGTGAAATACTTTATAATTTCAGGCTGCTTTTATGAATATAGGGTGTCCCCCAAAACATATACACACTTTGAATAATTATTAAATCCAGTGGGTTAAATCTGAAAAGAAATATTAATTGAGCTATCAGCTGTAAAGGATATAATACATTTTGGGGGACACCCTGTATTTATTCTCAGCATCCCTTTCTCCTGTACCACTCAAGCCATGTCAAGGTAAGGAAGAGAAGGAGATTTACTTGGCTATCTCTGAAAAGGAAGGAGGGAAAGATAGGGAGGGGGGACAGGTTTCTCCTCACCTGTTAATGCTGAAGCTTTTGGTTGCTATGGAATTTGTGTGTGAATGCAAAGGTTAGGCTATTCTTGTGTTGTATGTTTGGGCTCTGCTTATTGGCCAGCCTGTTCCCATGGTGAATCAGTTAGTTGCAGGGCCCTCCGCAAGTCCATTAGCTGGGGGCTTGTATGTAGGGTTCCCAGAGATCTCAAAATTGCCATTACTCCTCCACTTGAGACTTCTCACTGACAGTAATTATCTTCACTAGGTGGAGATACTAGTAATTATCATACATCCTGATACAATTTAAAATCACGAATAAAAGAGGGTTCTGAAATTTGAAGTCTAATTTCCATTTTTCCTCTGTTTCTCTAAGACCTTCCAAATCCCTCTCATTCCCTTTACTAAGATCACCTCAACCCAGGAACGTACTGACCCCATGGAAAAGCCAATGGGGAATGGAAGCTGTGGGGATAAAGAGCTGAAGACACTCACTTTTAGCTCACTGCAGGCAATGAAGCTTGGATCAAGACTGCTCTGCACTGGGCATTGAGGCCAGAATTATTATTTCAATCACCTTTAGAGGAGATCCTTTTCTCCTCTTGGTTATGTTTTCTCATCTGTAATATGAGATGGATAACCGAGATTATCCTAGTGATCCCACCCATCCTAATGATCTGCTAAAGGTCTCTAGACTTACAGTTCATGTTTTTCAAATGCTCCCTACCTTTTGGATTTACCATGGACTTTTCCCATCCTCACCTTCATGTATCCAATCCATCAGCAAGTGCTATTCATTCTGGTTTCAAAGTAGACCACAAATCCACCTACACAAGTATAATAATTTTCTTCACTATAATTTCTCCTGGATACCCAGGAAAGCATCTTGCTTGGCCCCTCTGCTTCTACTCTTAGCTATTCTTTGTTCTAATTCATGTTCATCATAGCTCCTCAGAATGGTATTTTAGCATGTAAATCAATTCTTCCCTTGCTTAAACTCTCCAAAATATTTTCATTGTATTTAGAGTAAAACTCCAAGTCTGTGCTATGGCCATGAGGCACCTACGTGATCTGGCCTCTACTTACTTCTATAATGTTATTGCAAACCCTAATTCTTTTCATTCACTGTAAGTCATGCACACTGGAAAGCACTAAACTCTTTTCCACCTGAGGGCCTTTACACATGGTTACTATGTCTCTCAGTTCTAAAAAGTCTAGCTTCTTCTTAACTATCAGCTTTTCTTATAAACCTCAGAACATCCTAAGTAAGTCCCCTTTAACCCCACTTTCCTTATTATCTATTGCTATAGGAGGTTCATTTTATCTATAGAGTAAATTACAATTTGTACATTCCCAAGTGCTTGTTTAATGTCTGTTCATACCACAATCCTGCCAGATCCTTGAAGCAAAGACTCCCACCCTATGCTCCATCATCAATGCATGTTCATATCCTTAGCGCCTGATACCATGCCCTCCATACCATAGATGATCAGTAACATCTGCAGGATAAATGGATGACACTGGCCACAAATAGGAGAAAATATCCAGAAAGGAAAGTTGAGAGAACTGAAGATAAATTTTAACTGTGATGATTTTTTTTGTCTCTCAGATATCCCTTCTTAAAATGTTCCTCTCTATAAAAAAGGAATCTGATATCTGTATTAAAAATAGATCTTTGGTCATAAGAAGCAGGCCTACAAGTCAATTCATGGATAGCATTTTTATCTGTGGTCACAACTAGAGTGAATTTTAACTTCGAATGTTCAAATAGGTTACACAGAACACAATTTTTATATAAAAATTTATAAGGGGGAGGGAAAAGGGAAGAGTCTTTAAAGCATTTCAATAGCAACTGTTGGCACGAACCTTCAATGTGCTAATTACAGGTTATTTATTCATGGCGCGGGTACAGAAAACACTGACGTTAGATATTTTAGACAATGCTGCTGATTGACTTTCCAACCTCCACTTCTACCCCTTCTACTCTAGAAGCTAGAACACCCAAGTTTTTGCCTCATCACCTCCCTTGCCAATAGAAGTGATCATGGGCCACTGTTCTGATTAAAGAGATAGAAAAAGATGTCTGCTTGGGATGTGGGATATTCTATTATGCTTTTATTTCCTGATCCAAAGAGATAGAAATGGCTGGCAACCCTTCTTTCCCTTCTTGCTGCTTAAATATGACAAAGGATTTGGGAGCTGCTATCTTGCAAACATGAAGAAAAGAGTCACAGAACAGCTGACCCTGATGCCACTGAGTTAAGTAAGAGCCACTGTCTACCACCAATTTTCTTATGTCAGAAACAGAACTCTATTTGTTCACATTAGTGTGATCAGGTTATTCTGTGATGTGCAGACAATCACATTTGGCCACATTTTGTTGGCATTGGTCAATAGATCTTAACATGAATTTTGAAGAAGTTAAAAAGAGATAGTGTGTCGTATATATGAATGCAAATACAATTCTGAAGAAACTTAGTTTCCCAAATTCTAATTTTGTGAGGATTTAAGGTCTCTTCTTTCAGAATAGCAAGAAGAATTAATTGAAACTCATTGGAAAGAGTGTTTGATATATACACATTCCTTAAAAATGCCTTTCACCATAGCACTCAAAATGTCGAACATGGTGTTATGCATATCACGAAACCTGTTTAATTAATCAGGAAATGTGTATAAAACATAAGCTTCTGTTGGTGTTTACAGTTTTCTGCTTGATCCCTGGCCCAGATCACTGTCAAAGTATCCTTTTGTCTGGCCCTAGCAAGATGCCATCTCTCCTTAGCATGTATTTCCAAGAAACATTGTGATGTATATTCTGACTCTGAGGGGGTTTTTACAGGCCCCTAAGCTCTAGAAGTGGCCAGGGTAGGCTCCATAAAAACCAGTCCACCTCAGGAAGATAAAACTCCTTATTTTATTAGGTTTACTCTTGTGTCTGTCAGACTCTTCAATCCAAAATGACAAATCTTTCCTCTCATTTCCTGTGAGGAAGAGCCTCAGAAATTCAGGCATTGCTGGTCTGGGGGGAACTACTGGCTGTTTCTCTTTTGACCCTTAACTTCCTTAGAAGGGAGAAGTCCAGTGGCTTTCAAAGCTGTGTAAGTGTACTGTCTTATAGTGAAGTTTAGCAGAAGTCTAATATATAAAGTAGATAAAATGATAAAAAGCAGCATCTGTCTTATATATTTCCTTTGTGCTGGCTGGGTACTGTGTTATGGGGTCTATCTGTATCAATCTCTTAAACTTCACAATCATACTTAAGGTGGAAACTCTTATTTCCATTTTACCAATGAAAGAAACAGAGGCATAGAGTGTAGTTGTTGTATTAAAGATTGTGAGGAAGGAGGCTGGGTACATTCCTGTTCAGTCTCATCTTCACTTCTGTCCATTCCTAGGATACCCTAGTGGAACCCTCAGCTGCCCTGGAAACAAAGTTCTTTTGTAGGCAGAGGTCACACACTCAGGTACCCTTTCAGGGGCCAACTGACTAAGTAATGAAAACAGAAAGATGGGGGCTGCAGTAAAGTGGGCAATGTGTGGATCAGCTAAAGAGGCCACTTAATTTTGGGTAACCATTGTCAGACTCTGTGAAGATCAAAACATGAAAAACATGCTTGGCAGAGGACTCAGCTCTTGGCCACCAACTGAGACCTCTAGAGGAATAGTGAGGAGTCTGAGGCCAGCCCCCAAAGGTGCCATTAAGAGGGAAGATGCCTACCGAGGAAGGAAATAATGGAGAAAAAGACGAGGGGTCTTTTGAGACAGAGGCATGCTTTGATGGCTCTACATTATACCAAATACATAAAAACCATTTCTTCTCACTGTTTATCCACTGGCCTGGTTTATTTTTAAGTAAGCCCTTCCCTTGCTTGTTTCTATCTGCTCTTTACCATGTGTTTGCCAGTATTGGCCAAGTATCTAGTCTCACACCTCCTCTCCCACACACCCTCTCCCACCCCCGGATGTCTTCTTATTTAAAGAAAAACAAAATTATAATGGTGAATAATGAGATGATCTAAATTGTACAGCAGGCAAAGTGAGTCCTGCGGGAAGCTCCTTAGAAAAATTTTATTCCATTGCCACTTAGGAATATTGGTCCTCATCAACACTCAAATGCAAAATAACTGTATCTTGTAACTGTGGTACAGATGTCTCCAGCGCATGCACTTAAGGCCTTAATACACACACACACACACACACACACACACACACACACACACACACAATTATGCTCCCAGAAAAAGAGTGTGTGCAAATTTACCCATGGTCACCAAATTCTTAGCCTTCCTGCATACTGTAGGAATTTGGTAATCTATAAGGGGCTGCCTTCTGGAGAAAGAGTTCATGGACATTGTGCCACTGTAAAAGGAAATATGGTCAGTGCTTATTTATCAGTAAGTTGGAGGAGATTTGTGGCACAGATACTTTAGAATGTACGGGAAAGAACATTACCCACAAAAAGAGGAGGTGAATAAATGTGAGAATTGATCTAGATTGGTGGTTTTCAAATTTCTCTCCCTTCCTTCTTCCTTTGTCTTAGCTTCAGAATCCTTTTACAAAAGAAATATTACTCACAAGTTCAATATATAAAATAGACAAAAATGGAGATACTCTGATTCCTTATGTTGTGCTGGAACCTTACTGATATGCTCACCCTAATACTCTTGATACAAATTAAGAGGCAGCCCTGAGCACCCTTATTTTTGAACCACCAGAAACAATTTTACATTTCCATCAGAATTAAATTATTTCCAAGGTCTTTCTCAGAACCAAGAAAAAGAGCTTTTTTCTTAAAGATGAAAGTACCAAGGATCAGGTGACTTGCTTAGGGTCACAAAGAGCATGCTAGTGCCTACTCATACACGGTCCACTGATCCTTCACCATTCAGAGGAAGTGTAGGATGGTGGTCTGAATCTCAACTCACCTAACTGCTAGCTGTTTAACTCTGGCAAGATATTCAGCATTTCTGTGGTCACTCAATCATAAAAGGAGAAATCATAGAGTCCCACCTTTTGCTCCTGTGAGAATTCAATGAGATAAATGCAAATAGAGAACTCAAAATCTTGTTTGGCAAGTGGTAGGTGCTCAATATATGTTAGTTGTACCATATTGCCTCCCCGCTGCATCCTTTCTCTATACCTTTCAGCTACAGAACATCACATTTATGATTATGCCTATTAATCTTGACAGAGCGCATCAGCCAACTAGAAGACAGAACTGGCAGGATGCATCCAAATAAGCCACAGCATATAACGGATGGTGCGTGGTAAGGCATAGTTGAAACACTGAGTACAAAGAAGTCTGCAAATAATTCCTAAACCTTGATTTTTCAGCATTTTGCTTTTACCAAGAAAAATATAACACTGAGCAAAGAGGCTGAAAAGAGCTGACTGACCTGGGGGAGATGTCACATCCTTGCTGCATGAAGGCTCCCAGGGAGAACCACAAGCTGTTGAATATTCCAAACTCATTGGATTGGTCACTGGTTGTCTGGTCCCGCCCTTCCTCAAACTCTTCACTGTGCCATTCGTAGGGGCTGAAGCGGCTGACCAGGAAAAGAACGACACTCACTCCAATGTAGGCAAACACAATGCACATCCAAATTTCATAAGCCAAAGGATCGAGGAAGGAGAAAACCCCTGGCTTGGACTTCTGTGGCTTTTTTATCATGATGGAGATCCCCAAACTCATAAATGGCTTGGAGAAGTCTATCACTTCTTCCCGGACCAAGGTGATAGTTAAAGGGGCCACAGCCACATCTGCTCTCTGAAAAGAGAAAAATAAAACGACAACAGCAACAACACACACACACACAAAACAAAACAAAACAAAAAAAAATGGAAGGAAGAAAGAAAAAGAAAAAATACAGTTGAGCTCAGCAGCACTCTGTTCTCTTGATTCTTTCTTCACTGTGAATATTCTTTTGGGTCTTAAAAGTATATGAGTTAAAAAGAACCTTAGAAGTGCAGTCCCTCCCATTCTCTATAAAATATTTCTGACAGATGAGATGGATGATCAGCTCAGTATCTTACAGGAGAGGTTATCCTGTTGTTTGACAGTTCTAATTGTTAGGACATCTTCCTAACCCTACTAGAAGGGGATGTTGTGATACCTGTTGTTTTGCCTGTCTGGCAGCAGAGCTTCCTTCCTGTGCTAGAAGAACCATTCCTGTCCCACTTGCAGTCTTTCTGGTTCACATGTGACTGATCACACAGTTATATCATGAAGCACACAACATGGTTTTGATCATATCCCCTGGCCAGAATGACGAAAGGATAGCATAGGACCCATGTCGGGTTAGTGAGCATTAGCTCTGAGAGACAGAGTGAGAGATGAAGAAACTGATACATGATGAAATAAGTTAGGTTACCCTGCATTCAGGGATCATGCTGGGCTCCCTGATATCATGTGCCAATATATTCTTCTGTTTGTCCCTGAGAACATGAACCAGTCTTTCTGTTTGCCTCATCCAGTTTGATTGGGTTTCTTTTAACTACAATAAGAAAGTCCTGGCTAAAAAGGTGGTGAAGGCAAGTTTAATTCAATAAACATTAATTTGAAAGCCTTAGGCCTGTGGTCAGCAAACTGTGGCTTGCAAGCTACATGTGACTCTTTGGCCCCTTGAGTGTGGCTCTTTTCCAAAATACTATGGCCTGGGTGAGTCTGTTTTGAAGTGGCGTTAGAAGTTTAAGTTTAAAAAATTTGGCTCTCAAAAGCAATTTCAATCATTGTACTGTTGATATTTGGCTCTGTTGACTAATAAGTTTGCCAATCACTGCCCTGGGCTGTAAGCTGTAAGCAGGCTATGGTCCCTGTATTCAAGGAATTGTAAACTAATGGGAGATACTCACACACAGAGACACATACACCTTTCAGTCTACAAAGTAGACTGGGTATGTGCTATCCAAGAAATACAAAATGCTGCAGGAGACCAGGAAGGGGTTAATTCTGGCTGGGGAGACTAAGGGCTTTATTGCCAAGGAGGTGACATATAAATTTGTCACTGAAGATGTGACATAAAAATTTGTCACTGAAGGAGGAGTAGAATTTGACAGAGTAGGATTCTGGCACAGAACACATTTGAGGAGGAGGGAATTATGTGAGTAAAGGTTTGGCAAAGAGAAGGATAAGTCTCACCACTATTTTTTTCCAGGAAGACTGCTAAGAAATACACAAATAATTCACTTTTTAAAATGTAAATCCAGCATGTAGATAAACATAGAGGGTTTCAAGCAGTGTTGTCCTGAGGTATTTTGCACATGGACCACCAGCCTTGCTCTTCTGCTTTTCCTATCTCTCCTGAATGGCAGCAGTCTTGGCATCTGGGCAATAAAATCCACTGCTCTATTGGCCTGAGATGAAGAGATCTGGAAACCCAAAAGGTTCTGTGGACAGATACACAGCATTCACATTTGAAAGTCTGTTTGAGATGTAGGGCTTTCTCTATTGAGGCTGTGCAGCAATCCAGATGTCAGGCCGGTGACATATGCCAGGAGATGAGGCCCCTCTCAGCCGCTGGCTGGTGTGATGTAGAGATTTTCTCTGATTACTCTCATTAGTTTGGACTATTGAGTTGATGCTTTAAGTGGCTTCAGAATGACTTAGGTTCTCACTTATAGAAAGAAACGTCTCCTAAAGCACTGTGGAGTCAGGCGTGAATTTTATAGTAGTTCTGGTTTCTTATTCTAAACACCCACTGTATACAGCTTTGTAATTTTTACAAACATACCTAAGCCTATACAAGGGAGAAGATATCTATTCTTTTTTCTATAACCTGTGATTAGTGGAAAAGGAATGGGAAAAAAAAGTAATGGAAATGAGGGACTGAGCACAAGTTACACAAAAGGGAGGTGGAAGACGCCTTGCTTTGAAAGTGGTACAGGGATTGAATGGATTTGTGGATGCTCCCTGGTGTGAGTTAATAGAGTGCACTGTGGACTGGAATAATCACAGAACCACATCATCTTAGTTCACTGATCATTTCCAAGATTTGTTTCATGGGACATTATTTCTGGGAAGATGCTAATAAGTGTAAAATGAAAATAAATGTTGGGGAAACACAAATTTAAACACATTACTTTGGGGCAGGTCTTCCCAGAACATTTAAAAAACCACTATGCACCTAGAATTTCAGGAGGAAGAAGTGGAGTATTTCTAAAATTAATTGCCTGTGGATCTGTGGGCATCAATAGGGACCTGTGTGTGTAGGACACACACATAGCAGGAGATGCTAAATTCACTGACCTCCTTCTATAGATAAGAAACTCAGGTGCAGGGAGGGGAGATGGTTTGTGTAAAGCAGCAGTGTTTTGGCTTCTTTCCCATTGACTGAGAGGTTGGGGAGTTACTGGAGCTCCACAGGACTGGTCAAGGGTGGACTGGGCCAGGATGTTGACCTGGCGGCTCTGCTCTGCCACTCACTGACACATTGCCTTAAGTGAGACATTTGTCTTTCAGATATCAATTTCCTCATTAAAAAGAGAGACAAAATAATTTTTATTTTACTATTTGATGGTTTTATTTTTTTGAGGGTCCAGTGAACTCTAATATATGAGAGTACTGGAAAATGTGAGCTTTTTGCAGATGCTTAGAATTATTTACTTAATCCTACATTTTAGGACAGTGGCTCTGAAACTTGAGCATGCTTCAGAATCACCTGGAGGGCTTTTAAAAATTCATGAGGCAGAGTTTCTGGATTCAGTGGGTCTGGAGGGAGACCTGAGAATTTGCATGCTGATGCTGCTGGTTAAGCCCTTGCTCTTTGAGAACCACTGATCTAGAATATTCCAAAACAAAATATGTCGTGTCAAAACAATCCTGGGAATCAGTAGACAGTTTTGATGCAGTAAATAAAAGCAAAAAGGGAAGAAAAACGGTCAGGGATGGAGAACTACTGTGAGCCAGGCACTGTGGAGGTGAATACTCCCCACCCCAGCCCTGGGATGAAGGGTTCACTCTCCATGTGTTTCAGAGGAGTTCAGTGGCTTACAGGAGTCATGTAGTCTGTAAGCTGGCAAAGGTGAAACTCAAGTCCAGGTGTCATCAGCAGAGTTCACTCTTTCTGCTTCTCTCAAAGGACAGGCAAGAAAGTCATCTCTGAATCAGGCACAGAGCCATGCCCATGTAAGAAGAGGAAGCTTCATTTGCCATTCTGGCACCTGAGAATGCAGAGGCTCTGAGTGTTCTTGCCACCTTACAGTCCAGAGAGAGGGTGGTGTGATTTCTATTGAGGTAGTATATCTCAGCATGGGGTACAAAGGCCAGGCTTGCTGCATGTGCCAACTTGGCTTTTACTAGTTATATGCCCTTTACCAAATTACCCAACCTCCCTCGTCCTCCGTGCCCTTATCTATAAAACGTGGAAAATAATCATATCCACCTTCTGCGTCTCACTGACAAATACATGAAATAATGTGAATGCATTATTTAACTTCCTGATAAAATGTTATTGCCACATTAATTGATAAGAACCAGAGAGAGCAAAAGAAAGATGAGACCCTGATTAACTAAGGTATTAAAAAAATATATTTGGAGGTTTGCAAATTTATCTTTTTCTGACCTCATTGGTTCTTCGTGGCTGAGAGATACTGCCCCAAATTCTTCTATTCTTTTTCAGGGAACAGAACAAAAAGCCCAATGAAAAGGGAGAGAATGCAATTGGACTCATCACAGAGTCTTTAGAATACAGTTTGTACTGGGCAGAGGGCAGGCCAGGTAGAGGGAAAGGCTGGGGGAAAACTGGTGGCTGAGGCACCCAGAAGTAATTCTGCTCTGTACTGATGAGCCAGTGACTCATCACTAATTACTTGGGGGCTTGCCCTCAGGATGATCACACCATTGTTCTGCCCTATCACAGTCCTTTTATTAAGGGAAGATGGGGTGAAGATGAAGATGAATGTTGGTGAAGGTGAAAAGTTCACAGTAGTTGCCATGGGGATGACCTTACAAGGCTGGTGGAGATTCCCATAGAAACCAGCATCTAGATTCAGCATTAACCATCTAGGTCTCTATCTTTCATCAATGGAGCTTCCCAAATTGAGAGGCCATGGAGAGGGAGGAGAAAGGGTTGAAGTACCCCTCAGTTCATTACCTGTCTCTCCCTTTGTATGGTTCTCATGGCCATCATGACTCCTATTGCCTTAGGAGGAGATAATAAGATTTTAAAAGCTCCTAAATGATTTTAAGAGCTTTATCCTGAGCATAACTCAATATCAACCTGAGCCTCAGCATTATGCTTCAGCTCAGAGACCCAGTCTGCCTTCTTCCATTTTGGTGTGTGGCAGCTGGATTCTTCTTACCTCAATGTTTGTTGTTCTACTCAAGTACCTTCATGATTTCCCAGTGTCCACTGAATCAATCCACACTCTTCCCCTTGTCGTTTCTTACTCACTCTATCCCTGACTACTCACCTAAGCCCTTTATGAAAATCACCAGTGTTTTCTCACGCTTCTCTCATACCTTACTTATTTCCATCACCATTTTATTGTTTATACTTTAGAAATTCCTGGGCTACTTTTCTCTCTGTTTGAATAAAGTCTCTTATCAGGTTCTTTATCCTTCTTGAGAGTCTCTTGCCTGAACTTTGATACTGTATCAACTTTTACTATTCTCTCATTGTCTTTTCTACCCTATAAAATGTTAACATTTTGGGGGGACAGGGATCATATCTTTTACTTATCAATGATTCCCTAAACATTTAAAAACAATTCACATTCAGTAGCTTCTCAAACTGCTTAAATTTGTGGGAGGTTTTGTGGAAATTATTCATGGCATTATTTTAAGTATAATTCTATATAATAAAAGGCTAATGTGCAAATTGACCAAACTGCAGAGCAACCAGTCACAATGATGCACATTGACCAATAGGGGGAAGATGCTCAATGCAGGAGCTACCCCAGGTGGTCAGTATGCTCCCACAGGAGGAGCATCACCAGCCAGAAGCCCTGAGCCCGGCTTATGGCTGGTTAGCACAGCAGTGGTGGTGAGAGCCTCTCCCACCTCCACCACTGCACTAAGGATGCCTGACTGCTGGGTTAGGCCCACTTAAGCCAGCAGTTAGACATCCCCTGAGGGCTCTGGGACTGCGAGAGGGTACAGGCTGGCTGAGAGGACCCCTCCTCCCCAAGTGCATGAATTTCATGCATTGGGCTTCTAGTGAAAGATATAAAGATGAAGTAGACCTATGACCCCCTCCCCACCCCCCCACACACACATAACTGTTATACTAGTCAGTGAAAGCCAGTGGGCGGCAAACTCATTAGTCAACAGAGCCAAATATCAACAGTACGATTGAAATTTTTTTTGAGAGCCAAAAATTTTAAACTTAAACTTCTTCTAATGCCACTCTTCAAAATAGACTTGCTCAGGTTGTGGTATTTTGTGGAAGAGCTACATTTAAGGGGCCAAAGAGCCGCATGTGGCTTGCTAGCCGCAGTTTGCCAACCATGGGTGTATGCTATAACAGAAGCAGAAATTAAATTCTACAGAAGGCAAGAATAGTTAAGAAGGAGAGTTTGTATTTGCTATTGAGAGAAAGAAAGGAAACCTTGGAAAAAGTGATATTTGATAGAAGCTTTGAAGGAGGGATAGGCTTTTAGAGGTGTGGAATGGGAAAGAGCACTCTAGAGAACATGGTGACTCTGAGGTGCTTTGGCTGAAATGGAAGGTGTAGGACAAGGGAGTACTGGGGCAAATAGTGAGAAAGTTGGATCTGGGTTCATCTAACACCAGGGAAAAAGTTATCTTGAGGGAACCATAAGTGACTTTGAGTCATACATAACTTTATATTAAAGGAGCCATAAATAAAGTGACAAAACATCCTCATCACAAGATTGAGCTGAGTTTGGCTGAAGGAACTTGGACCAGAAACCTGAACAAAGAATATCTTACGGCATTAGATTTTAGACTCTTCATCTTTTAATCAGCGACACTGCAAAATGCAAAATTATAGAGTCTAACAGTCATCTGTGGTATGGTCAGCCACCCATAAAATTATTTCCTTTCAAACCTTTTGCCTCTGCTCTGAAACTTCCCACCCTGTGGGGAACTTACTCCATAGACCAGCTCTCCCACCATGCCATTCCAAGCCTTTGTGTCAGGGTCACGGGCTCCGTATTTTCCATCGCTGACAATCTCAAGACGGTAGGAGTAGCCCACATGCTTGGCAATCTCTGCTGCCAGTTCCACACAGTAGCCCTCATAGCGGTCATTACCCTCAAACTGGTTGGCATTCTTCTTGAGCATCACATAAGGATCTTCCTGGTAGAAAAATGTGGAGATAGAGAATGTGGGTTATGCAATCACTGGTGGTTATTCCTAGTGGCAGGGGAGGATGTCACCAACATTGGTTAACTTTGGATAAGTCTCTTTAGCCCCTAAAACTACACCTTGCATTTCTGCTCTCCCATCACAGAACTTCTTGGGTTAAGGAAACAAATGGTTAAAATAAGAATGTTTCACTTTGAGATGTGGTACACAGCTTTTCAAATTATGTCTCAAAAGTTCTTACTTTTTTTGGAGGTACCTCTTGAGGCACTATGATTGGGATGTGGACTCTTAACTGGCTCAAGATCAATCATTGAAAATCATTGCAGCTTCACTTATATCCCCTGTAGGAGCTGGACCTTGGAAGACTTTCTTGGAAAATGGCTTTTACTGGGGGAGGGTGGGGTCTTAGTATGTTTTATTTATGGAGAAACTATGGCTCAAAGGAGGCTAAGTGATTTACCTAAGGGCACAAAGTGAAATCATGGCAGAGTCAGAGTGAAAAATGTATCTCTGACTTCCAGGAAAAATTTTTTTTCACTCTTTCTACCTATGGCACAGTTTTGGCAAGAATGACCAGCTTCCACTCCTGGGAAATCCTCTGTACAGGTGTAGCTTGCATTCCTGATAGGACAGTCTTGATAAAGGAGTGAGTACTCACTAGGATTGTAGTGACGATGTATGTCCTATTCTGGACACTTGAATTATCTCCTCCAGCTTGAGCATCAGTGGCTGCAGGAACAAACTTGTCATCTTCATTCCAGTAACCAATCTGTTTATGAGAACAGGTGGTGACAAAAATTGAGCCAGTCTGAATTTCATAACTGGCATACTCCTGATACCAGACAGGAAAGCAAGGAGCTCAATGCCACACCATGCAATCCTGGACACACCAGACTCTGAAGTATCCTATTAAGAAAGAGCTAAGATGTGCATTAGACCGGATGGCAGAACAACTTTCTGGAAAGACCTTCCAGAATGACCAGTGGGCAGGGATGAGGGGGTAGGGAAGGTGAGGCCGCAGGGCCACAGAACCATAAGGCAGCCAGGGCTGCAAAGGCCTACTCTTGCATGAATTTCGTGCATCGGGCCTCCAATTGATAGATAAAAGTAAGATTTTAGATGCTGTTCAGGTTCTTCCAGCCTCGCACCTGTGAACACCCTCACCATGATGGACTAAGCCTGGAAACTGTCCTCTTCAAGAGGTGAGGATTTAAGTGTTTGCATAGCTAAACTGTTTTGTACAAAGCAAGCCAGGGCTTAATTCCCTGTCACAAGGTCAGACACCTCTGTCCCTATGCCTATTAACCCTTCTCTACCTGAGCCCATTCTCAATTGTAGTTGGAATCTTTTGATTAAGCATTGCTTTCCTTTTACTTTCTTTTTAGGTTAACTGTATTTTTCCATATAGATTCAACCTCTTAGGCGATGGCTATTTTGTCTTTTATTTATCTTATTTCCAATGATAAGCTATTATAATACTGAGCATATATCAATGCCTAAAAATACCAGTTCACATTGGTGTTTTCTTTTTAATCAGTAAGTTATTTATACTGACTCATTTCCCAAGGTGTTTGACAAAATATTTATCAAGTTCTTACTGTGTGCAAGGCTCTGAGATTATATGGTGGGGCTGAGAGAAATACAGAGAAGTCTTCTGAATGGTTCTTATTCTGACCATTCC
>JAAGEH010000434.1:14010198-14218720 GCA_011751065.1 Lasiurus cinereus
GAGAAATACAGAGAAGTCTTCTGAATGGTTCTTATTCTGACCATTCCCCCAGTCTACTTTGGAAGACTTGACACACGTATACTTGTGGCTCCAGAAGTAACAAATGAGTGGTTCAGAGATCCAGGGCCTAAGGAGCTCAGAGAAGCAGAAACCTAGTATGGGAACCTATGCAGGAGGAGGTAGACCTTAAAGTCATGAGAAATGAATAGCTAAACAGTGTAGATTTATTCTGAAGGCAACAGGGAATCATGGAAGGCTTGAGAAGACTGAAAAGGATGGTTAATACACACACCATCTCTCTTTCTGTCTCTGTTTACATGTGTCTTTATACGGTTGTGTTTTGTTGTATGGTCATTCTGCTGGCTATACTTCGGTTCTCCATATCTCATAGGCATCTGCCAATGGTCAAATCAAATGTCACCTTCACCCTGATGTCATTGCCAGTCTCCTCAGTTGTAAATGATCAATTTTCCCTGCAACATTACTGTAATTAACAATAATAGTAATTGCCAACGCTGATTATATTGCTGCATCAGAAGCTGGGAAATGACAGCGCTTAGTCTGGAACCGTGGCAATCTCTTCCCTGAGGTAGCTTTTCGCCACTATGCTGTTCTTACTAAGAGAGGACTTGGGCCTGGGCTGGAAATCATTAGTTAATTTTTATCAAATGTTTATTATTTTCAGGCACTCTTCTAAGTGCTTTTAGTGTTTTAACTCCTTTCATCCTCACAAAAACCTTTGAAGTGGGTCATTGTCATTCTCATTTTAAATGTGAAAAAACTGAGATGTGGAGAAGTGAAGTAACTTTTCCAAGACCACAGGAGAGTCATGGAACTAGAATCTTGGGCCAAGAAGACTAAGAGCAGGGCCAGGCCCTACCTAACACTAAGAAGCTTTCAGCCAACACCTGAATGCCTGGTATAGGTTCCCATTGGCCCTGTGGTCTAGCTCTTTGCAGGTTGGTATCCATTTCTCCATAATGATGACGGCTCCTTGTGAACAAGGCTGGAGGTCTAGTCATTTTAGAAGCTCCTTCTTAGCATGCATATTCTTTTCCAGAGAAGTAAAACATGAAATATTTATTGAATGAATGGGTGTATCCAACATGGAGACTGTTGACCAGACAGGTGCTGAGACACTTCAGAGGTTTGAAGGAGAAGCGCATTTCTCAGAGCACTAGGTCAAGACTGACCCTCAGTGTAGGATGAGGGTGATGTAACCTGTGTAAGGCACTTTTAGTCAGCATGGAAAGAGACATTTCTTTCTAGGGACACAAAAATCAGAAACTTATATTTCCAGAATATTGAAGAAGAAGCCCGAACAATCATTTCTTTCAACTTCTTCCTTTAACAGAGAGGAAAATAGAGGCTCAGATACCAGAGGACTTGCTCAAGACCATGGTGCCTCCCTCCCTTTGCTTGGCTGGTTGTCGATGGAATCCTAGGGCATCTGTGGAGCCTCTCACCACTTTCATGGGAGAAGGGTGGCAGGCTAGGAATGAGGAGGAAGCTCAGCAACTAATTTCTCTAAAATCTATGGTGTATTAATTGGTATTATTTTAAAAAGTAGGAGCTTGATGGTTAAGAGATTGATCTTTGGTATCAGATAAATCTGGTTTAAAAGGCAGATTTCCCTAATTACTACCTATATGACATTGGACCAGTTGCTTGACCTCAATTGGCTTCTTTTCCTGCTTTGTAGAATGGATACAACAATAATGCCTGTCTCTGGGGGCTGCTGTGAGGACTCAGTGCACGTACAACAATGAGCATAGTGTGTCGTTCATACTGTTGTCAGGAGACTAAAAAATAATATTCTATTCAGGAGGGTAATGCCTGATTGAAGGCTAACAGACTTATATATTTCAAGGCATTTCAGGTTCAATTTGCTATTGAACATGATCAATCACCACAAGGCGTATATATTGTGGAGCATTTTTCAAACATATTTGACAATGTAACCCTCTTTACATGCAAAATGTCCAAGGATAAGTGATACCCAAACCACAAAACACTGCTCTAAAATATCAAGTGTTTTGGATAAAAGACAGGAGAAAACAAAACAAGTTAAATCTGCACAGATCAGATTTACATGGCTTGGAAAGAGACTTTAATTATTAAGGATAGTAGTCCTTACCTAGAGGGTATTATGCCAAGTGAAATAAGTCACTCAGAGAAAGATAAATACCATATGATTTCACTTATTTGTGGAATCTAAATAACAAGATAAATGAACAACAAAACAAAAACAGACTCATAGATATAGAGAACAGAATGATGATTGCTAGAGGAGAGAGGGTGAGTTGACTGAATAAAAAAGGTGAAGGGATTAAAAAGTACTGATTGGTAGTTATGAAATAGTCATGGAGATATAAAGTACAGCATAGGAAATACAGTCAATAATTTTGTGATAACTTTACGATGCCTGGTGAGTACTGGAAATAATGGGGGGAACACTTTGTAATCTATATGATGTCTAACTACTATGCTGTACACCTGAAATTAATAAAAGTAATATTGAATGTAAACTATAATGGAAAAAAACTAAAAAAAGTAGTTTACAAAAAAAAGGACAGGAGAAACCAAGATGGCAGCATAGGTGAATACCTAAACAGCTGCCTCGCACAAAAATTACAAAATTACAACGAAAAGACAGAAAGGAAATCATCCAGAACATAGGAAAGCTGGCTGAGTGGAAATTCTACAACTAGAAGGAAAGAGAGGGACATATGGAGACTCAATTTGAGGTACAGAGACACGTGCGTAGAGAGGACTGGCTGCAGAGTGCCTGGCTGGCTTCCGCTAGTGGGAGGGAGATGGAAACTCCCAACTGCACTGAACTCAAGTTTCACCTGTGCTGAACCCCAGTTCCAGGTGAGACTCATATGGGGGAGTCTGGGCTGTCGTGAAAAGAGAGGAGTGCACGGAAACTTAGGGAAGCTGCAAAAGACAGAGGTCTGGAGGCATGAGTGTGCACACACAGGGCTGATTGCTGATTGTGCTGCTGGCTTTCTCTAGCAGGAGGGTGACAGAACCTCCCAACTGCGCTGAAATCCACTTCCGACTACATGAACCCCAGTTTTAGACAAGACCTTGGGGACACAGACTCATACAGGTCCCCAGAGTGCATGGAAACTCAGTGGAGCTAGAAAGGAAGAGGTCTGGAGGTGCACGAATGTGAGTGTGCAGAGAGGGCTGCAGCGATTACTGAGGGACACAGACACAAGGGCCTCATAGGACAGGGCTGACAGGAAGCCAAGGCTGTCTGCTGAGCTCTGAGACTCTGCCCCATCTAAGCTGAACACAAAGGCTTTTGCAATTTTGCAAGTTTTGTATCATAAGGCTGACTCCAGCACAGAAGTTCTCCCGGCGTAGACACAGCTGATCCTCACAACCAATTGGCTTGGAGGTCAATTCCCCCCAGTGATACCAACAACAATCAAGACTTAACTACAACAAGGCTGTACATACAGTCCACGAAAAGATGCACTAAGAGAGTCCACCTCAGGTAACCGGGGAGGTGGATCTACTGGGCTATATAGACACCTAGCACACAAAGCTACTCTACCAACTCAGGGAAGCAGTGAAATATGCGGAGACAAAGGAACAGATCACAAACAAAAGAAATGGAGAAAACAAATGACTGCATATAGAGTTCAGAACCAGAGTTATAAGATTTTTCAAGAATTTCCAAGAAAAAATGGATAAATTTAGTGAAACTCAAGAGGAGATGAAAAAGGACCAACTAGAGATGAAAAAGGACCAACTAGAAATTAAACATATACTGATTGAAATAAAAAATATTATACAGGGACCTAACAGCAGACTAGAGGAATGCAAGAATCAAGTCAAAGATTTGAAATACAAAGAAGCAGAAAACACTCAACTGGAAAAGCAAAAAGAAAAGAGAATCCAAAAATGTGAATATAATGTAAGGAGCCTCTGGGACAACTTCAAGCATGCCAACATCAGAATTATGGGGGTGCCAGAAGAAGAGAGAGAGCAAGATATTGAAAACCTATTTGAAGAAATGATGACGAAAACTTACCCCATCTGGTGAAAGAAAGAGACAAGTCCAGGAAGTGCACAGAACCCCAAATAAAAGGAATCCAAAGAGGACCACACCAAGACACATCATAATTAAAATACCAAGAGCAAAAGACAAAGAGAGAATACTAAAAGCAGCAAGAGAAAAACAGTTAATTATCTACAAGGGAGCTGATTGTCAGCTAATTTCTCAACAGAAACTATGCAGGCCAGACAGGAGTGGCAAGAAATAATAAAAGTGTTGAATAGCAAGAACCTACAACCAAGATTACTCTACCTAGCATAGCTATCATTCAGAATTGAAGGTCAGATAAAGACCTTCACAGAAAAAAAAAAACTAAATGAGTTCATCAACACCAAACCAGTATTATATGAAATGCTGAAAGGTGCTCTTTAAGAAGATGATGAAGAAGAAAAAGATAAAGATAAAATTATGAACAACAAATACATATCTACCAACAAGTGAATCTAAAAATCAAGTAAATAAAAAAAATCTGATGAACAGAATAAACTGGTGAATATAATAAGAGTCAGGAGCATAGAAAGGGGGTGGACTGACAGTTCTCAGGGGGAAAGGGCTGAGGGGGGTGCAGGTAGAGACTAGACAATCATACATCTATGGATGAGGACAATGAGGCAGGGGAGGTAAGGGCAGAGGGAAGGGTGGAACCTGGGTGGAAGGAGCTATGTGGGGGAAAAAGAAGAACAATTGTAATCAGAACAATAAAGATTTATTAAATCAAAAAAAAGGACAGTGATCTTTTAAAGCTGGTATCACAGCAGTAGTATTAAATTGGAATCTATAAAAATTATTGTGTAGCTTGGCCTATATATGGATTCTTTGATATCAAAAGCTAGAGGAATAGTTAAATGTTATGAGCAAACTTATTTTATTACTAACCTTCTTGTAGTGAAATAAAACAGTATCACCAGTCAGAAGAGCAGGGTGTTGCCAAGACCCAGCTTGTACTTCATGTAATCTAGCAGGGTGAGAAATCTGGTTCCACAGTTTGATTTTTTTAAAAAAAGCTGGCAACAATTTTTTGAAGAGACATTGCAACAATTTTTTCAGAGTTGAGAGAGCAAATATACCTTTCTTAGAGAAATGGGTTGGATTATTATATAGCACTCTGACTCTCTACTGAGGATATGTAGGAACATTGATTTTCCTTGAATGTAAATCAGCAGGTAGTTTGGGAAAGACTGGGGCCCAGTGTTCAGGAGAGGATTTAAATAATTCTGACAGTGAGAAGTCTTCTCCTGGGGCCAGTTACAATTTTTGATCTTCTGTTTTCCATTTACCTCTAAAGATTCTTTGTATGTAGGACATGAATCTAGATGATAGATCAGATTTTTTTTAAGTGAATGAAATCTAAAAAAGGAGATAATCATAGAACAGTTAAATTCAATTGATCTGCCTTGCACAGTCATTAAATCAAATTTACACATTTGTATCTTTAGGCTGCCTTTGAAGCTACAGCCCTTGAAGCCCAAAAATAAATCTATTATAATACATTTAAAAAAAATAAGTGGCCTATTGTGACAAAGACAACTAAGTGACCATCAAGGTTCTTGTTCTCCCATCATGGCATAGAAATATTGGTGAAAGTGGCTACATAGCCAGCAGTTTCATTTCCCAGCCTGCCTTGCATTGAGGTGGGCCAGGTCATTGGGTTCCAGCCAATGGAATGCAGCAGAAGTGATGCACAGCTCTCCAAGCCTGCCTCCACCAAAGCTGCTGCACAGTTTCCATTTTCTTTCTTTCCTGTCTGCTGGCTGGATGTTGAGAGCCAGAAAAACCCAAGCAGACAGTGGAACCTCCCTAAGCCAGTGACTGACACTATACTTTCCATCTGGAAGACAAAACAGGCTGGATGCTTAATGTTTTAACCCCAAAACTGGTTCCCAGGTGAACAAGAATTAAGCTTTTATTGTATTTAACTCCTAAGATTTCAGAGTATATCTGCTACACCTAGAGTTATTTTAACTACACACTTAAAGAATTTAAACTTAATGTGTTTAAGTGTGAACTTGAGTTCTGCTTGAGGTGTTCTTTCATTGAACTTCCCAGCATTTTTGTTTCTCCTCATTTTCTGGCAGATCTATGAAAATATGGGCCAGAGTATTATGTTCCCTGGTTTCCCAGCAATATTCAATAAACTGCCCACTCATCTAATAAACAACCACTTTTTTGCATGTGCTTATTTTGGATATCTATATATATAAAAAGTCAGCAGCTGGAATCCAATAATGACCAGAACAACCACTCACTATGATGTCCACTGCAGATAGCAAACTGGCCTGATGCATGTCTGTGGGGAGAGGTAGGGTGGCTGGCCAACTCCCCTGCCACCCTTCCCTCCAGCCAGCCCTGCCCCTGATTTTTCTACCCCCATAGGAGGTGGGGCCGGCCAGCCAACCTCCAGCCCCTCCCCCCAGCTGGCCTGGCCCTGATTGGCCCCAATCGGGGCCGGACCAGCTGGCCAACCTCCCACCATTTCCTCCTCCCAACAGGCCCGCCCCAATCCACCTCGGCTGGGTCCGGGCCGACTGAACCCCACCCATGCACAAATTTGTGCACTGGGCCTCCAGCAGTAAATAACATTTTAGTTCTGCTTTTAGACATGTAGCCCTTTTTTTTGAATGTTTTAGAATTGAGGAGGTGGAAAAGTGGGGAGGAAATAGAATACATATCTAGACCAGGGGTCTACACACACTATTTGTAAAGAGCCAGAGAGTAAATACTATAGGCTTGATGGGTCATCCCATCTCTGCTGCACCTCTTCATCTCTGCTGGTGTGATGCAGAAGCAGCCAGAGACAAAATATAAACAAACAAGTATAGCTGTGATCCAAAAATACTTTATGAACATTAATAGTTTAATTTTATATAATTTTCACATTATGAAGTGTAGTGCTCTTTTGATTTAGTTCAGCCATTTAAAATTATAAAACTGTTAGCTCACAGACTGTACAAAAACAGGCTGGATTTGGCCTACAGGCTGAAGTTTGCCAACCTGGATCTAGATCAATGAACCAATAAGAATACATCAGAAGAAATAAGTACTCTGAAAAAATAAAATGGAATAAATACTGTACTGGTTGGGTGGGGCTTCTTTTTTTTTTTAAATATATTTTATTGATTTTTTACAGAAAGTAAGGGAGAGAGATAGAAAGTCAGAAACATCAATGAGAGAGAGACATCGATCAGCCGCCTCCTGCACGCCCCACTGTGGAGATGTGCCCGCAAGGAAGGTACATGCCCCCAACCAGAATCGAACCCGGGACCTCTCAGTCCGCAAGACGACGCTCTATCCACTGAGCCAAACTGGTCTTGGCAGGTGGGGGGCTTCTTTAGGTAGCTCAGTCAGGCAGGGATGGGCTCTGCAACGTGACTTCACTTGAGCCGAGATCTCAAGGACCAGGAGAGACACAGCACATGGAAATGCAGTGATAAGGAATGCCAGGTACAGAAACAGAAAGAGGCCAGTATAGCTGTGGAGCACTGAGCTAGAGAAAAAGGATCAAGAGCTGATGTTTACAGGGAAGAAGCATCTAGGGTTCTGAAGGCCATAGTAAGGCGTTATATTTTACCTGCAATAGGAAGCTAATGCAAAGTTAAAAGCAGGGGAGCAATATAACCTGATAATGTATTTGAAAATTATCCCAGCTCTTGTGGTGGAAAAAGGATCTCTTATAGAGGGGTAGGAACATAATAGTAGACAGCATGACTGGTGGCTGGGAAGGAGGCTCTGCATGGGTCCAGGCAGGTATGGAGGTGGTGTAGGCTCTGGGGTCAGCAGTGGTAATGGGGAAAAGTAATGGGATTGAAGCTCTGTCTTAGAGTGATAACAGGATGTGATATATCTAATGGTGGGTAGTGAGGCTTTAAAGCAAAACGTCCAAAGGATATATGGAATGGATGGTTGCAAATTCTTTGGAACATTAAGTTACTCTTGATATCAGCAGGGCTTCTTGTCAGTCTAGCCTTCTTTCATTTCCAGTTATACACAGGATCAGAACTGGGAATAGTAAACATGGGGCAGGGCAGAAGTACTCAAATCAAGTTGAAATGAGAAGTAGATGCCTATGACCAGGTCCAAAGATAGCTCCAGGACCAAGGCTGATGGGCAAGGATAGTGAAATCAATGCTGGACCCTTGATGAAAGGCCTTGGAGAATTTTATCTGTACTTCTCACTTGGCAGTCATTTATCAGAATTTGTCATCTTGCCTGAACTTATAAGGCATTTGGTTTGGATAGAGATCCCTACACATTAGTACCCCACAGTGAAATAGAATCTCTAAATGGAATTTCCTGAGAGTTAGCTTGAGGAGAGCCAGTGCCAGATCTAGCATTTAAAACTTCTAAGCTTCTGATGAATGGAGCTTAGAGCACACACATGTCAGTGGGATGTCAAATTGGACCCAGAACCTAGAAGGTATGTTGGCACCTTCAGTGGGTAGGGTACACCTGCATATCAAGAGTGTTCCCATGGCCCCAAATCAAGCAGTAATTCCACTTTATTACCTTCATTAGGTATGGCTGTGTCATGTTCACCAAAGCCAGCATAACTAGATCACCCTTGAATCTGAAAGATTACTTTGCTAGGAGGTTGATTGAGGAAAAGACCTAAAGCCACAGATATGGAAAAATTGATTTTCTGAAATTCAGATCCCCTGTAAACAAAGGATGCTTAAGCTCACATTCTAAGGAAGGATTTAGTCATTACAAAATAAATTGAAAAACAGGCTCAGGGTCAGCAAAATAAAGCACAACCATTTTCTTGTGGATTTTAAGGTTACTCTCTTTTTTTCCCCTGTTTGCTGATTTATCCATTATATGGGCTTACACAGCTTGACTCGTGCAAATTCAAGACTGACCAAAAAAAAAAAAATTCCTTGTGGTTTAAAGACAGACAGACAGACAAACAACATGAGCTGAATGTCCATTACACTTCAGGTGCTACTTCTAAGAATCCCTCACCACAGACACTGGAGATAGCAGGCATTGTTTCATTTAACATCAACAGTAACTCTGTGAGGGAAGGGGCATTATCTCCCTTTTGGAGATGATGTCACTGAAAGTCCAGGGAGGCTAAATAATTTGTTTAAGGTTACATGCCTGGTAAAGAATAAAGCAGAGGTTTAAATCCTGGCCTGGGCACAGGGATGTGTATGAAAGTGAGAAAGAACAAGGTGTATTCAAGGAAGTGAAAGTTGATCAGAATGACAAGTAGAGAGAAGAAGGAAGTGAGTATCAAGGGTCAACAACAGAGACATTTGTGGAGTGCTGAGCACATAAGATCTGACACAATTCTGAATGCTTTTTTCAAGGATTTAAATATTACTCTAAAGATCTGAATATCCACATGTGTTATATATTGCATATATACACACACATATACATCAGTAACACCATTGTCAAGATTGTACTTCACACTCCCTCAGGAATAGCAGTAGCATTTCTGTGTGTGTGTGTGTGTGTGTGTGTGTGTGTGTGTTATTTATATTTTCAGGGTATTTGACCATCTCTTGTATCTTCACCAGAACCCTGAGACAAGGCCTAGATTTATATCTCCATTTTGCAGATGAGAGGATCTATTCTCTGAGAGAGGAACTGACCTGCCTAGACTGCCAGTGACATAGCTGAGTCTAGAATTCTCATTTCCTGAGTTTCTCCAGAAGGTGGGCTTACAAAGCCCTCAACTCTTGCGCGAGCCTCTGAGGCAAAGGGATTTTTACCTTCCGGATGCCATCATGCTTCATTTCAATCACATGGAGGGTATAGTTGGTCCGGCGTCCTTTCTCATTAAACTGCACGTTTCCTGTCAGACCTTCAAACCGTACCTGGAAAACAAAGTCAGGTGGCAACCATGAACTCTCAAGGTATACTTCATCTCTGTTGGCTTTTTCTGCTGAAGTTAAAATTCAGAACCCCAGAATGTTACACAGGATGAGGTCCTGGAGTAGCATCAATACTACTACAATCTCTACTCCCTTGCCTATAGCAGATATCACTACTAGAGCACAGTTCTCTTTCCTACTAAACTGATATTCATTCTTAAAATATTGTTTGCTTTAGACTAACAATAGTAATGGGTCAAAGTTTATCCCTAATAAGACATCTCTGAGCCATCTCCAATCAAACACCCCCACCAAGAGCACCACTCCTCCTCAGACATACACCCTTCAGATGAAGAATCTGAAGTAGGCAAGCTAAGGAAAGGGAGTGGTATGCTATCCCTGGAAGTCAGAAGAAGACCTAGACTAGAAGTCAGCCGTATGGTGCCTTGGGCTATGCTTGGATATAGTTTCTGAATTCTTTGTGAGTCCAGGGAATAAAATACTTGGACATATAAAGACCTGAAATTGGGTGACCTGAAGTTCCCCTCAGTTTTCCTCTGAACAGCTGAGTGACCTTGGGCAATTCACCAATCTAAGTCGCCAGTTTCTAAAATTCCTGCTCCAAGTACCTTAAATGACACAGCAAATGAAAGTGTTGTGAAAAGTTAAAAGTACCAGAGAAAACTCGTTATGTTAAGAAGAGAGCAAGGCTTTCAGCAGGTCTTGGTTGGTTAAAACAAAATGTGTATTGGAATCCCAAAGAATGCTGCATGGGATTCTTCTGCATAAAGGAGTCAGATTAAATGTTCATGGCCTCTTCACACTCAAATTGAAGGTCCAGTGGTCAACAGGGGCATCTAAAGACCTTTTGGGCCAAGCCTACTGGTCTGGAGGTAACCAATAAATTGAGGTTGAGTCTAACTGCATATCATTGACTCAAGTACACCCTCAAATTGAGGTTGAGTCTAACTGCATATCATTGACTCAGGTACCAGAAATTACATTCTCTAATGGTGACCAGCTGTGTGTCCTCAGATCAGTCTGGCCTAAGGCCAGAGAGGTGAGTCTCTAGCTGTTACCAATACGAACTTGGCCCTATACCCCAGCACTATTTGTTCGCCCCTCCTTCAAAGAGCTTAAAAGGAAGCCTTGCAGTGTTTTATCTTTTTCTGACAGTCACCAACTCCTCTGGCATCAGAAAGTATAAGAATTGTTGGTGTGTGTGTGTGTGTGTGTGTGTGTGTGTGTGTGTGATGAGAGAGAGAGAGAGATTGGGAATGAATGTGTGTGTCTGCTCTGAAGCTGAGGCTAACCTCTCATCACCTTGTGGTGTGAATTCACAGTGGGGAGGCCATGACAGGCCCCCAGTGCTGAGCAAATTACACAGCAAGCTCTTCACACTCAGGTGAAATCTGGAGAAATCTCACTCTGGAAAGTCTATTCTGGCCTTGCTTTTCAGAGAGAAAACAAAGCACAGGCCTGCTACAGAGAATAAGAAAAAGGAAACAATTCCAATGTGTCAGCAACTTTGCCTTCGTCTCACCTTGGCCATCTCCTGCCCATTTTAAGCTTTCCTATTCATTCAGATTCAAGGGTTGCTAAGTACCAGCTTAAGCTCATTTGAAAAAAACAGATGGGGATAGATGTGCTGATGACTGGATTATAGACTGTTTTTTTCCAACAGAGAGCAGTGTCACTAATGATCCCAATGGGCACCTACCTTTTGGCCCAGCCTCAAGTACAAATTATCAATAGCAGATTGCATGATATCTCTATGACTGTTTCTCCATTTATTATATGGGATCAATTAGAGTTCAGTCTATTTTAAGGTTATTTTAAGGATTAAATGAGATTTTATGATCAATCCTTGGTCTGCTCTGACCATCCATAGCTCCAAAAGCCCAGCTGTTATTTAGCTCATCATCCACACATTTATAGCTATTCTTTCTCAGGAGTTTGTCTTCCCTTTGAAATTAGGTCTTGAGTCCAAAAAGGCAGGGACTGTCTTACACTCCTATTATTCACTTCATTCCAGATCTCATTTAATAAAATGCTGGGCATACCTTCATTTTGCTATTCTTGATCATTGGCCAATAGATTGTGAACACACGGAGTGAGAGGAAGAACGGATATTCTTCAGTTAAGGTCCTGGGATGGGCTTCCAGGAGTGACTATGACCTCTCCCCCACCTCCTGTTCATGCAAATATATATGTGTATAAATGTGTGTATTTTTTTTATGGGAAAAAGAGAGTCCAAAGCTTTCTCCTCCTCCCCCCTCCTTCTTTTGCTCCTCCTCCTCCCCCTCTCCATCCATCCTCCTCCTCCTCCTCCTGCTATCTGTGGCCCCAGATGCTAAGCCTGATTTGGGGAGCTGGGTCTTCTCTGCCAGCCAGAGCCTTCATATGCTCACTGTAATGCCTCCTCCTTCCTGGAGCACTGAGGGTTTCCAGGATGTGAGCTCATTAATATTCAGAATGGCTCCATGGATGTCAGGCAGGGGGCAGGCAGGCGGCTGATGATCTCCACTCTGCTTCTGGGGAAATTATAGCAGGATGCAGGGTAGTTAGGCATGGATATTGTCCAAGACCAGGTAGTCTTCATTGCTAGCTGGGCCACGGCTCTTGTGTCTGCCCTGGGCTTCAGAGCAGTATGTGTACAGAGCGAGGTAGCAAGTCCACGTGGATTGGAGTTTCATTGTTGCCATTAACTAGCTGTATAATTTTGGGAAGGCTTTCTTAGCATTTCTGAACCCCAGCTTCTCCATTTTTAAAGCACAGTTAATAAGAGTAGCTACCTCAGAGTAATATATTTAGGATTCAGTGACATCAAACATGTAAAATACGTTCAGAGTCTTGTACCTAATAAGTCTTTAAACACATCATAACTGATATTACCATTATTTTTAGAACTTCATTCCCTAGTATTCTAGCTCTCCAGCTAGCTGGTGGTGGGCCTACAGGCCTAAGTCATAGACATTCCAGCTCTAACAGAAGCAGAACCACAGGTCCCTGCCTAATGTGTGACTCAAAGGCTAGTGGTCAGAGCAATGACCTGAGCCCCTAACCCTGGTGCTAAGGACTGAATGTCACTGGGACTTACCATCCCATTGTGGGCACACAGTTGTTCCTTAGTGGTGTGACTATTTCAAGAGATGGGTCTGGAAAGCAAAGTGAAGAGACAGTGCCATGTCTATAAGTGGGAAAGTCTCAGAGGTCAGTGTGTCTAAGCAAAAGCCCCTTGGAAAATAAGATAGGCCTGGATTGGGGAGAAGAGCCCTAAATGAGGTCTGGTCCAACCTTTGCTAAGCTGCTGTGTGACTCCGAGTCACTGCCCACTCCGGGCTGGCTGCCTCAGCTACAAAGTGAGGGAAAATGGGCATCATTACATCATTACCCTGTAAGACCTCTTTCAGCAATATATTCTAGTGATTGTGGGTACTTAACCAGGATTTTGAAAAGGAATCAGTTTGAACAATTGATCTTAGGGTCAGAATGTTGGGTTTTGTTTTTGTGACTAGTTCTTCTCCACCCCCAGGAGAGAGGGAAGGGAATTTCTTGCAGGCAGGTCTTGCCTTCTGTTATCATCCCCAGTGCATGGGCCAGCATGGCATGCTGTCAGGGAGCAGTGATTGGCTGCTGGAGAGGCAGGCACCTGTCTTGACTCCCAAGACAAATAAAAGCAATCATTATTCTTTTGACTAAGGTTAACTGCCTCCTCAAAAATCCTAGTGAAGGCAGAAGCCAAAGAATGAGTATACATTACAACCAGGAAGATGTAGGTTAGACCACAGGAAAATTAATTAGATGCTTGGAATTCTTAGAGGCAGTTGTGACACAGGAACCTTCTCTCTCCCACCTCCTCATTGTCATGACTAAATAAAGGCAAGTCTGTAGGGGATCTGAATGATCTCAAGGCCACACAGAGAGTACATCAAGGTCACTCAGAGAGCCAGGGCCCCAGCTGAATTTGGAACCCCGCTCGCCTGCTTCCTGGTTCAGAGCCCTTTCTGCCACCTAGGTTGCTTCCTAGGCTGCATCACTGTCACGGTGGCATCAGAATATCTTTCCAGGGATAAAGATATTAAGATGGGAGAGGCAAGGGAGTTAAAAGGGTTGTGCAGATGAGGGCAAGTTCCGAGGATCTTCTAAGTCAGGATATTAAATATAGAGCCCACATGTATAATTGTTTCATCTTACTTTTACAGAAGACATATTACTAATTGGAGATTTATATTCTTCCCTATTGAATCTAGATTCAGCTTCTAAATCCTTTGCATAGCCAATTGATTGGAGTAGGCATGACCATTTTCTATCCCTGCTCTTTAACTGTTCTTAAGTGCAAACAAAATTAATGACTGCAATGCTGAGAAGCAAGGAAATTGAATCTCAAGTACTGAGAAACACTGTCAGGGCTCCTTCATGAAATGTGCAGAGAGAGCAAAGGTCATGAAGAAATCCTGAAAGCCGGGCAAAATGGGAGTCTCCAGGAGGCCACCGAAGTGGTTCAGACGCATCCCTGTGTATTTCAAGTCCCCTTTCCAAATACGGAATCACCCGCATATTCCCTAAACAGAAAGCATAGCTTTGACATTACCAGGAATGACTATTCCATACTATTGTTTTTAATTTCTTCATAAGCTTCCATGTAATGCCAAGAGCCACACACACAGTGCAGTGATGTTCCAAATAGGCATGCTCCACCTTTTCTTTTAAATAGCAACATTCCAGCTGAGACATGCTGAAGTGCCCTGAAGATGGGCAGCCACTGCCAGTCTCACCTGCTGAAGGGCTCTCTGGATGTCGATCCCCTGGCCCCAGGGCACAGCTGGGTTAGCCAGGCAGTCCCCAGCATTTCCCCTGCGGGATATATCGATTCTTTGCCGCCTCAGGCTCTGGAAAGCCTCAGCCATCACCTTCACCCCATCGTAGGTGAGCGCAGAGGTGTACTGGTGGGAGGAATGGAGACAGTTAGGTGACAGAGAGCACTAATAGGGAGGCAGGGGGAAGCTGTATCTGGGTAGATGCTTCCTGGTGATGAGAATGCCTGGAGTGGGCCAGATACAGGGAATGGGAGGGAAGCAATGGTGAACCAGGAGGTGCCTGCCCCTTACATGGGGGCTTCTGTGAATTGCTAGCCAATATTGTCCTCCTGATCTGTGGAAGAAAAGCTGGGATTCTAGATTTTCGTGTGCAGTCTTGGAATTTTATAATGTTAGCTCGTTGGAGGAAAAAAAAAAGAATGCATAGATTAAATTCAACACATCTGTATCATCTGATAGAGTCCATGAAAATGCAGTTGCTTTTCTCCATGTTAGAGTCACAGATTGAGAACTCAGAGGAGCTGTTTATTCCACCATCTCTTGTGACAGTAAAACAAAAAATAACCCAGGAAGGGTAAGCATTTAGCTATTTTTACATGTGACTCACCCCAGGGGCAGGTTTATAAACTTTCCCCTTATGCTTATTCATGATAACTCTCATTCCACCCCCTACCCCCTTGCCTAAAGGAGGATAAGATGATGAGACAGAACCAGGATAATATTTCCTGGCTTTGTTATCATCTTTGGTAATTAGTCCCCAATGCCTAGCATGTTCTCTGGCACATTCAAAGTTCACAACAGAGGGTTGTAGGATGAATATGTAAGTATTTTTCCCAGTTTTTAACTTTGATTCTCTTACATTTCATATAATATGTACATATTACATTTTGCTATTTTTATAGTCTGCTCCACTCTTTTCAAAACTGGGATATTTACATATTAATTTATTAACTGCTCTGTGATTTGCTCATTGCTTTAAAGCACATCTGTGATTTTATTTGCTTAGGTTCATATTGAAATACATCTTCATTTTAAATTGCTAAGTGGGTTTGAGTAAAAGTGAGAGAAGACACATCCCCATTAAATGTCCTGCCATTCACAAAAAAGTATTGACCTCATGACCAGAGAAAGTCACAGAGGATTCCCTGATTTGCCCAGATAAACAAATCTGGCCTCAGGATCCTGCTCAATGCAGTTTCCACAGAGTCACTGCCATGACATGGAAAAGAAAAATTACCTTCTGCTCGTATTCTAAACCATTATCAAATAGCAAACAAAATAGATTTGGGCTGCAGGATTTAGAGCTGCATTGCTGGGAAGTGGGCAGCAGACAGTCTGCATGATAATTGGGAGTTGTCTCTATGAGGCAGTCAAGTGCTTGATATTACTTATTTATATTTTCCTGATTTTTAGCTGGATACATGGCTGACCAGAATAAGGGCCAGCTCACTGCACAACTCAAGGAAGCTCAATCAACAAACAAAAAATGTGAACAGCATGTCTTCAGAGCTGTGCAAAATGGTGCCCTTGCCCGGAACAGAGACGCCCTTTTTTCAGCCTTCACTGTAGCTAGCTGGGGCTAGGTTTCTAAGACACAGCCAGTAGCATGTGGGTGGAAGATCTATGAGAAGAGGCTCTTAAAGGAAACAGTTGTGCTTTTTATTTTTCTGTTCTCCTTCCTGCTGGGTAGACTACTGTGGTAATGGTTAGAGTTTCAGCAGCCATTTTGGGGATAAGGTGGCTCCAAAAGCTGAGGACAGCAGAATAAGAAAATAGAAGATGCCTGAGTGTTTGATGATTTAGATCTGTTATATAAGCCCTGGATTGCTGACTTCTGAATTTTATTTATATGAGAGAAAAACAAAATGTCTCTTTTGTTAAAACCATTGTCATTCTGGATTGTCTGATCTTTGGACCCTCAGTCATTATGGATTTATTTTCCTTAGCTTGTTCCTCTTAGAAAGCCTTCCCTTCTTGGATGGCTAACATTGTACAGAAATCTAAGGCTGGCCGTGGGGCCAGTTTGGTCCTTTACTCTCAGCTGCTCATCTCTTCACCTTAGGTCTCTTCCAGTCCACCCGGGTGTGGTCTCGAGAGTCGCTGTTCTTCCACTGCTGCATGATCTTGGCTGGGATGGTGTCTGTGTAGTTCACCAACTGGAAACCTGTCACATTTGCTCCACTCTCCTTGAATTTGTTTAAGTCAATGTCCATGAAACCCTGTGCAGGGAGGAGGAGGAAGAAGTTAGAACATGTTGCCAGGATAAATCCATTTAACCATGTTACAGAATCACAGGATTTTCCAAACTGTTCCAGAAGGTGGAACCAACTTAATAGAGAGGCAGTTGTGCCTCCCCTCTTCTGAACTCGGTTGTCCCTTAGTTTGTGCACAAAGTTGTCACAGTGGTTAAGAGTGCTTGCTCAGGAGCCAGCGGTACTTGGTTGAAGTAATGGCTCTGTTACTCATAGCTATTAGTGATGCTACATTGTACTAAGTTACCTGATGGTTTCTTGTCTCAGTAATGGAGGTAGGTGATTGGGGAGAAAAAAACAATGTAATGATGAATGTCAAGTGCATAGTGCAGACGGAGTGATCAATAAATGGTGGCTTGGATTATTATGATGCCATAGATTCAGAAGAGAATTGAAACATAGGAGGTTGTCTCCTCTCCCACCCCGACCCTCCACCCCTTTGAGAGAAGGGGAATCTGAAATCCAAGCTCCCGTGGACTCTGCCCAAAGTCACACAAATCTGTGGAAGAGGCTGGATTCTGATCATCCCTTTCCCTATGCTCTTTCCTGTACCACAGACTAGATCTTTACTCAATGAGGCCTGTACAACTATAACATCTACAAAGGATTCTTTAGTGAGAATGAAACTTTCCTCCCGATTTGGTGAAGTTCATTTTAACTCAGGAAGCCTTCAACTTAAACAGGAAATCTTGTATTTGTATAATCTGTAATGTACAGTACTTTCATATCTACAGCCTCATTTCCCTTTATGAGTTTATAAAGTAGACATTATACGTCTATTTGCCAAATATAGAAACTGAGATGCAGTTGGAGAATTGACTTGCACAAAGGCAATTCACTGCATTAGCTGTTTGCTCACTCACTCACTCCTCACATTTTTGAGAACCTATGAAGCACTATTCTAATAGTGAATAAAACAAATTCCTTCTCTTATGAAGCTTACATTCTAGTGAGCAAGAGAGATAATAAACAAGCAAGTAAATATATGGCATAGCATAAATAGTAACATCTAGGAGACTATACTAGGCAGTAGCAATGAGTCATATGGTAAAGATAAAGTTGGACAAGAGGATGAGGAGAGGAGGGTGATGCCATGCTTTGGCAGGTAAGATCAGGATGAGCCTCCCTGAAGAGGTGGTGTTGGCACAGGGATATGAGTGAAGAGAAACCTTGTAGTAAACTATGGGAACAACTGGGGAAGGACATCTGAGCAAAGGCTCAGAGGCGGGAGGGTGCTTGGCATATTCCAGAAACTGAGGAGGTTGGTGTGGCTGTAGCATCATGAGTGAGAGGAAGAAAGGCCTAGAAATGCAGTCAGAGTAGCAGCCCAAAGCTTCTCACATAGAGCTTTGTGATTTGGGTTTCTTTTTAGGTATTGTTGGTGGCCCCCTGCAGGGATTTAAGCTGGGATCATAAGATCAGTGCTCTGTGGCTCCAAGGCTTGGGAAAACTGTCAAATCCTAATGGCTGAAACTGGAAAATGAGCAGGGGAAGCAGTTGATGGATTGAGGGTGGGCAGAGTCCTGGACTGGCAGCCAGGAGCCATGAGTGTTAGTCTGAGCTCTGCCTGTCCAAGTCTCTTAATTTCTCTCTGACTTTATCTATTTTCATTTTTACCCCTAAATATCCTTTTATTGATTTCAGAGAGAGGAAGGGAGAGGGAGAGAGGGATAGAAGCATCAATGATGAGAGAGAATCATTGATCAGCTGCCTTCTACAAGCCCCCTACTGGGGATCGGGCCCACAACCCAAGCATGTGCCAAACCAGGAATCAAACTGTCATCTCCTGGTTCATGGGTCAATGCTCAACCACTGAGTCACACTGGCCAGGCTGATCTATTTCTTTATTTAAAAGATCTAGCCATAAACAATTTCATGACTCAAAGACACTCCCCAGACCCTCTGCCTCTAAAGTTATCTGAATCTTTATTATTTGTATTTTATAAACAAACCAAGCTCAGTCCCACTCAGAGCCCTTGTCCTAGTTATACTGGAAGTGTGTCTTGGATGATTTCTTTCCATCTTTTGCATGTCAGCCAAAATGCTATCTCTTCGGAGAGGTCTTACTGACCTTGTATGCTAAGATCCAATTTTTACTCTGTGGTCAATGCTGTTGGTGTCCTGCTCATTTCCACTTCCCTTCACACACTGACATTCTCCGTTTTAGACTAACTGCAAATACCTGTTACGTCACCTGTGTGTAAGGTAAGCCAGATGCGTCAGGGAGTTAATATGCCCAGAGAAGCTCTCAACTTATGACAGATGGAGAGTTAGCGATCAATACTCCAGAATCCTCTCCCCCTGGGGTGGAATAATGCTGAAGTGTGCTCTACACCTTGCCTGCAGATCCCTGAATGAATTCAGTTCCTGTACCCCACAGGAGTAAGTGCCTTGATTATGAGTCTTTAATGATCATCTCTTTCCTACTTCACTTCCCTAATTTCCTGCTTTTGTTTCTAGCATTGGCACCCACAGAAAGTACTTGTAGTTAAATCCTTGTTTTAAGACTCGCTTTTGGGAGAACTTGATCAAGCTACAACCAACACTCAGTTTATCCAGTTTTTTCCTCTTAGGGTTTCTGCAGAGTATTGACACCATTTGAGGTTATCTCCTTCATTATTCGTTCTCTTGTCTTCTCTCCTCCCATTGGAATGTCAATTCCATCAGGGCAGGGACCTTTTTCGTTTTGTTCATTGATGCTTCCAGAACCTAGCACCTGGAACAGTGCCTGGCACAGTGTAGATGCTTAATATATACTTGTTGAGTGAATGAATAAAAGCCAGAGACTTTCCTCAAGCAAGAATGCTGATTAGCCAGGGGAAATATGATCAGCAGGCAGCAAATGCCAGTGTATAATTTTCATTGGTTGGAAAGAGAAGCTCAGGTTAGAAACATCTTTTGAGATTAATTTTGCCTATAGCCACAGTTTCCAGACTTTCACAGAGGTCTAATGATTGGCTCATGGTTTTAGCAAGCTATTACCACAGATGAAATCAGAATTAGGTTCTTGTACCCAATATGCATTTGAAGACATTATACTACCTAAGAGCACAGCTATCCCACTACTGGTTAAAAACTAATCCATAGTGGAGAGATTTCCCATAATTTTTAGAGACTTTAAAATGAGCATTTTGTTCATAAAATAACTATTAAGAGAATGAAATTGAAATGATCTCCTGCAAATTCTGTCATTTGAAAATCCATAACAAGCTCCTGGGCAGTTGATACTGACTGCCCCATCTTGAACATAATGGAGGCCAAGGGAAATGGCAGAGTTTATTCAAACACTAGACGCCCGGTGCATGAAATTCGTTCACGTGTAGGGTCACTAACCTGGGCTGGCAATCAGGGCCAATCTGTGGGGCGACCAGTAGGGCAATCATGAGGGCCCCTGCTGGCACCTGCCTTGGCTGGCCTGGGGTCTGCAGGCTGGGGCAGCTCCTGTGCTGAGCGTCAGCCCCCTGATGGTAAGTGCACATCACAGCAACTGGTCATTCCATTTGATTGATTGTCATGTTAGACTTTTATTATATAGGATAAATGCCACCTGACTCCACTACCAGAAGGTCTGATTACAAGGTTACTGGAGCCAAATCACAGCTATATTTAATGAAACTGATGGGATCCCCTGACTGAATTCCTCTGCTCCCCTGAGAAAGAGTGGGCAAAGATTGAAAAGACAAGCCCTCATCTGTGATATTAGGTAAAAGAGACAAAATCAGAGAAATGAGTCTTATTATTATTACTAAATTTGATTTCTCTGTAATGAAAGAGAATGCTCTTCCAATTCAGAAATGTGTTCTTGACTATGCATGGGAAATAAAGGTGTTAACTATTTGTCCTCCTGTTAACTGGAAAATTCAACTCACTTTATTCCCCTGAGCATGCTCATTAAATAAGGTTTAATTACATTTTCTAAATTTTGGGGCCATTTTTATTAAAAAAAAAAATCTTGGGAGGTAATATTTGGTAATTAGTACTTTTTTATTTCCTTCATCTGTGCTATTAATTATATAATATTGTACAAAGATGAAGCATTGCTAATTACACTCTATTAAAGATTTAAACTATGAAGTTTGATCCTTACTACTCTCTTTGAGCCATACTGCCTATTTTATAACCTTCCCCCAAATAGTGAATTTTTCTCTACACACCATGACTACTGAATAAAAAATAAAATTAATCTACAAGATGCTCCTTTTCAAATTATTCAATATGAGAACTCAGGTCTCCTAAACCTGGACTTCTTCCACTGTCCCTCCATTGCTGCACCAGATGCTGCCATTCACAAAGTGACTTCGTCTCTTATCAAAAATGGGGTTTTGTGATGACCTGCTTGGTCACTATACTCCTGTCTGCTTTTTCAACATCTTTGTAGCATTTCACACAGTCCCATGAGTGACTGATGAATGGGTGACATGAGAAGAATGTTCTGCCTATCATTTTCATTCATTTGCAAATAAACTGTCTGGTGTACTGCAGGCTCTCAGGGTAAAGGTCCTTAACCTGAAGGATACATCAGAATATATTAGGGAACTTTTACAAAATAGCCATCCCTAAGGATTGTCATTCAACAGCCTGGAGACTGTATATCTGTATTTTCCAGAGCTCTAATGCTGGTGAATCAAAAACCAAGGTTCAGTATGTTAAAATTATAAAGACAGTCATTAGAAGAATTTCAAGAAATAGCATAACTAACAAACATTGAGGACAGGATGTGTGGAGTAGTATGAAATGATTCATTATCTTTCTAATTGGGAGTCATTGATGTGATTAAATTTGATAAAGCAAGAAAAGCAGGCATAGGCATATTATGTAGACATGTGGAGGAAGTGGCCATAATCACTTAACACAGAGGTTTAAAATAGTTATTTCTGAGAAGTGAGATTGGAGAAAGCAGGCATTTGCTTTTTATTGTATACCCTTCTGTTATACATGTAGTAAGTGAATATATTTTCTTTTTCATACCATTTAAAAATAAAAATAGATTCCTAGATAATTCTGAAGCACTTTGCTGGGTAGAGATTACCGATTAGTCCCTGGAAAGTGGGAGGGAATAGTAATAGCAGAAAAGGGAACAGAAGTCTTGCATTTATTGAATTTTGTTATGACCCGTTAAGGGGGTCCTGTTTAATTTGTTATCTTTTGGCCTGGAATTAACATTGGTGATGTTTGAAGCTCTACTGAAACACAGCTCCCGAAACATTGCTCATAAAAATAACACAAACAACAATAAAGGCAAAAATGTCTCTTGCTATACATTCTATAACTTCATCTAAACAACCTTTTGAGAATTATGAAATTCATTTAAAAAAGGAAAAACGAAATAATCAGTTGACAGTCGCCTCTAGATTTATTTTACTAGCAAACATTTCTCAAGCTGTTATCCTGAGGCAGGCATTCTATTGAATGCTTTATATGCACAATTCTATTTAATCCCCGCACAACCCTGAGAGGTGACCATGCACAGGAGGCACTGGAACATGCACCATAGGCATAAATGAGTGGGTATTCATCCCAATTTTAGTTTGAGGACCTGTGGTTCAGAGACCTTTAGAAAGTCCTCTGAGATCACACAGCAGGCAAGGATTAAAGTAGTGGATCAACCGTAAAATCTGTTTTCTTCACCAGTGTGTTACATTGTCTTGCCAGTGAAGGAACATATGAGCTTAGCTTTAGGATGGTGTTTCCAGATTGCCCCAGACAAAGAACATCAGGAAGTGTGGCTGATGCGGTTAATGACCCCAAATAAATGTCTTATCCTGCCAAAGAGGGGCCTTCCAGTATAGTTTTTTTGTCTTAAAGGAACATTTGTGAGAGAGACACTAGGTTTCTCTTCTTGACACCAATCTCATAAGGTTGGTTAGACATTTCCCAGGCCTCTGATGCATCTGAAGCCTATTATTGTCCACTTACCCTACATCTATACCAGAGGTTGGCAAATTATTCCTGTAAAGGAACAGATTGTGAATGTTTTAAGCTTAGTGGACCATATAATTTCTGTTGTAACTATTTAATAACTGCCATTGTAGAATGAAAGCAGCCATCACAAATAGTAAATGAATGAGTATGACTGTGTCCCAATAAATGTCACATACTTTTCATATAATTTTCACGTCATGAAATGTCATTATTCTTTTTACTTTTTTTTCAATAATTTAAACATGTAAAAACTATTCTTAACTCATACACCCAACAAAATCAAGTGGCTGTTGACTTTGACTCAGGGGCCATAGGATACTGACATCTGAAGGAAAGATGTCAGAGATCAGATCAATCCCCTCATTTTTTACAGACAGGGAAACTAAGGGGCAGAGAAGAGACTTGTGGCCTATGACTGTATGATGGTTTAGGAGATTAGCTGTGATTGGAATCTGTTTCCCCCACATACTCATTGCGGGTAGGAAGCAATTGAGTGCTGACCAGCTATTTGAATAAAATGGGAGTAAAAATGTTCAATTAAGTAAATTAGTTAATGTAGTCATTTTGTCTATCATTTGTCAATTATAATTTCAAAGAATTAGAATAAAAAGGCCACTTCAAGTAATTATGATATCCTAAAGAGATATTTAATGCTACAACTACATTAGACACACTTTCATTTTGCTATAAATGGGAAATGTTTTAAGGATCATGACCAGGCTCTGGGCTATCTTATAACTATTATTATGTGCACCTGGAAACAGAAGACATGATTAGGTGTTCTTACTGGTTATTTAACCTCTCTGAGGCTCAGTTCTCTTCAAATAGAGTAACACCTATAACACTGAATTGGTGAAAGATTTAAATGGATCCATTTAAGCACTGTGTCTATCATATAATAAGTGCTTCATGAATATTAACAATCATCATCATCATCATATTCACCATCATCACTGGCATTGGGTCAAAACAGGTTTTTCCTTTTTCTCTGCAATTCTTTCAAGGGGTCACATCCAAGCTGTTCAACTCTCATCATTTTGCCAGTTCAGACACTACACATGTCAGAAGGAAGAAGGGAGAATCCAGCATTGTAAAGGGAAATGGGCCAAGGAGAAGTTTATTAAACAATCCCTGAGACACTCCTCCATCTCATCCCCTTGAGATCCAAAAGAGGTAAGATTGAACAAAGCAAAGACCTTGCCCTTTGTACTCTGAATGGTACTAGTTGAACATGCCACATTTCTCCAAATTGTCAGATCAGTTCTCAGATGACAGCTCCATTGAAAGGATAGTTGTAGAGAAGTGGAGTTTGAAAAGTCATGTTATATTAGAAATGCTTGGGAAAAAAAGAAAAAGACAGGGATGGTCAACCTAAGAAATAATGGTAGACGAAGAGGCTGACTGAAGGATGTATGTGAATCCTAGAGGGCCGTCATGGGGAAGAGGTTGAAGATTTTTTCTCTGAGGCTCTGGAAGGCAGATTGGACCAACCAATTAAGAGGCAGAGGTCATGGGAGGCAGATTTTGGCTAAAATAATAATAAAAACAACAACCACAATGCTTAACCTGTATCAAGCCTGTACCATGTAGTAGGCACTGTGCTAAGTACTTTATTTGTATGATTTCATTTTGTGAAGTGGATATTATTATTCCCATTTTTCAAATTAGAAATCTGAGGCTTAAATGAATGGAGAAACATCTGCCCAACATAACACAGCTAGAGGAGGGAAGAAATTACATAGTCAGAGCCAGTGACAAGACTACTTGTTTTCCAACCACTGTACAATATGATTCCTGACCACTAGTCCAATAAATCCGATTCGTTTAGCTTCTGTTCTGCAGTGAAGCACTTGGAATGCCCTTCAGCTTTAGACTAAGAAAGAATTAGCAGGTTTCTGGGAGACCAGGACATTTGTCCCAGCTTCTTTAATGCATGTTCTTCACCTCCATCACTTAGAGGCCTCTCTAGCTTTCTCTCTCAAACTGCACTGGTCCTTCTCATCTGCCCTGGGAGACTCTGAGCTCTGAGAGGGCAGGGTGTCCACAACATAGGGCCTGGAGCAGGCCGATTGCTAACTTCATGCTGAAGAATGAAGGAATAGGTAACACATGTCTTTTCTTGCCCTTTTCCTGATTTTCTCTTAAGCTTCCAACCTGTCCATTCTCAGTCTCTCAGTTTTTGTTTTGTGGACAAAAGAAGTATTTTCTTTATTTTAAAATACATTTTTATTGATTTCAGAGAGGAAGGAAGAGTGGAAGGGAGATGGAAACATTGATGATGAGAATTATTAATTGGCTGCCTTCTGCATGCTTCTACACTGGGGATTGATCCCGCAACCCAGGCATGTGCCCCTGACCAGAATCAAACTTGCTACCCTTCATTCTGCAGGCTGCCACTCTATCTGCTGAGCCAAACTGGCTAGGACAAAAAGAGGTCTTTCATTGATTTTGTGTGTGTGAGTGTAGTATATTCTGAAATAGGTCATAAATAAGAAGTGTCAGGAAAACAGTTGTAAGGGCAACTACATAAATTCAGTTCCGTCTTTGAACCTCATGAACTATTCACCCTTAGGCAGTGGTCTCATTCTCTCCAGGCCCTAGTATATTGATCAGCAAAATAAGGACCTAGGCTGGATCAGTGATCTTTCCAACTCTATTTTGGTTGCAGACATTGTAGAGATTACCATGTTGGGTTGGGGCAGTGGTCGGCAAACTCATTAGTCAACAGAGCCAAATATCAACAGTACAATGATTGAAATTTCTTTTGAGAGCCAAATTTTTAAAATTTAAACTTATTCAAATGCCACTTCTTCAAAATGGACTTGCCCAGGCCGTAATATTTTGTGGAAGAGTCACGCTCAAGGGGCCAAAGAGCCGCATGTGGCTAGTGAGCCGCAGTTTGCTGACCATGGGATTGGGGGAAGGCAGAAGCACATCCTCCATCTTCTACTGAAGCAACTCTGCTTTTTATTTGTTTCACATATTGGGGAATCTCCCCACAATTCTATTTGAAATTGGAGCTTTAAACTAAAAAGTCTGGAAACTTCTGAGCCAGTTCATTTCTCTCTCAAGGGCTTTATCAGCTTTGATCTACAATTCTGTGGTCACTCAGGTATGTGCATATGAATATGGATATATTTGAATTCATGGAATATTCCTGGGCTGAGGACTTAGTTGTGTCCTCAGATAACCATTTCTCTGCATCACAGTCCTCACATTTCCTATTTTATTCACTTTAATCAACTGAACCTTTAATGTGTCCTCACTCTGTAATCCCTGGTAACACAAAGGCTGATCTGGTTTCCACCAAGCCAATAAGACATGTAGCTGTACTTACAACAGTTAAAGTGCCATCTCTCTTGGAGAAAAAGCATGAGTATTATCCAAGTACATTTGAAACCAGGAAAGTAGGTACCTATACATCTGGGTATCTACAAACACACAGAAACCCCCTCTGCCACGCACAACTGTCCACTGTTGACAGATATTGCAAAAGCCACTCAGGACTCACAAACCAATTTCTCTCTGTCCAGGGATTTAGGATAAAATAGACTAATGTCACACAGCTAATAAATACAAAGCCAGAATTTAAACTCAGGTCTGTTTCACTCCAGAGCCACCTTTCCCAATTATTATACCACCTAACCAGAGGGTGCAGAAACTAAACGTGACTGTGTGTGGTACTGAGATGGTGGGAAGAGAGGCTCAGAGGAAAGTGGGCATGCTCAGCCTTACAGAAGGCAAAGACAGACTTCTCACCATAAGGAAGAAAGGAGACTAAACAACAGTTTCTCTTAGTACTGACACAGCAGAAGGGCAGCAGCATAGAGCTGGGGGCTTGATGAACTGCTACATAGAGCAAAGCCACCAACTCAAACATTTCACAGAAGTTCATTTGCAACCACATGATGGAAATAGTTAACGGCCCTGGTCCCTAAATATCCCAGTAAGACCAGGATGGCTAGACCTCACCATCTTTCCTTCAGCTACCTTATACACTATAATTATAATAAAATGCCATCCATGTATAATAGCATAGTTATCCAACAGGAGTTCCAGGTCAGTTGCTGCAACCATAGGTAAGATTTTAACTTAGGCCACCACCCCCGTTCCTGCTCCCAATTCCCCATGCTCAGAAGTCACATGGCATAGTGGCACACACTTGGACTGTGGAGTTTGATAGACCAAAGGGTCTATCAAACTTTATAAACTTTGTATTAATACTCTGATGACTTGAGTACTCAATGTTTACAGTCCTAGTGATACCAAAGCATTTAACTGTTAGCTCGGTGTTTTTCATACTGGCACTGCAGTTGCATTGTTGGGGCTTACAGGTCTTCTGTTTTGAGAGACCCTAATTTGGTCTTAAGATTTGCTGCTGATGCATTATGGGAGTAAATGCTATAACCTGGGAAGTTTCCATTGGGCAGATGTCTGTTTTGACCACAATCTCAGAGCAGGGAGTGAACACAGAATCTGTCCTGAGGTTTGGAAGAGGACTGAGAGCCAGCCTGGAGAGCTTGGCCCTCCAGTGGGCTCCAGGGCCCAGAGGCTTCTTTAAGAAATAATGGCCTCGTTTGCAAGTTTTACATGGTTCAAGTTCACTTTAGGGACATACCCATGCTATGGAAATATAAATACAGGTTTATCCTATCATGTGAAAATCTGAATGCACATATCTACACGAATAAAAGAGAAATATGCAAATTGACTGTACCTCTGTGATGCCCACCAGTCAATCAGGAGTGAATATGCAAATTAACCCAACAAAGATGACAGATTAATTTGCATGTACGGGCACAAAATTGCTGGGCAGGGCAGGACACCTGCTATGAGGGGGAAGGGTGAGGTGTGGAGGGAGCTACAGGAACTGTGCTCCTGCCAGAGCAAACACTGAAGGCTCTGACCAGAGCGAAGACTCTGGCTGGAGCCAAGGCAGTGGTCGGAGTGAAGGCTTGGGTTCCGGGTGCTGGAGGAAAACTGGTGCTGGCAGCCAGGGGAAGGAAGGCCTATTGTACAAATCTTCGTGCAGTGGGCCTCTAGTAATCATATAAATACAATCACACCATGTGATGTAAAGTTGGATAGATTTAGTATATGAAGCAAGTATTCTCCCTTGACGCAGAACACTTTCAACTTTTCAAAGCATGGTGGCGTTTAGCAACATATTTTGTCTCCCTAATGACACGAGGAGCACTAAGAGCAGGACCTGTAATTCCCAATTGACAGATGAGGAAAGGGAGGGCTGGAGAAATGCCCAAGATCACAGAGGCAGCTAAGGGTGGTGATGGAACAATAAACAAGGTTTGGTTCCTTGTTTTTGACTATCTGTCCCTGGAGGTCTCCTCTCAGACCTTTAGCCTCCCTCCAGCCTATCTTCCAGCAGCCCCTCCAGAGCTATTTATTTGGGTTGCTTCGAAGTGATCTGTTAAAGAAGGCTGCTGGCTATCTTAAAGCCAGTGCATTTCAACAGGTTCAGAAAGAATTTCAAAATAAAAAGTGAAGCTCCTTCCTTTTGTTCAACCTTTCCAAAGCTTCCCTGGTTTCTAACTCTGTAATTACACCCTAATCAGAAACACTCTCAAGGAGGGGGTCAGTTCCCTGCAGCCGCAGGCTAATGATGTGGCTGAATTTCTAAAAATTATCATCTGATGAATTTCGTTATTCCTCTGAAGGGGGAAGAAAAGCATACACCACATAGTTGACTATGTTTCAAACTGAATTAATTAGTAATTTGAAGCCTAATCATCAACTAATCTATTGGAACATGCAAGTCTCTTGTATTTGGATGGTATATGCAATTTGCATCTTATTAGCAAGCAGTTGTAAGAATTTGAGAGCTCATTAGGTCAGAAGAGAAGAATGCAGATCAAAAGAACACAGAAAACCAAGGTACTGACTTGGTGATGCTGTGACCAAGGGGTCACTTGGCAACAGATGGAGGCTGGCGATGTAATTACCTGGGGTCTTTCAGTGGCTCTGAGGCCGCTGATGTGTGACTTCTGTCTTACCCTGGAGAGGTGATTATGTATGCCCACACCCTTGTTCTTTGTATTCTCAAGCAGCAGTGTGCCCACACGGTTTGGATGTAGAGTAGTGGGAAAGGTACTTAGTGCTGCTTGCTCACTGTGATGCTAGACCTAACTCTACCACTCACTTGCTGTGTGACCTTGGCCAAGTCATACCACCTTGCTGATTCTGTTTTCCTACAAGCAAGTGAGACTTAAATGGAATTGACTTTCAAAGTCCTTTCCAGCACTAAGAATCTTAGATTCGAGGGACATCAAGGGTTTTCCTTACTACAAAGTCAAAACTTTTATCCTTGCAAATGTTTTTTGTTTTGTTTTAATGTTTGGACTCTTGGTTTCCTAAAAGTTTCTGGACAGCTGCTTTCCATTTAAAATACAAATATCCCTGAGAAAACGAACATATTTAGCCATTAACAGGGTAAAAAATTCAGGAGTGGGAAAACTTCTTTCTGCTAAGGGTCTTTTGGGTACTTATATCTTTATTCACTGGCCATACAAAATCATCAGATTAAAAATTAGTTTGTTAGATTTAGTCAAACATTTAATTGACTCACCCCTAATGCCTTGGCAGGGCCAGAACAAATTATTTCCTAGGCCTTATACAGCCCACGGGCCAGATGTTCTGCACCCTTGGGACTCTAAATGAAAATATTTTAATAAGCCCTTCTGATTTCCAGTTCTGAGCCTGAAATATTGGGACAGCCAAGGCAAGGATCAATCAAAGGGAAAAGAAGGGTTAGGGGGAGATATAAGGATGGAAAACAGGCCAGAAAGAATGACAGGACTTTTAGTCAAAGTATTTTGATCTCATTTTTAGCCCCTCCATTTTGACCTTAACATACTATATATACCCAGATTCTATGCCTTTTTTTTTTACTAATGACTTTTATTCCAAAAATAAGTAGAGTTAAACAATAAAGTTTTAAAAAAAATACAAAAACAAGTAGAAAGTATCAATGATTTTGTTCACTAAATATTAAAGTTACTCATAGAAATAACCAACACAAAATAACATGGCTAAAACTGAATGTGCTAGAATAATCTTATCTAATAAAAGAGAAGATACAAATTGACTGTACCTCTGCTACATCACAAGCCATGCTCACCAGCCAATCAGGAGTGAGTATGCAAATTAACCCCAACCAAGATGGCTGTGGCCAGGGAGAGAGCAGAAGGGAGGCTTGGGTTTCCCCAGCGATGGAGGAAGCCTGGTTTTCCACACACCCTGGCGGGCCCAGGTCTCCACTCAATGCTACAAAGTTTCAATTATAGAAGATAAATAAATTTTAACAAAAATGGCGGCAGACGTGGAGCTGGAGAGAGCAGGAGGCTAGGGTTGCCCCTGTTGATGGAGGAAGCCAAGCTTTCCACAGCCCTGGCTGGCTTTGGCCTCTGGTTACAAAGTTTCAATTATAGAAGATAAATACCAACAGAAATTACTATGGCCATGGAGCGAGCAGGAGGCTTGGCTCTGCTCCAGGCTACAAAGTTTCAATTGTAGAAGATAAATAAATCCCAGATCCCAGGGCCTCCACTTGGGTCACTGAGGGGTGTGGCCCGCCTGCAAACCACCACAGGCCCCTCACACAGGCTGCCCCAGGCCCCAAGGGACCCCCTCCCCCCCAATCTGGGCCACCCTTTAGGGAAATCCAACTGGTCCTCACCCATGCACCAGGCCTCTATTCTATCTAATAAAAGAGTAATATGCAGTTTGACCATCACTCCCACACACAAGATGGCTGCCCCCATTTGGTCAAAGATCCTGCCCCCATGTGGACACAAGATGGCCACCACAAGGTGGCCAGCAGGGAAGGGCAGTTGTAAGTGATCAGGCCTGCAAGGGAGGGCAGTTGTGGGCAATCAAGCCTGCAGGGGGAGGCAGTTAGAAATGACCAGGCCAGCTGAGGAGGGGAGTTGTGGGCAACCAGGCCTGCAGGGAAGGGCAGTTGTGGGGGACTCAGGCCTGCAGGGGAGAGCAGATAGAGGTGACTAGGCCTGCAGGGGAAGGCAGTTTGGGGCAAACAGGCTGGCAGGGGAGCAGTTAGGCATCAATCAGGCTGGCAGGAAGAAGCGGTTAGGGGCAATCAGGAAGGCAGGCAGGCAAGTAGTTGGGAGCCATAAGTCCTGGATTGTGAGAGGGATGTCTGACTGCCCATTTAGGCCCGATCTCGGTAGGATTGGGCCTAAACGGGCAGTCGGACATCCCTCAAAGGGTCTTATATTGGAGAGGGTGCAGGCTGGGCTGAGGGATACCCCCCTTCCCATCTGCATGAATTTCGTACACTGGGCCTCTAGTTATAGATTAAAAGCTAAAAATCACATCCTAATGGAAATATAGGAAATTGCAAAGCCAAGCCAGAATAAGAAGCAAAGTTTTGTAGAAAAATCTACCAAAATGGAAAACTGACAATTGTTCAAGTTATAGGGGAAAACTTGTTACTAATTAAAATACTTTAATCGGTATAAAATTTGTTATTAATTTGATGGGAGATGCAACTACTTTGGAAAACAATTTTGAGTTCCTCAAAATGTTAAACATAGTTACCATATTATAACCCAGCAGTTCCACTCCTAGATGTATATTCAAAGAAAAATTTGTACACACATATTCATAGGTGCATTATTTCTAATAGTAAAAAAATGAAACAATTCAAATATCCATCAACCAATGAATAGACAAAATGTGATACATATATCCATATAATGGAATATTATTTGGCAATAAAAGGAATAAAGGGGTACATGCTGCAGTATGGATGACCTTGAAAACACTATCCTAAATGACAGAAGCCAGTCACAAAAGATCACGTATTATGTGATTCCATTTACATACAATATCCAGAATAGGAAAATGATAGAGCTAGAAGGTAGATTAATGCTTGATTAGGGTTGGGAGAATGTGGAATGCAGTGACAGTGAGTGCTACTGGGTATTCCATTTCTTTTTGGGCAGATGAAAATTTTTAAAAATAAGATTGTGTTGATGGTTTCAAAATTCTATCAATATATAAAATAACATTAAAATTTACACTTTAAATGAACCAACTGCTTGCTATATAAATTACATCGCAATAAAGGACTTGAAAAATGGACTAAAGGCAAAATGAAAGTCCATGTAGTTTTGGGGGAGAAAACAGCTGGAAGAATCACACTTCATGATAAAGAAGGTAGACAGGCAAAACATGGTCCAGGAGAAAGAGAACGGCCAGAAATAATGGCCATAAAAACAAATAAACTCAAAATGGCACATGTTACTAGATAAAATTTAATATGTACAAAAAATTATTTGATGAATCAAATCTTCATAGCATGAAAAATAATTGCATCCCATAAAAAAGGCCTACAATACCTTAAAAATAAAATTTAAAAGAAAACATCTATGCCACATAGAAAGTGAATAAAAATTAAATTGAAATAATATTGTTCATGTTGGAAAACTGTTTCTGGGTAAAGAGCCATCGTATAATATAATTATGGTTTAAATGTTTATATTTATAAACTATAAAGTTATCATTTGTGATTTTTGTCTTATTGCCAAGAGGCAGTCACTTAGCATTAGAATGGAGATAACTGATGAAGCTGCTTTAGAGTTTAGAAATTTACCAACAGTGATGTGATTTGACAAACAGGGCTGTGGAGGGAAAAGGTAAACTTAATACTGACTGGACTTAGCGTTGCATCTCCAAATTTCCCTTTACACCCATGCAGTTACCACCAGCCAGGCATCCTGGAAGAAATATGGGGGCCCAAATGTGGGAACACCATTAGCCGAGTGCCTGCAGTGTGCTCTACTCACCAGATTGGCAAGGATGTAGTGGTAGCCGATGCCATTCTTCTCCAGCTTTATAATCTAAAAAATCATAAGGGAAGGGGTTCATTAATCATATTAGCAACAAAAGCCACAACAGCACTAATAATAGGAACTAACATTAATTAAGTACTCACAGTGTGCTCTGCCCTATCCTAAGTACTCCAACCATAATATCGCAACCATCCAATGATGGTGGCATTGGAGATCCTCATTTTACAGATGAGGAAGGGAGGCCCAGAGAGGTTAAATAAACTCCCTATGGTTACTCAGCTATGAAGTGGCAGACACAGGATTTGAAATCAATTTTGTCTGATTCCAGGGGTAGAACAGCATTTCATTACCCCAAGGACCCAGTTGAAATCTTCACTTCTTTCTTCCTTTATTTCTTTTATACTCTTTAAAATACGTTTTTATTGATTTTAGAGAGACAGAGTGAAACATTGATGAGGGAAACATCAATTAGCTGTCTCCTGCACACCTCCTGTGTGATCGAGCCCATAACCTGGGCATGTGCCCTGAATGGGAATCAAACTGTGACCTCTTGGTTCATGGGTTAATGCTCAGCCATTGAGCCATACCAGCTGGGCTACTTTCTACTTCTGTTCTTTCTTAAAGCCTTTCCCCTGCATGGAGACTCTCCTGATGGGAATCATATGCTGTATTGAATTCCCTGTCACTGTCACGACAATATCTGCTGCTTGGATGGACAGATGAATGTATGGGTTTGTAGATGGGTCAATGGATGATTCCACCCCATGACTTTTAACTCCTTGCATGAACCATATTCAGATACAGTTCCTTTTTTCTTTGAATTTTGTGTTTTCTAAACCAGTTGGGTATTCAGCCATTAATGGGATACTCAACCCAGAAGCTGAAAGGGAATGTCAGAATCGTCCAGTCCAAGCCCTCACTGTACAGATGGGAAGTACGGGAAGAGAAAGTGATTTGCACAGCTCCCACCGAGGTCTGGTGGCAATATCAAGACAGGAATCTAACTCTGGTGAGCCTCTCCATAGGTTGCCTGGTTATGGTTAATTATTAAGAACCAGGGTCCTCAAACATCCCTCTATCCTGAATGTGTTGACTGTCCCTAATCATTGTGGGTAGAAAAAATATTTGTGGAAAGAATTTCCCAGAGATTTGCTTGGGTAGCCAGACATACCATTCATGGGATAGCTAGGACTGCAGGCCTTGCTTCAGTCTTAACTCTGTCTGTAAGTTATGTCTTTTTTTTTTTTAATAATCAAATTGGGGTTAGTACATCCTACTCAGTGCCTCTCCCCCTGCACTGTGGCAAGGAGGCATAAAACATATGAGAACTATTTGGGCTTCTTCTCTAATTGAATAAATTTTCAAGGTTATTAAAATCCACATTCAGACATCTATTTAATTGGATGTATGTTCATAGCATCTCACATAGTTTTTATGTAGGGAATAATTAAACGCAAGTGCACACAATGAGTGCCCTAAAAACAGTGGTTAGATTTTGAAATTCCAGACCACAGAACTCAAATACTATTGGGATAATGGTTTTACTAATAATTCTTCATTACTTTTTCATCTTCTTGTCAAATGGTTTGCTGCCTTTTGCCTAAAGAGATAACTTTATCCAAAACCTGTCCAGATCCTAATGAACTCAAATCAGCAAGTAAAAGATATAAGATATTTCAAAACCACTACACTCAGACAATGGATAACTAGAATCTCCACAAGATAAAATTATAGTTTAAAACATAGGAAACTAGCAGATAATTGATGACTTGTGGCCTATAAAAAGTATCAATTTCATATGGTTCAACCTAACACTAACTTTTTTACCTATTTATTCTTCTACCTACCCAGTGGTCTATCTTTCCTCCTCTTCTACATTCCTTTCACAAACATTTAAGTGCTTACTATGGACTAAGCATTGTGCTGGGGATTTTGTGGAAAGTGGGGCTTGCCTTCCTAGAAGTCACAGTTTACTGGGAGGAGACCAATACTAAACAGATGAAGAATGAAATGCTCATGGGGTTATGAACTAAGAAAGTTGTTACAAAGATAATTTACAATTTCACTTGGGAACATTACTTCACTGACCTCATTCCTTCAAATTTCATTTCCACTGGATGGCCTTGATTCACAATCTTTGTGTCTGGAATGCTGTTTCCTTTCTTATTATTCATAACCTTTAAGGTGAGTTCTAATCTCAACTACTCTGTAAAACCTATGATTAATGAATCCAATTAACAAATATTTATTTAACATAAACTGTATGCCAAGCATTGTGCTATGGACAAGAGAGGCAAGGTCCCTGTGCCCTTACTGAGCTGAGTTGACATTTTAGTAGGAGCCAGGTGGTAAATATATAAACAGATAAATGAGCAAGATTTCAGTAGGTGAGAAGCACTATGAAGACAATAAAACAGGGTGATACGATGGTTGGCCTGGTCCTGGTCTCTCTTACTTCTAACTCATTCTGAACTTAATGACTGTATTATATAATTTGGTGTCATATGATACAGTATTAAATTTTAATAACCCTGCTCCCTGATTATATACCTTCACTGCTTTTCCACTGTTTACAGGAACTAGAAACTCTTTAGAATGGTTTTCAAGGATAGTCATTATCTTGTGTTCATCCCCTTGTCACTATTTCCCAGTAGTCATTCAGCATCTTTCACAGCTGCTAAGCCATTCTATGAAACTCCACCCTCAAATGCCCTCTGGGCTACTCTATGTGCTCTTTCTTCTCTCTAGCTTAAAGGTTCTTATCTACCTGTAGATAGCCAGACCAATCTCATAGTTGGTATCTTTGAAGCTTCATTAATTCCCTATTCTTTTCATTTACTCAAAAAAACATTTATGAAATGCCTACTAGTGCTAAGCACTAGTGGATACAGCAGGAGAAAAAGCAAAACAAAACTAAAACCCCTGCCCTCATTGGCTTATATTCTGGTTTGAGGGCTGAGGCAGAACAGGCAGTTGATATTCTATTTAGAATTTGGTATCACCATCTCCCTCCTTGGGCAGAACACTTACATTAGACCAGAAATATATCAATTGCTGCATGTTTTGATAGTTTAGAGTGATGCCCAGATACCAGACTGCATGTCAGGAGATGTACATTCTAGATTCATTATTGTCAGTAACTAGTTGTCTGAACCCATGGCAAATCATTCACCCAATTTGACCAGTAATCATCCTACCTGGAAATAATTGAGTGCAGATGATAAATCAAGTATTGTACTGATCCTTTCAGCTATTTGGTCTTACTTTCCAGAATAGAAGAATTTAACAATTTTGAAAGTTAACATACTATATAATCTGGAATACCCTTACTAAGAAGTCACATTCTTACAAAATACAAGTTGGTCCTTTGGCAAAGGAGCTAAAAGCTAAAAAATGAATTTTTAAGAGGTTGGGCCTTGTAGGCAGAATAAGCTGGGTTTGAGTTCCTGCTTTTCTTATGTTAGCTGTGAGTCCTTGGGCAAGCATAACCCCTTGTTTCTTTATTTATAAAATAGAGAAATTGATAGAAGCTGTTTTATAGAATTGGTATGAGGATGAAGTTAGGCTATACATGGAATGGGTCTGGCATAGTGTCTGGTATATGGTAAACACTCAGAAAATAGTAGCACTGACTATTACCTCTACTATGGAATGATATAGACAAGTCATCAATCTACTAAGAAGCCCTAATTATCGTTCAGCACTTTCTCCACCTCTATCTCATTTAATGTGTTATCAGCTTTGTCAGAAAGGGGCTTTCATTCCTATTTTACAGATGAGGACACTTATCCCTAAAAAAGGGAGTGACTTAAGACAGTACTAGTTGGCAGTATGAATAGCAAAGATGGGCAATGCTTACATATATCATTTTCTGTTCTGAGTGCTTTACATGTAGAGAGCCTTTTAATGCTCACAGGAACTTCCAAAGGGAAGCTGTTATTAGTGTACCCATTTTACAGATCAGGAGCCTGAGATATAGAAAGATTAAAAAGTTGACTCAATGTCACAGAGCTAGTAAATACTAGAGCTGGGGTTGGAACCTCAGCCATTCTGGCTCCTGGGTCTCTGCCCTTAACTATTACTCTGGACTTTATTTAACTGAAATTCAAATCCCTTGACTGCAGATCAGAGATTTCCTATCTTAATAAAAACCATTTTTTGCTAGTTTCTCTTTCCTGGAGGAGCGGCCAGACCCACACTTTATAAAAGTGGAACACAGAGTTAATGCTTTAAGAATTGCTGACTTTCCAAATTTCTCCCATTCCATTGCTGAGACCTCTGAGTGATTGCTGAGCTGGTGTGTTGAGATTTCCTATGGAGGCTGCAGAGGTCTTGAGGGCCATTAACATGTTTTGTTATGTCGTTACATACCTAAAACTACCATCTTTTATTACATAGCATAGTTCAAAAATGATGCAAACTATACTTCCTTGCAAGCAAATCTGAATGCACACATGTCATTTAAAAAGACAGTAACCTTCACAAAGACCTGCTACTTCTCTGATGGGCACATGCTTTAGTTCTGAGAACTGGAAGAACCATGGCTTGGAGACCTGGCTGAAAACTGTTGAGGTTACAGTGCCCTTTCAGAGAGTATACAATCAATTGACTTTTCAGACACAGGAGAGTGTTCAAGGAAACAGTGAAAAGGGAGGTGCCGGCTAGCTGCCTCCCGAGACTCTTAAAATAGGTCAGTGGGCCAAATGAATGAGATGCCAGGTGTTCGATCAGTGAGTGACAGACCCAGAGCTGAATTCAGGAACCTGGCTCTACAGGCTGCGTTTCTAAATGTGATAGCCCTTTGCAAACACTAAAGTGCAATGTAATTTTCTTTTTAAAAACAAAGGGAAACACTGGAAGTCTGTTTTTGCTCAGCTTTTCTGAGAACTATTTGAAGTCCTATGTCAAGGCTCCCGTTGTTTGTGCTATTTCATAAAATTTCACGATTAAAATTTATGAATTACAGAATGGGAGAAGTGAGGCATCTGGGCTTATCTAGTCGAGAACTCTTTTTGTAATATCCTAGGCAAAAGGTCACTGAGGTCCCTCTTGAGCCCCCTCCCACACCTACCCTCACCCTTTGCGGTGTTACTACCTGGCCCAAGATAGCATTGAGGCGTTCCGATTCACAGTCCACCACCACCAGTCGCTCCTTTTTCTTCTCCAGGTCTTGAAAGAGCATCCGGTATCCCTCTTCCGTTGTTGTCAAAATGTTGACTGCTGTCACCTGCCAGTTCTTCTCAGCAGCTGTGTCCAGGACTTTCTGCAGGACGGACAAACCTGGAGGTCGGGTGAGAAATACAGAAAAGTGGCAATTAGGATACTCAGGCATTTAGTAGTGTCAGCCTGCTATCTAAACAGCATCTAATAACTGTCAATCACATTCATGAAGGTTCAGTATATCTCAGTACCTAATACTTGCCTCTCACATAGTCAGTATTCAATGTGTACTGAATTCAACTACTGCCTTCTCTAATTTGTAACTAAATGATACAAGAGCCCATTACTCAATGTTGCTTTGTTTCATTTTTGAGACATAGATGGGTATTAGTTTCCTACTGCTGCTCTAACAAATCACCACAAACTTAACGCTTAAAGCGACACACATTTATCAACTCATACTACTCGAGGTCTGATGTTTGAAATATATTTTCCTGGACTAAAATCAAGGTATCAAGGGGGCTGTGTTGTTTTCTATAGATTCTAGGGGAGAAATTTCCTTGGCTTTTCAGCAAGTAGAGAATGCCTGCATTTCTTGACTTATGGCCCCTTCTGACTTCTAAACCAGCAGTGACTGGTTAAGTCTTTTTCACACCACACTCTGACTCTTCCTTTTCTGCCTCCAACTTCCACATGTAAGGACTCTTGTGATTACATTGGGCCCAGACAAATAATCTAGGATAATCTCTCTATTTTAAGGTCATTTGATTAGCAAACTTAATCCCATCTGTAACCTTAATACTTTTGCTATTTAATAAAACATATATTCAGGTTCCAGGAATTAGGACATAGGATCTTTGGAAGGGTGGTGAAGGTTGTTATTGTATCTGTGTCAGATGGTATTTCTCTTTTGCATTATTAATCAATATTTTGCACATATATTATTTCTGTCTCCCAGTAATACTGCTAATCCCTTCCACAGTGACCATTATGATGCCTGGCCTCAGGCATCATTTTTAGATTAATAGTTTTATGCCTTCCTATCTTTGTCTCTCTTTTTAGTATAAGTTGTCCGATATGGTGCTAAAAGTTTACTATGTGTCTGGCATTGTTTTTCCAGCTTTCCTGCCTCCAATTCATTTAATCCTTAGAGGTAGTTACCATTATTTTCCCTGTTTCACAAATGTGGAAATTGAGTCTCAGAGAAATTTAGTCATTTGATCAAGGTCACACAGTTAGCAAATGGCAGAGCTCTGAGGTCAGAGTTCTGAGACAGAGGAAGCCCTTATAAGAGCGTGGGTGCTTCTGATACCAGAAATGATCCTCTGCAATTAAAGTTAAATTTTTTTGGCTTTGTCACTTCCACGACTCAAGTTTTATCACATTGAAAAGCTGTACTGAAATAGCCCTTATGAAGGTGATCCTCACAATGGCTGTTGTCTGAGAAGAAAAGTCATTAAACTAAGAAGAGAGAAGAAAAACCTAAAAAAATAGAGTGCTTCTGGTTCTCATCTGAATAATGCCTGCCTGACTCTGCTTAAAAAGCCATTTTAAAAGCCACGCTCCTACTCAAATGTCTTCTAAGACTGCCTACAGGCAACCTCCTATAAAACATTCCTTTGGCTCTGGAAAAGAACGCCTCTGTTTCAGTTTCCAGCTTTTGCATGATCCATTTATTTATTTACACCAATATAAACTAAGTTCTTAAAGGACTATCAAGTATACAAGGGGAAGGCAGGACAGTCCTATATACTGAAGTTAGAAAAAAAGAGCAGAGTTCCCACCTAAGGATCAGGAACTAGATAAAGTGGTGTTTAAGCAGATTATAAAAGAGAGGAAGAATGGCATATGTATATTTGAGAAGGGAAGTGCATTCCAGAAAATGGGAAGAGCATGAGTAAAGAAGCAGAGAAGAAAACAGTATAGCAAACATTAGGAGAATGTGATGTAAATTTCAAAATTTAGGTGGAGACAGAATTAGAAAGACCTGAGAGGGTGGATAATGATGATGATAGTGACAACTACCGCAGCTAATTTATATAGAGGACTTTGAGCATCTCTTATGTTCCAGACACTGACAAGCACTGTGTAGTTACTTTCTCATTCAATCCCCACAACTTTATGAGGTAGAGTTTGGTTTTATCTTTATTACAGAGATGAGGAAATGAAGGCATAGAGAATTTTATTTGTATTACATTAATGGTTAAACTGAAGCAGAGTGCTTGCCCAAAGTCAAACAGCTGGAGAGAAGAGAACATTGAATTCAATTCAGATCTGTCTAACTCCAGTGTTTATGCTCCTAACAACCTTGCCGTGAGCCATGAGCCATTTGGTTGAGGTCCTTGGTCTTAAATGTGGACTTAGGAGCCATGGAAGCTGGTGAGCTGTAGAGAGACAAGGTGCTTTAAGGGGATTACTCTCTCAAAGGATGTGTTTTCACACTACTAGTTAGAGATTAGCCACCGAAAAATCAGTCCATAGAAATAAAACATTTCTGAATTATTTCCCCATGCTTTTCAAGAAGGCAAAAGGCATCATTTTTCTTCCTGCTGGTAGTTTTCTCTCCAGCTTTCAACAGTCTGACTCTCCTAGTCCCTGGCTTACCCCGGTCAGCATCATAAATGTAGACAAATTTCTGCCACTTGTAATGGTCGATAATACTGATGAGGGCATCCTGCAGCTCGGGGCGCAGCTGAAGGACAAACTGGTTGGATGTGTCAACAGGAAAGCTCGGTGTAATAAAGCAGACATGGAGGGCCCCGCAGAAGGAGGTCAGCATGTTGACGGTCCTCCGTTCATAAAACCCAAAGATGGCATAGACTCCTTTGGAGAACTGGGAACAGACTGGAAGAGAAGAGAAAGATTAATGGATAGAAGATGTTGCAAAAAGCTGTTTGGCTCCAAAACAAACCTATCCACTAGTCCAGTGGTTGGCAAACTCATTAGGCAACAGAGCCAAATATCAACAGTACAATGATTGGAATTTTTTTTGAGAGCCAAAGTTTTTAAACTTAAACTTCTTCTAATGCCACTTCTTCAAAATAGAGTCGCCTAGGCTGTGGTATTTTGTGGAAGAGTCACACTCAAGGTACCAAGAGTCGCATGTGGCTTGTGAGCCATGGTTTGCCAAGCATTGTACTAGTCCATACAACCCATCACCCAGCCACCCATCATCTAGCCATCCACCTGTCCAACCAACCAATCTGTCTATTCATCCTTTCAACCCACCAGTCTATCCAACTATGCACTCAAACACCTATCTAATTCAATGTTTATTAGGTGCCAATTACATGCCAGATGTTGTCATGGATATTAGTTATAAATGTATACAAAATATTTTCATGTGTTCTCTCATTTTATGTCTTTAACATTCTTCTTGAGATAGAAAAGGGATGACTGGGTCATCTTTTAAAGAGGAAAACCAGAGCTCAGAAACTTAACGCATACCTAAGATATGTGTTATCTTGACCTCAATCCAGTGATTTTTCCATGATACTGCCCATCACTTTAAGGCAAAACATAAAAAGATTCTACAGGAAGAAAGAGGTCTGCCAGCTTGCTGCTGATTCATGTTTAAGGTTTTCCCAGTCTACCCTTGGCTTTTGGTATTTATTTCTCTGCTGATATTCATTTTGTAATTGTATATTCCGCTAGCTGATTTTTTAGGCCCCCTTGTGTATCAGCCATAGTAATAGTTTATCTCTGTGTGTGAACATCCCCACAGGAGCCATTCTGTAAGATCTCAGTGCAGTTACCAATTCTGTTTGTATTGGTGACAGTGCTAGTTAGAATGCAATACAAAAAAAGAGATCATATGGCCAAATTCCAGGTCAGTGGGTGACTGAGCTTTATTTTTTGCAAATAGAAGTTGAATTTTTTAAATTAAACATTTTTTATGATGAATAAGCTCACTAGAAAATAAGAAACACTCCAAGCAAATGATACACATTCAAAAAATATGGAGCTAAAACTGGAGTTGAGAGCTACAGACAATAAACAGACATGGAAGGCAGGATTGACCAATAGAAAAATGCCACTATCAATTCTGAGATTGAGAAACTCAGCCTTGGGTTTGTTCTGATTTTTTATTACTTCTTTTTAAATTAAATGTATTGAGTAATATTGGTTAATATCATTATATACTTTTCACATGCAGCATTGTAATTTGACACCTGTGTATTGTGTGATCCCCATTGAAAGTCTAGTTTTCTTCCATTATCATATATTTGACCCCTTTACTCACTTTGCCCTTCCACCACGCTCTTTCCCCTTTGATAACCATCATTCTGTTAAACTTTTTTTTTAAATACATGGTATTGGGTGAGGGTTCATAGTCTTTACCCAGTCAGGTGACCACCCCCAATGCCATCCTCTATACCTAAAAACTGCCCTCCCATTATGAATGGTGAAGATGAGTCTTTCTCATCAGAGATTAATTACTCCAATTAACCTTTAGAGAAAATTTAAAAATTTTTCACATATATTAGCTTATTGAGTCCTTATCATGACCCCCATGACTTTGTTATTATCGTTTTTTTTAAGATGAAAAGTTAATGTTCTTAGATCTTTTGCTCTCTTAACACATTTACCTGCTTGTATATTTACCACATTGCTTTGGATATGAGCCTCAAATATTGCTCCATAAGAATTTTTCAAGTATGTTCCATGAAACCTTAGTCCCACAGATACACTTTAACAACAAAAAAAGGGTTTCTTTTTTCAAATAAATTTTAGAAATTATACACACCTTATCCTCATCTTGGAGGTTCATACCACACACTAACTATGTAACCCAAAATTTGTCTAATATATTTTCCCCCTAGGACCCTTTGTTGGTGAATACTTTTAACTTGTTTTTAAAGAACCTTTGGGTCATGCTACACTAAAGAATGCAATTAATCACTGGCACCTAGTTATCTCCTGTGAGTCTCAGCTCAGAGTCAGTCGTTAGAGGTAATGGCCTTCATATTATATTTGTCTCTTAAAGATTGCAACTGAATAACACAAGTCATCTCTCTAACCTTCACTGAAACCAGCATGCCACCTACAGGACACCTGTCAGGTGGTCATTAACATCTGCTTGCGTACTTCCAGGCCTGGGCATTCACTACTTATGAAAGTGCCTAGGCCATGGACTGACCACTGTTTGAGACCAAAACCTCATTGAATGCCTGCTCTTGACCCACCCACAGCCCTCCTGGTAGCTGAAGGTGGTCCTCATGGACTTCAGCTTTATGGCACTTGGTTCTCATCAGTGAAATCCATTCTCCATCCAGAAGCCAGAGAGAACTTTGTAATTAAACAAAACAAAACACATTGCTTCCCTTCCTTATACAAAACTTCTCAAAAGTTTTGAGGTTTTCTGTTTTACACAGGAAAACTTCCCAACCATGTAAAGCATGTGTCCATGACACAGAGCCTGATTGACCTGCCCCTTTGATCCCTCCTATCTCACAGCACACCCTAATCCGTGATCTAGCTACCCTGACCTTCATTCTACTCCTCAGGGCTCTGAGCTCATTCTGCCCTGGGAGACTACAGTAATGTGGCCATCCTTTACCTGCCATGCCCTTTCCTTATCTCTTTGCAAGCATCACTCCTTTTCATCAACTGTATCTCAGCTCAAATCTCACTTCCTGGAACAGGCCTTCCTTTATCATCTCTCCTAAATGGTGACTCTCCCCTCCCCTCCATCCCACCTCCCAGTGAATGTCACATCACCTTGTCTTATTTCTCATGTTTTACAATAATTATTATTTTAAACCATTATTTTTTACTTGTATATACTTGTACTGCTTGGGTCAATATTGATTTCCCCAAAGCTAGGATAGTGCCTGGGGCATGGTAGGTGCTTAATAAATATTTATTGAATGAATGAATGCTGAGTGCTTGATGAGAAGGTCACATAACTCATAATAAGGAATAAGGAGGAGCTGGGTCCCAAACAGAGGACTGTTGGGTCACCTTGGACCTCTTTCCTCTGAGGAAGCTGTTTATCCTTTAACAGTTATATTACTTTCTCTTTCACCCTAATAAGGACATACTATCTGCTCACGGCAGACAATAGGCACTGTCATTAAATGTCTATTATAATTGCCAGAGTTAAGATTTCCATAAATATGGATTTCTCTACCAGCAAGCATCCATTGTATATTATTCTGCCCATGTTAAATATAGATTTGTCAAAAAGCACAATCCATCTTACTGGGTGAAGTGAACATCGGAAGCAAATAAACCCTGTTAAAATATTATAATATGTTCTCCACGGTATTTTAGGATGTCTTCTTCCCTTGCTACAAAGAGATATTATCCTGTGGGTTAGAAATTGTATGTTCCAGATCTATTCCCTCATGTCACCTGCTTGGTTTCACATCTTTAGTTGGGACTCTGGGGGCATCATGGCTGATACTTCTTTTGAGAACTTGAGAAAGAGAGGAAGAAAGGATGAGATGGGGTGGCAGAAATAGAAGGGAATAGACGTGGTAAAATCTTTGGCACCCAGAGGCTAGGATTTTCTCCTCTCAAATTATCTCCCTATTTTCCTTTTTACAAATCCCTCTTCCTTTAAACTGTTCTGAATTCTTCCTCTAAGGCTAAATGGGTACATTTTTGCACCCTTCCCTAAAAGAGCATGGCTGGGAGTACCCTCGCCTGGATTAATTTCAGTGGACTCTGGTCCCCAGAATTGCTCAGTGTCTGATGACCTTCATTTCACCTAATCAAGAGGGGAGAGAGAGAGAGAGAGAGAGAGAGAGAAAGAGAGAGAGAGAGAGAGAGAGGGAGAAGGAGAGAGAGGGAAGGGGCGAGGGGGAGGGAGAGAGGGAGAGACTGTAGGCACAAGGCTTTGGAAGAATGCAGTCATTGATTGATTAAAAGTTTAAAATGTAATTGATAGTTGCAAGTCATTTCTTTGAATCGGTCACAATAAGTATTCAATGTGAGGAGATAGCAGGGTCTTGCAGGAAAAGTACTAGATTAGATGCCAGCAGGCTTGGAGGACGCTCTTTTTGGTTTTCTCACAACACAATGCTTATGTGACCTTGAGCAAGTCTCACACTCTCCCTGGGCCTCAGTTTTCCTGTACATAAAAAGATCTTTGGACGCCATATTTAATGTCTCTTCAGGCTCCAACATTCTTGAATTTAGCCTAATTAATTGAAAAATGTTTACTGATTGACAACAATTTAGTTATTTGTTGGTCAAACTTAGAGCAGCTTCTAGTGCTCCTTTCAAACCCAGAAATCAGAGGAAGACTGTGAGTTCTTGGATTCGACTGCAACAGAATTCCAGCACTAAATATAAGTGCATTCGAAGTCTTGAGTGTTCTTTAAGATAAGTCTTAAACCACTGTGTGAGTTAGTTACCTAGCAGACAGTAGATGAGAAGCGGCAAATCAGAAAGGGGGCTAGAGGTGGAGACTGTATTGTTAGGTACAACAAGCAGGAGGGAAGAAATGGGAGCGTTCAAAGGCTGCATCAGAACTCTGCACAGACTCTCACACTGATACTGAGTCAGAGCAGACTAGCCTGAGCGTGGTACCTTCCATTTAAGATCGCAGTGCTGCTTAGAATGCCTCCGAGAGTAATAATTAAGAGCTGACATTTGAGCACTTACACAGTGCTAGACACTGTGCCAAGAACATTTCCTCACATTAACTCCTTTCATCCGATGTGGTAGGTTACAAACTGGGAAAGTGAAGCCCGAGAGTAGGGGAAGGCAAAGCCAAGATCTGAACTCCACAGTCTGACTACAGGCCCGAGCTCTTAGCCTCTGTGCTGTGCCATCCCTCTCCCTACACAGTGCTGGAAGGAAAAGTCTTGGCACATGGGTCAGCTTCTGTTTCTAGAAAATCCCATGGAGCACACTGATTTCCCCTAATGTCAGATAAAGAAGCATTACTCCATGAGGGTCTGTGATACTAAAACAGAACAAAATTGAGTGGTGTGCTCAATGCAGCCCTTGGGAATCATGAAGGGCACATATACAGCATCTACTCTTTTATTGGTCCATCCATCTGTCTATCCACCCATCCATTCATCCCTCACGTGACATCCAACATCTACCACTCCTTAGGCAATAAAGATGCATTGGTAGCCCATCATGACTCAGTGGTTGAGCATCCACCTATGAACCAAGAGATCATGTTTTGATTCCATGTCAGGGCACATGCCAGGTTGTAGGCTCAATCCCCAGTTGGGAGTGTGCAGGAGGCAGCCAATCAATTATTCTCTCTTATCTTTGATGTTTCCATTTTTCTCTTCCTCTCTGAAATAAATAAAAATATGTTTTAAAAATAAAAGATGCAATGGCAACCTAGGTGGTCCATGATCTCCAGGACTGTCACCTTGACATAGGAGAGAGGGACAGTTAATCAGGCAACTACACCCCAGCGTAAATTCTGTGGGAGAGATGAGGACAGGGCTCAGGCCTACCCCCAGCATTTGGTAACCTCAGAGAAGGCCTCCAAGAGAGTATGGCAGCTTTGACAGTAGAAGATGAGCAGGAATCAGCCAGGAGAAGTGGGTAAGGGCAGTTCATGTGCATAAAGCATATTCCTGGTAGAAGAACAATGACAGAAAAGACTGGCAGAGAGAGAAAAGACACAGCACATTCAAGGAATCCTGCCAGAATTTCAGATGCCGAGGTCTCTGCCTACAAGAGATTCTATAGCAGAATGTGTCCAAAAATCAGAGCAAGTCAAAAAACGAGGCCAGGATTTCCCTACCGGGGAAGTAGGAGGGCAGGGGGACGGGTGAGGGCAGGAAAACCCTCACAATACACAGTGCGGGCTGTCCAATTCCATCCTTGGCTCACTCAAACCTCTTTGATAATCATTGCTAGTTAAAGCAGTATCCACTTAGTATCAATAAATCTCCCAGCCCTGGGCACTCACCCTGACAGCTCTCTCCAGGGAGGGAACTCCTGGTATTAGCAACTCCCTTTTTATTATCTTCACTTAAGGTCTCGCACACAAACATTCTCCCAGTTCCTGGCTCAGATCCTCATTGTAAATAGTGGATAATGAGGTGACAGGTCAGGTTCATTTTGGGGAGGGAGATAGAACATGTGGGGATGGGTAGGAGGATTTTTTAGACCCTTATCCCCCTCCCGGAATACTTTTATCCTTATTGGTGAGAATGACATTTTTAATTTGATTCTAATCTTGTGACATCAAATATGCTTTATTTCTGTCACTCAGAGGACAGTAAAAGTGCCTCTCTCCTCCATCCAACTATACTTCCTTGCATCTAAGATCTAATACTGGCACACAACGAATAATAGATGGATGTTGTCCCCATCCCCTCTAAACAACATCACGGTCACGGTTATTTAGAATTTTCAGATGTGTCCAGGGCTTCCTAAAAACCTTATCAGTTATTTGTTAAATTCAACAAATATTACTAGTAATTGGGCACCAGGAGCTAACATTGCCAGAAAATTGGGATACAGTGATGACATGGGACAAATGTGCTTTCTGTTGTCACAGAGTTGATACAAATTCAGTACATTTTATGTCAAGGGAAAGAAAGGGGTATTTTGAGCGAGTAATAAGGGGGTCAACCATAGAATAAATGAGCATAACTAGGATTACAGCCAGTGTTTACTGCACACTTAGCACAGGCCAGACAGGATGCTAAGCCCCTTGTATCAATATGCAGGTAGAAGGATCAGTTTACCCAAGGCAGTGAGGTGAGAGAGAGAGAGGAAGGGACCTTTGACAAATTCCAGAAAGTTCACTGTGGCTGGAGGAAGGGTGTGGCACAGAGCTGGAGGTGGGTGGGGACCAAAACGTCCAGGGCTTTGCTAGTACTGAAGAGGTCAAACCAGGGTGTCAGGAGTCAGAGTTGCATTTCACTTGGACTCATCCCAGCTTTCCTGGGCCTTTTTTCACCCTGGCCCTGCAGGCCCAGGTGGGATATGACAGCAAAGGAAGACACAGAAGAGGAGCCATGTCTCCTGCCCAGATCTGTGCACTTATTATGAAACATGAGTATTAATTACCAGGCACTGAAAGCCAACAACATGTGATACATATATGAGGCTGTGAATTAGATGAAAGCTGAGCTCATTGGTCTGTGAATTAGACCTATCTTGTGGGCTGACACATGAAATCAGGAGCCAGGGAAGGCCAAACAGATGGATAGATCCTAAGTTCTACTGCAAAACTCTTTAAGTGCTTGCTATGGTTCTGGAAAAGTGAATTCAAAGAAGCTAATCTGGGGCCTTCTGGACTGCATATCCCCATCTGGACAGTGGAGTTGATACTAAATTAATGTTTTCCAAATCTTTTTTTTTGGATAGGAATGTTTGAACCTCTAATAAAACTTCTATACTCATTGGGGATGTATAGTTCTACAAATGGGGACTTTTTCTTTCTTCTTTCCATATTCTACCTATCTACTCACCCATCCATCTAACACATGCTAACTGAGCACATAGTGTGTGCTGGGCAGCAGGTGGCACAAGGGGCTAGAATACTGGATAACAAGACAAAGTCCCTATTGTCTTGGAGCTTAGGTTTTAGAGAGGGAAGAGAGATGCTATACAAACTGACAAAATCATATTGGATATTGAAAGTATTACAAAGAAAATAGCATAGGATGGCTTTTTTTCAGACAAGATGGTCAGGTAGACCTTCTCTGTGGCATTAACATTTGAGTTGAGAAATGAACCATAAGAAGCAGCTGGCCAGGCAAAGGGCCAGAGAAACAGTTTCAGGAAGACAAAACGAAAGTATAAATGCTCTTAACCAGGCAAAGGAAAAGATTGATGAGCTTGACAAACAGAAGACCAGTGTGGACATAGTATAGGGAAAAGAAGAACAGTAAGGACGAAGGTTAAAAAAAAAAATCACATAATTCTCTGAGTATACAGGGCACTTCATGGGTATCACGGGTACCCTTGGAACTCTAGAACATCATCATTTTGATCTAAGAGGGTCAGTACAAGCTGAACTTACCAGACGTTTTGGATCTAACCACCAGTGGTTTAAGTTAATAGAGGAGAAACACAGTGGAAGGTAAGGTTGCCAACTCACTGAGTTGAAAAATGGGAAAGGAAACATCTGACTTAGTGTAATGGGACTGTCAACATGGGACAGTCAGTGCATCCACTGGGTTCTAGGGTAGATGCCGCTGCCCCTCAGATGTTTCTAAGCTTGCTGTAGGCACTGGGCCTTCACTCATGCTCTTGCTTCAGCCCGAACAGGCCTCCTGCCTTTTCCTATTCAAATCTTTTCCACGTTTTAAAGGTTCAGCTCAAATGCCACTTCCTCCATGAAGCTCTTGTCGCTCCCCATTACCAACTGTAGTCTCACAGTCTCTGTTTTTCTTTTAGATGACCACAGAAGTGTGTACCTCATCAATTTTTATCTAGCACTCATGCTTTATTAATGTGGGTTCTTTGGTTGCAAGAACAGAAATCAAAGAGGCAGAGAGAGAGAGAGAGATGAGAGAGAGAGAGAGAGAGAGAGAGAGAGAGAGAGAGAGAGAGAGAGAGAGAGGGAGAGAGAACTTAGAGAAAACAGGCATTGCAGCAGCTCTGGGAATCTAGATGTCAGGATTTTACAGACAGTCTCTTCAGAGTGTCACCACTGCTCCAGCCATTTGTTATTACCTGCGCAATACAGCTTGAGAATGGCCTTGCTCGGGGCATGATTTGGTGCACCCCTTGCTCAAGGGAAGACAGAGCAAACTAACTATCTTCCTAAGATTAGATAACATCTTCCAAAGTTGGCAGCCAAATAAAATACAATACAATAAAAGTGCTATGAATAGGGAGAGATGGATACTGAGCATAACAAACTAACAAATGTCTCTTACATTTCTCTTTGCTAGTATTTTATAAAATAAGTCAAAGTTATAAATTCCATAAATGTCACATACCTGAACCTTTAAGTAAGGAGCTATGTATAATCAAGTCATTGCTGCTATGGATTAGACACCATGGCAAAGAGTGGTGAATAAGATAGATGATACTTTTGCACTCAAAAAGCTTATATTCTTTACAATCCCTAAAGGGCATTGCACAATGACTATACAGTATTTTTGGGTACAGGTAAATAATTTTGCTAATATTAATCCATTGATACTATTCTTGACAGTTGACCTCATCTTGCTTCGAAGGCTTTTCTTGAGTTAGATGAACTCATTATTTTTATTTATATTATCAAATAAATTTTAGTGTATTTCTACCTTTTCACCCACAATGGAAGTGTGTAAGCTTCCTTGAAGGTAAAGGTCCTCTGACTCTAATCATTTTTTCTTGGTATGTGCAATGTGTAGAACTCTGTACAGAGCTGGAGAGGAAATAAGCATAAATGCTTAGTGATTTACTTGTTTTACAGTCTCCTAAATTAGGCTGACCATCTAGCAACCATGAGTTGGGGGTATACAATATCCCCACCTGGCCACTATGTTTCAGCCCACTGAAGCCTGCCACTCCCTGTTACCTGAGACCATCAGAGAATGAGATCTGTGCTCTTAGGCTGGCATCTGAAATCCAGACAAATGTAAAGTATTCTACCTGCAACACCCAGTCTCCTTAGCCAGTGCTCCCTAGGCAAAAAGGTTTAAATCCCATGAAATAACTCAAACCTTATGAGGTTGAATGGATTAAAACAAGGACCTTTTCACCCTGCATAGCAAACTGCTTATCACTATGTACCCATGCAGTGTTACAGGAAGAAGATATTTTCTATAATGACACACATGTATATATGTGTGTGCTCTCCTCCTTGACCAACACTTAATCTAGGAATAATCATAGGATCACAGATTGTTAGTGCTAAGAAGATACCCAATCTTGAGGGCCTGTTGGTCTAGAAAAAAGACTTCTAACAGGTGTCTGACCATCTCCACTTCAAAGTCTATTTCATTTACGTGTGCTGGGCATGTAGCAAAACCTGGTGTCCAGGATATCACTAGCCTCCTATCTCATATGATGTCAACATACTGGAGACTTCCTACTACCTAGCTATTTTGGGGTAGGTGGCACTATTTAGGAAAAGTATTATTATTATTATTATTATTATTATTATTATAGTTATATCACCATTTGAATGTTTACTATGTGACAAATCTCATTCTAGGCACTTCACATACATTTTGTCATTTACTCCTTGCAACAACCATTTTTTTTTTTCTATTTCATGAAAGAGGAAGCTGAAGTTCAGGGGGGTTAGTTAATCTTCCATGAGTTATTCAAGTAATGAGTGACAGATCTGAGGGTGAATTCAGGTCTGTCTTATTCCCTACTCTGTGTTTGAACAGTTCTGCTCTCTTCCCCGAAAGTCTATCAGCACAAAACCTGAGCTTTTGTTCCCTGGATAATAATGCCAGCCAACACTGAGCAGTTCCTGTGCCAGGTACTACACTAAGTGCTTTACACAAAATCCTTATTCACTAACTTAATTGTATGAAGTAGGGATGCAGTTACCATACTCATTTTACAGAGAGAAAACTGAGGCTACTTAACCTTACTAAGGTCACATAGCCATTAAGTAGAAGATTCAGAGCCAAAACACAGGCATTCTAACTTCAGAGCCATTGCCAGGTGTCTGAAGGTGTCTCTATGCCAGGTATCTGCAAATGTTTTCTGTAAAAGGCCAAATAGTAAATATCTTGGGCTTTGTGGACCGTATGGTCTCTGTCGCATCAAGTCAATGTTGCTTTTGTAGCAGAAAAACAGTCAACAATGTGTAAACTGATGAGTGTGAAACTTGAATTACAGCATAAAATATTATTTATAGAAGAAACAGGCATTGGGGTTGGATTTTGCCTGTGGGTTGTAGTTTGCAACTCCTACTCTATGCTACTCTGCTATGCAATGGCAAGTAGCCTCAAATAGTGACATTTTGGGTGAGGTAATAACTCATAATATATCCTATGGTTTTCAAATCTGCTGCATCCATTTTCTCTTGTGAATACCCAGTAAAGTAGGTAAGGCAGGAATGATGACCATTGGGCCCATGGATGAAAGAGGAACCAAGGATCATGTAGCTGGGAAATGCTGGAGACAGGTGTGAGCCCTTGTCTTCCTTTTTCACATCCTGTGGTTTTTCTGTGGTGACACTGTGGGGAGGGCAGAGGAAAGGAACCCTGAGAGCGTCAAAGGCAATGGATGATGACCCAGTTCAACTGCTCACCTGCTTCTGTACAAGAGCCAGTTAGATCTTGAAGTTCACAGACAGACTCCAACTGAAGTCTGATAGACAGCAATACAGCAAGTAGATGGGTACTTCTGAATTCCAGGCCTCTTCTCCTATGTGTTGGCCTGCTTTGTACTGGAGGAGACCTTAACACTGTCTTATGGCTAAAGGCTACTGTGCTGTGATGGCAAAAATAAAAATATTTTGTTTCTTATCTGTCTTTCTTTCCTTATGAAAATCATGCATATAAATGGATTTTCCCAAGCAGAGCAGCAAACCTATGATGCATGGTAGACGCATCAGCTTGATTGGCACTTGTCAATCAAGGCAAAGTTTTACCAAGATCCACAGATGACAGCCTGAGGGTACCCTAAATGAGTGAAATTATTTTTTTTCCTGCTAGGTATGTCCATTGAGGAGGTGAGAGGATAAAAATGAAGGATGAAGGGTAGGGAAATAAAGAATTTCCAGATTTCAAAACCAAATGACACCACCAGAAACCAAATTCTATTTCCTCTGATATTTGAATTCACTCCTGACCTCTGCTCTTGGCTGATTTCCTGGGCTGAACACAAACCAAATGCAAAGGTGGAGACAAAAGAAAAGCTGAATTTTTTTTTCTTGCTTGCTCTTTTAATCCATCATCTCAGTAAAGCGTGCTGAGAATATCACATTTAAAACAGATGCACAACCAGTAGTCTTGCTATGAACATGTAAAAAATCTTGCGTTTTCAACAGGGATGTGAAGAGCAGTCACAATAAGGCCACTTTACAGTGTAAGGCTGCAAGCCTGCCCCCCTGCCTGTTTCTTCTAGTAGGTTCCAAGGCCATGCCCCTTTTCTGCATTGGTTTCACACTGGTCTTTGTTTTTTACCTGGCAGGACTGTCCAAACTTTCTTGCCTTGGGGCTTTTGCACTTGCTGATTTCCCCTAGAAAGCTCTTCCAACCCTCTTTGAATGGTTGAAGCACATTCTTCAGATCTCAGCATTAGTATTCTCTCTTCTGAGAGGCTTTCTGTAAAATATATATCTTGCCCCTTTAATATTTTTTGCTGTACCTTGCTTATTTTCATCACAGCTTACCTCTGTCTTTAATTATTCTGTTTAATTTTAAAATTTTATTTGTGTAAATTTCCCCCAATAAGGCAGGTATCATTTTATCTTCCAACATAGTCCTAGCCTCTAGCACAGTGCCTGGCACACTGGAGGCACCAAAATGAATGAATGAACGAACGAACGAATGACCGTAGAAGCTGCTTGTTCTTTACAGGACCTTAGCCTAGTTATTTCCCCTTTTTGGAGTTCATTTCCTCATTTGTAAAAAAAAGTGAGATTCAATTAGCTCTAACACCCTTCTGCCTCTGAAAGTACACGTGTTTTTAGCATTTTACAGATGGGAGAGTTAAGGCAGGAAAGCATGCTGTTCAGCCCAGGGACAAGCACTCCGGTCCCCTAGACAGTTTCCACCAACTGAGAGTCTTTAGCAAAAGCCCAGCTGCCTTCTCCACAGAGACTCTCCCTGCCACCTCCCTGCTATTTAGTTTCTTTGTACCAAAATGATATTTAGTTCTCTGTGTACCACAATTTTATTCCCTTTTCAAGAGTCTTCAAAACATAGGATGAAATAGCTCCTGCTAGGAAATGGTACAGGCTCCTTGAATTCCAAATGAAATTCTGCGAACAAAAGTATTTCTCACTATGCTGGGTGTTCTCTTTGTATGTCCCTGATAAAATAAAGAGTTCCAGGAGTGGGTGGGGGTGGAAGTTGCGGGGAAGGCTGATATTTAAACTAATTCTGGGGAAAACAGTGTGGAAGGAGGGAGTAGAAGGCACAAGCACAAATACAATGTGGAACTGGTAAGAGCATTTGAGGAAGGTTGAACATGAAGACAATGTACTAGTCGTCGTCTTGCTTTGGCATAATGCACCCACAGAACTCTATGTGGGAGAGCCATTACTGGTTTTAGTTCACCTCTCCAGACTCATTTTCTAACAGTCCATAACACACCAGAGGTCCCAACCACACTGCTGTGTTCAGCAAATTGTTTCCTTCCAGGTATCCATGCTTATGCACATATTCCTCAGAAATGTCCCTCTAACCCCTAGAAAACTTGTCCACATCCTTCAAGATTCCAATCAGACTTGAGTAGACAGTCTTCCAACCCTTCCTTCTCTGAGCTTCTAATGTACTTTCTCTTATACTTATCTTGATTCTCTATGAATTAACATTTTCATGTCTGTCTTCTTCATCAAGCTGAGTTTCTTTAGGGCAGTGCTGGATCTAATTTGTTTTTAAAGTCTTACAGCCTAACCTTGATCTTATAGTAGATGCTCAATAACTGTTGAATAAATTTTGGTTTGCTCATCAGTGAATTAAGGGCAATAATATTAGCCTTACCTGCTATGAGATTATCTAAGTCCTAACTTCATTATAATGTGTAACATATATGTAAGACATCATTTTATTCAAATTGCACAACTCAAATAGGAGGTAGACTGGACAGAATATTATTACTCCCTTATCCCGATGAACTTGCAAAGGTTAAGAAGCTTTCTTTGAAAAACACAGCTATGAAATACCAAACTAGAAGAAGGAAACCATGTTGCTTGACTTTTGGTAGGGTTTTCCCCTATCAGATCACAAATGCCTTTCAAAAATTTGCTGTTAAGTTTGGCCTTGCTGACTGATTGACTACAGAAAACATATGTAAGTCCTTCTGTAAATGTCACAAATGCATCTACTACTCCCATTTTCCATAACCACCACTACTCTGGCCTAGGGTTCTGTTACTGCTCAAAATGCATACTTATTGTACTTTGTCACTTTCCTTAACCCCTGCCTCCAACTTGCCCACTTTCTTTTTTCCCATGAATCCTTCACTTGTTCTTTTGAAAATGGAAATCAGATTCTGTCTCTCTGAGCTCCTCATAGCTTTCTTATTGTGTTTTGAATAATGTCCACATTCCTTTGCATGACCTCTAAGGGTTCACATAGTCTGAGCCCTGATGACCTGAACAACTTCATCCATCATTTCCCATTCCCTTGACCACAGCTTCAGCTCCTCCAACACTCTAAGGACTCTCTGCATGCTGTCTCTCCCCTAGAACTTGTCTCCCACTTTTGCTTGGTTGGCTTCTTCCCAACCTTCAATGACCACCCTAATTAGGCCATTCACTCTTCTCTGTCTCATCATTCAGATTCAGTTGGTTTCCTTCACAACACTTTACTCAATTGCAATTACAGTAGAAGCCCTCTTATCTTATCTGATGCAACAGGGACTGCAATTAGATTACTTGGAAAAGATGGTTTAAATGGAGAATCACTAAAAAATGACTCATAACCGGTATTTTCTTTTAGCTTAAAAATACCTAAATGCACATGTACTTATCCATCTTTTGATATAGTGGGGACTTGAAGACATTTATAAAATAAATGATTTTTTTTGGTGTTTTTCTCTAATCTTTTAGTGTTGTCTTGCCTACAGTTACTATTACAATATTTTTAGTGCTGCTTCTTTGAACCTTTCAAAAGTTATTTAACTTAGTTTCCAAAGAAATAAAACAACATTTTTGTAGTCATATTTCACCAGTTTACCTGATTTTTAGTTGCATTTCCTAAATATAATACAACAGAGGCATGTAAATAGGTTTAGAAACAAATAGAATTGACTCCTAGTATGCCTCCAACTAAGTTGATGTGAGTGGAATATATGGGCTGACCAAGAGCTTTCAGGTGTCAATTGGAGTATTTACAGAGAGAATGGAGAATGCAAGTCAATCCAAAGAGATGACTGAGTAGAAGTTGGTTATGAGAGATTTAGTTGCATCTGATTGTTGGCTTGTTGGTTATCTGTTCCACTGTTAGGTTGTAAGTTTGTGAGGGTTGAGACTCTTTCTCTTTAACTTAGCATGCTTACCCAGTGCATAGCACAGTTCTTGGCATCGAAAGATCCAATCACTGCCAAAATTTGAATAAACAAGTGAGTGGACTATTTTTCTCCTTAAACAAAGACTTCTGTTTCTTCATCTGTAAGAGGATAGGCATGGACTATGTAAGCATGGTCATTTCCAGATCCAGATTCTGTTTCTACTAACTGTGTATTTCTATATTCCAAGTTCTAACTTCTTCCATAGGTTCTACACTCACTTAAACCATTACATTATTGTCCTTTCTCATGCCCACACATAGAACAAGCATTATGTGGCCATACCACTACCCTCCCTCCCTCCTGAGGCCATTTGTTGGTTTAGGATGAACCCTCCCCCAGTGCCTCCTCCAAGAGGTAAGGAGATGGCAAGGACATTTAAAGGCTATGGTATTAGAGCTGTGGAATCTCTGCTAGACTGTTTATGGAGTGCTGTGCAGGCCTAGACTGCTTTGAGCATGAGTAGGAGAGATAGCTATTCTGAAGATCTGAGTTGGAAACCTGCCTTATTGGAGACATTGGGCAAAACTCTTCCCCCTCTCCCATTGCTGTGGGTTGGTCTTTTCTGGTCCCCATAGAACTGAGATCCAGAGAGCCAAGATTAGATGAAAGTAGCTTTCATGGGTCCTTTAGCTCATAGGAGCCCACCATGTGGTATGGTACAACAGCTACATAGTAATAAACATTAGGCTTTTTAAATTTTTATTTATTTTTTTAAATACATTTTTATTGATTTCACAGAGGAAGGGAGAGGGAGAGAGAAACATCAATGATAAGAAAGAATCATTGATCGCTGCCTCCTACATGCCCCACTACTGGGGGTGGAGACTGCAGCCCAGGCATGTGCCCTCCTGGTTCATAGATTGATGCTCAACCACTGAGCAACACCAGTCAAGCAGGCTTTTCCCCCCTCTTCAATTTACCCTTTGCATATTTCCTTCTCATATGTAAGGAAAAAGAGAGACCAGTTGAGAATTTGGAGATCCTGGTTACCAGCATAATAACAGTGGTTAGCCTCAGATGTTACCCAGAAGAGCCTGGTAATAATGTTCACGGCATTTACTAAATACTTGCATCACTGAACACATGCAGTAATCTCTTTATTTCCCGCAGCAATCTCACGAAGAAGGTCCTAGGCTCTCCTTTAACAGAGAAAGATATCAAGGTTCAAGGTTACACAGACATGGCAGCTCTAGGGAGTCATTACCAGATCAGTCGCAACTTCAGCTTCATGTTTGTCGCCATGGTGCCTTCAGAAAGCAAACATAGACAAACTGGCTTCCTCTTTACACCTACTCTCCTGTGATGAAGAGAATTTCATGACAGCCTTTTCCCACTTGTTCCAATCCTTCAAGATCCCACTCAAATGCCACCGCTTCTGTGAGAGCCATAGTCGGAATCAATCCAACTCTCTCTGGGCTCTCGAAGCTCTTCGCTTTTACTTCCATTAGCGCACTTAGCACTTCGTGCCTGGTGTTGGAGTTAATTGAGTCTGATCCTCCCTCCACTCTACACCCAAAGCCAGTTGTTTAGACTTTCATTATGGCACTTAGCATCTTTCATTAATGCTAGCCATGCCTGGATTTGTCTCCCATCTTATGCAGTGAGCCCTTCCCTTGAGGACTGGTGCTATCTTAGGAATCTATATGTGTACCTGAGCACTTAATAGAGCTTTGGGAACAGATGCTTTCTAAATAAGGCTGGCGCACACAGCTGGATTGGGCTATCTGTCTGATCTATGGGCTGCAGCACTCCACTAATGTGCTTCCCTTGAACCATTCCATGGTCAGGGTCATTGGGCAATGTCAGGCAGGGGTCAGGGACTCCTGTGTGGAATTTCTGTCAGATAACTGAGGAGATGGGACAACTGACCTTTCCTCATCACACATCATCCCAGTGGTCCTCCCTCTTCCAATGAAGGTCTGTCCACTTTTGTGTCATACTTTAGGGAAAGGCCTACTTGCCTTACTCTGGAGCTTGTGACTTCCTTTTTCCTATGGGGGAAAAAGGCTCCAGTTCCCATTAAAATCTTTAGATATAATTTTTCAAGGGATGGAGGCTTCAAGGGACACATGGGACACTTAGTTTCATATGCCTATGTTCACTCCTGGCCGGAAATCTGAGTGGTTTAGAGCACAGGATTTGAGGTCGACAAACTGGGTTAAAGTCCCCACTCTATCCCTTGGAAGTTAATTAATCACTCTAAAACCTTTGCTTCCTCAGCTGTATTACAGAAACAATAATAGTACCCAGCCAATGGGGCTGCTCTGAGAATTAGAGGCACTTAAAATGTGTTCTAGCATAGTTCCTGGCTTCTGTTGCATCTGTTGCTGCAGTCACTTTTATTGCATTGTTGAGTAGTTGTTGTGGTTGTGATTGTGTTTTGTAAACACATCATCTAGCTTTTAAGAAACAAGAACAACAAGCAGCTGAAAATGTTACCTCTGCAGCTCATAGGAAATGCAAAATCGCATGTAGCTTCTAGTTAGGAGCCTAAGAATAGCTGTAGTTATATTTTTGCTTAAAAATAACTTGCATGTTTTAGGCTTTCAGAATTGAAGGTGCTTTAGAGAGCATCTCTATCAATTACGACATTTTACAGGGAACTGAAGCTCACAGAGTGGAAATAACATTTCTAGGGCCAGTCCTTCCCAAATCAGCCAAGTTAGGGCACTAACTCAGGTTTTCTGACCCCAGTCGAGTGTATCTTCTACTGAGCATCCTTTGAGCTGCTGCCTTTTTCTTGGATTTAACCATCATGTAGTCCTTCAGCTCTCCCACCAGTGTAACCTGGGCATCATCTGAGGATGCTGCTTTGCCCAGTACTGAGAAGATAACCATAACACATCTTGCTACACAGACACTAAGAGGAGTCTATTTCTTTATGCTGACAAGTTTCCACTCCATTCTACATTAGTAATGAGGGTCTAGTCCTTTCCTACAAGTGCTGTCCTTGAACTCAAACACTGATGAAGATTGCACTGGCGTTCTAGGGTCAGTTTCAACAGTGGAAAACATAAGGAAAATAGGCTCGGTTTATTATCCTGCATACTGAGAGAGCAGAGTGAAGGCCTCGTATAGCTAGTGGAGAGGAGATGAAACGAGATTTTAGGAGGAAACTACCACTCAAGGTGCAAATTTGGGAAAGAGATCCTAATCCAACCCACCCAGTAGCATTTATTCATGACACAAAGTGGACAGTCATTCTGCCCTAAACATGTGCCTACTATGCCTTGCATCTTTACCACCTTCCTACTTTTGTTCATGTTATTCCTTCTGCTTTCCTCTATTATTTAAAACTAGAGGCCCAGTGCACAAAATCCATGCATGGGGGATGGGTGAGCCTCAGCCTGGCCTATACCCTCTCACAATCTGGGATCTTTCAGGTAGGATCCCTAGGCCTGGCTAGTGATAAGGGCCTATCGGGACTTTCTTTTCCCTGGCTGCCGGCAGTTGTCACTGCACCCATTGCTGCCACTGCTTGCTATCTGTGAGGTGTGCCCCCCACCTCACCTCTGCCACTGGTAGCCTCCATCTGAGGATAACAGGCTTGGGGTGCAATCACTTGGCCAGCTTGGGTCTCCCTCTGTGGGGTGATTGCTGGCTGGCCCTGCACACCTGCCACAGCGTTGCTGGCTGGTGGCCAGGGCCTTCCTCTGTGGGGCAATCATGGGGCAATGGCAGAGCCCTCTGACCAATCACATTGCACCCGCCTTGGCTGGCCTGGCACCAGCGTGTGTCATAGTATGGTGGTCCAGAAGGTTGTCTAGATGGTCGTTCTGCTGTTCAGTCGTTCTGTTGATTTTCATGTTACACTTTTATTATTATATATTATATAGGATTTTTTTATCACTTAAAACTATTTTTATATGCCATTTTGTTGAATCATCGTAACAACCTGGTGAGGCAAGTTGCTTATTACTGCTATTTCAAATAAGAAACTGGAAGATGAGAGACAAGAAAGGACTTGCCCAGGGCCATAACACTCATCCATGCAGTAAGCTGTTCTTCTACCTTCTCCAGGTTCAGTGACTCTCCATATGTGAGAGTCAGTAGAACCTTGAGACTGAGAGTGAATGTGGGCAGCAGATAGCCTGGGTTTGAATCATGGCATTTACACTCACTTGTGGTATGAGTCTAAGCCTGTTACTGAGACAGTCTATCCCTCAGCTTCTTCATATGCAGGTTTGGCAATAATCATAGTCTTAATCTGAAAAGACTGAGAGAAGTAAATGAGCTATTACGTGTAAAGTGCCCAGAACAATGGCTGGCAACAAAATACATGCTCAGTAAATGTTGCTATAGAAACTACCCTGCTCTGTTTGATTTCTCTTTCTGCCAAGGCTCATCTGAAATGCTGTAAATTGTTATTCTGACTTTTCATAAATAGGTATGATTTCTGCCTCTTTTGGATCCTGTAATCATTTGTTCTTTGCTCCCAGCACACAGTGTGTTCTGCTGTGCACCGGAGATATCTGCAAACTTGTTTTCCTCCTCCCACTTCCCCCTTGCCTGTGAGTGCTGTGGCACAGAAGGGAGAGCTGTGAGATCAGCATATCCCCTGCAGTTCTCAGGAGAATGCTAGATGCCAGAGAGGAAGGCAGCCAACACATGCTAGTTACACTGAATTCAAGAGAACCCAGAACTCCAGTCCCTACTACGTCCTGTAATGTTAGGGCTGGAAAGTCTCCTTAGAGATCAGCCATCCTGCACTGATGCTGGGTAATAGGGCTGCTGAGAGGGGGAAAGATACCAGTCTGAAGTCAGGCCCCATGATAACAGAAATAGGAATAGAAACCAGATCTACCTTGGACTCCCCCCAAAAATCTTAGGCTATGTCTGTCTCCTTGGAATGAAGGAGAAAATAGCCCTGAAGTAAAGAGGAAAGAATGGGACAAATGACAGCATAAAGCTAAGCTTTGGCAACAATATTGCTCAAAGAATAGAGATATATTAGGAACACACATCCAGAAGCCGACCAGGGATGGACGTGAATAAATTACACAGCCAATAGGCAGTTTTTCTGAACTGACCTGGTATTTCTTTGCTGCACAAATGGATCAAAGCTCTGCAATGGAGAAGTTTCTGGGTCCTGAATGTATTAAATGCAAACTTTTAAATGGTTTTCTTCCTCTTTCCATTTCACATTTAATCTAGAGTCCTCAAATCTTAGGCTCCAGATCACTATCTTCATGTTGGTATTTGTAAGTAGAAGACACTGAGAATACACAGAGTCCCTGTACATAGATGCCATTTCTTGTAGTTTTCCATGTGATAGATAATTTGGTGGGGATGAGAAAAGGTGAAGTCCTCTCAGCCTCTGCCTCCAGAAGCTCTTTTCCACAGATTGCTGTCATGTTTTTCACCTCTGGTGCTGAGGTTTAAAATGTAAAATGAATCAGATAATTCTGTATTGGTCAGCATGACTTGACCAGGAAAATGTTTTGATTCCTGGTACTGTCAAATCCTGTCTTCCAAAGTAAGATGAGGGAAGTCTTAAAGTGATAAGCTTTTCCCTCACCTGCCTGAGGGAAGGAAGACAAGGAGAATCTACTTTCTCATGGCTGTGAGGGGGCTTTTGAAGAGCTGAATAAGCCTGCCCAGTCTTAGAGTGGGGAGCTGCTTATTCAGATGACACCCATCACAGCCCTTCACTACAAACAGAGCCTCTGAAAATGGGGCACATTGTTTGCCACATCATGGCTAATGGGAGATGATCATTCATAAAACAGCCTTCCTGGGGAGAGATGCCCAGATGGCAAGCAGCTCTGACCTCAGGACTTTGGAGGAGGTCATCTTTCTCTGATTCATATATCCAATACAGGAGTCATTCTTTAAAGAAATGTTAATGCTAAGTATAAAAAGTACAATTTAAAGTGAAGGTGAGACGAGGAGAAGGGAAAACTACCATTATCAAAGGACATTCATTTGGAAGTTATTTCCAACTATTTACTGACTTGACAGTACCCACGGTTATTTTTATTTTATTTTTTTAAATTGGGACCAGTTTGGTGGTGGTTGTTACTGTTATTACTATTATTTCATTTCTCACATTGGCTTAAAATACTGTGGAAACAATATTTGATAAGCTTTCAAAGAGCTTCCATATCTATCTTACAGACACCTTAAGCCATGTGTAAATAAAATTTGGTACTAACTTATTATCATCTTTGCCTCGAAGAACCACCCTCTCAATCATTCTGATTTATATCAATTTCCAAACTACTCCATAGATGAGCCATTAGCAATATATTGACTACATACTTTTTGGGTAGCATTTCTAAATTTAAGTCCCCTCTGGGCATGATGGAGCTGCCATGACACATATGGATCCCATTACTTGCAAACAGTGCCATTTTCTGTCCAATCAACACCTTCCATGCTGATGGAAGTGCCAGAGGTAAAAATGAAAACCGAATTGCCTATTAATTTAGAAGTTAAGTGGATTTAGAAGATTGATTGTACTTTATTATTGTTCATTTTTACCTTGTTACACTTAATCAGTGTCTTCACTTTTTAAAGAAAACTTTATTCTCTTTCTCACTGAATGCCCCATCAGCCCATAACCTCCTGAGTTGTCACTTACTACCACCTAGTAACATATAATAAGCCCCTGCTGATTCTATCGAGCTCTGCTTTCCTTGAAGTCAGAGACAATCTTTCCATGAATAAGAAGCAGCCCTCTTTGTGTCATGCAGTGCAGGGTCAGGAGATGCATGACACACATACTCCCTTCTTCTGCACCCAAGGCAGACTCCACTAAGGACTGATCGTGGTATTCTTTCCAGTTGCACCCAGTCAAGTTCTCAGAGTCCTCACCATCCGCATTCCTGAAAGCCACTCCCAGTTTATCGGAATGAACAGATTTGTCAAAACATATTTTCTGGGCTCACCTTAGTGCTAAAAAACAATGGTTTTAGAATTGGATCAACCTCAATTTAAATCCCAATACTACCACCTACTTGATTCGTGACCTGGACTACAGCTATCCATATGCCCTATATCTCAGATTTCCCCACCCTAAAATGACCAGTCTTCTCATGTTTCAGAAGCCTAAAGCTAGGCATTTCCTCCTTTGTAAAATCTCTATTTACTCAGGACCCAGTGTAAGTGCCTCAGCTAGGCCTCTGCAAACACCTCGAACTGGCTCTTCGTACTCCTTCTCACTGGAGCAGTAATGGGCTCATTTCTTTTAATTTTTCCCAATTGGTGTGTTAGCTCCCGTGGGCAGTTATGATTTTCAGAGCCCAGAAAAGGACCGGGGCTCTTGGCTGGACTCAGAAAAATAGCTAAAATAAGTACCACCATTAACACATAAAAATCACTTAAAATAGTGCTTAGCATATGATACATGTTCAATGTGGATGAGTTATTTTCATATTTATTGTTATGTTCCATCATTCTGAGGTTCAGAGAAGAAAGCTTACTACCGAGCTAACTTTTACATATGTATGGTTTAATTTTGGATTGCTATTATTCTCTGGCTGCCAAGCATGCCAAAGCTCTCTGTACTTTCTAAATTTCAAGGGAGTTGCATTCCCTGAAATAGAGCCATATTATCCTTTCTCATAAAACCTGACATGGAACCATATACATAAGAGGCTGATTTAAGCACGTTTGGGCCGCACTTATTTGCTAACATTGATGTCCACCAGCCCAACCTTTGCTGACACCAGCCTTACAGCGACCCAAACTAAAACCTCTTTCAAGTTACTGGAGCCCCTCCATTCTTTTCTGAGTACCCCTGGCCAAAGAATTAGCCCAGGAGGTCGGGCTAATTCCAGATTGCTGGGCCCACCACCAGAATTTCTGCTTCAGTGGGGTGGGACTTGGGAATTAGCATTTCTAACAAGTTTAATGCTGCTGGAACTGGACCATTCTTTGTGAGCCACTACCAGAATAAAGGAGTTAAAAAAGGAACACTCTTGCTTAGGGAAGGTATCATAAGTTCTATTTATTAGTTCCCAGGCTGGTGATGATCTCCATCTGAATCCTGCAAGCTATATTTGCAAGTAATTTTGATTAAAGTCAAGAAAATGTTTGCATAAGTATCAACTCCAAAACCTTGCTGAGGGATGAAAGAGCATGACTTCTAAATTTTGCTGATGGAGCTTGCAATTTTCCTTCTTTCTCAGTTGACACCTAGTGAAATGACTTGATACTTTAATATCTCACAGTGAATACCATACTTTTGCAGGTTCTTTATGTTTTTCCAGAGTGCTTTCATCTATATTATCACACTTGATTCTTAAAACTGCTTTAGGGAAGGCAGGCAATAATTTGCTACTTTCTTTGAATGACAAGGCAGAGTAAACCAGGACCAGAATCCTCAGTACATCGCCTAGTCTCTTTCTAGGACACCACATCATTTCCGATGCAAGGGTCAGTTCTGCCTCTGAGCTCTCTTCATGCTAAACATGAATTTATTTTAACTTGTTACAGACTCCTTGAGCTAGAAGACCTCTGAAGGAGACCTATGAATCAGAGGGTTCTTAGGCACTTGGGAATACATACATATTCTATTGAAAGCCTCAGGAGAGCTTTGGACTTTTTTCAAACAGTACATGTGTGTACATATGTAATAAAGTTTACATAAGGTTTTAGGCTGTACATGGGTCCATTAGAGTCTAGTTTTTGTGACTGAGAAAGGCATCATTTCCAATGAATTAACCATGGCTCTGTAAAGACCATCCACAAACCAGGGAAGCAGAGCAGAAGCATCTAGTCACTTTTTTGCTTGTTTATCTTATCTCATCTCATCTCATCTCATCTCATCTCATCTTATCTTACTGTGTGTGTGTGTGTGTGTGTGTGTGTGTGTGTGTATATGTATGTGATTTTTAACCAAGGAGTAAACTGAGATTCAAGAACTTAAGCAATTCGTCCTCAGATACCACAATCAAATAAAGGCAACATTAGAGTGAGAACTAGGACTTCCAGAAGGCAACATGCTATTGTGGAAAACAATAGTCCCTGGAGTCAGGGAACCTTGCACTCTCAGCTTATCCTACTTACTGGCTGTAAGACCATACTTAACCCTTTCAAGATTCACTTTTCCTGTTTTACAAATAGAAATCCCAAAAATCAAACAATGTTTAAAAACCGTATTGTGGCCCTAACTAGTTTGGCTCAGTGGATGAAGCATTGGTCTGCGGACTGAAGGGTTCCAGGTTCGATTCTGGTCAAGGGCATATACCTTGGTTGTGGGCAAATCCCCATTAGGGTGTGTGCAGGAGGCAGCTGATAGATTTTTCTATCTCATCGATGTTTCTAACTCTCTATTCCTATCCCTTCTGGTCTATAAGAAATCAATAAATAAAATATATATTTTTAAAAACTGTATTCTGAGAGGGTGCTTTTAGTCTAAATGAAATAAATATGTCAAATGCTAACACATCTTGTAGCACCTAGTAATTATGAATTCCCTGGCTCCTAGACTATTTTCCCCAGCTCAAGTTCATGTGTAACAATTGAATAAATGTGCCTTTCTCTCAGGACAGGTAAATACTATCTCAGGTTAATCAGCAGCCATATGCATGCGGGTCCTCTAGATTGTATATATTGATACCATTATAGATGTCATAACAATGTCATTAGTTATGACTGTGCTCAAGTGATCTGATGTTACTTTAAGTGGTTGTGTCATTGTCCCATGTAGGATCTCAGGGACATTTGTCTCCTCTAAACATGGGTATAAAAACAGAAAAGAAAAAAATCTGACTAATGGGGAAAAATGACCCAGACCACTGTCATATCTAGGTCTCCCTACATTTTCATTGCTTATTTTAGCTTGTGCAAGATTTGATCTTCACATTGCAAAGGAACCACATTATACTCCCTAATCTACAGACGGTAATGATTTTCACCCAAATATTTTGTTCCGTATTTGCATCTAATTCACATTTAAAGCTAAGCAGAATTTATAGGTCACTTCACTGCATACATTTTATTGTGTATTAAACATTGCAAAACAAAGATCCTTGTTTTGGTTTATCATTGAATTCTAGAATGCCAGAAGTAGGAAAAAAACCACAGAGGCTTCTTCTAATTTCCGAATGTCATAGGCAAGAGTGGATGCTTAGGGATGGGGGACTGTCCTCAAGGTCAACAGTGAGGTTGAAGAAACTGCCATCTGCAGAACCTACACTTGAACTTACATTTCCTGGCTCAAAATTCAGTATTTTCACCAAGTTTTTCCTATCCTGCCTCAGAAATGAAGAATCCATAAAGGCCAAGCAGTTGTAGTAGCATGTACCCATTTTTAACTTCCTACTCTCATTTTCCACCCCCTAAAAGAAATGTTGTGGACAATAGGATGAAGATACACATTCTTTTTTCCATTTTCAGTAAATGGCTACTCCTGGTTCTGCCTGTTGCCTTCATAAGGCTGCCATTATGCTTACCCTCACCTACACCTTCCAGGTTATCTGAACAGAAATCTATCTTTCTGCCCAGGATCATGGGCCTTGTCACTGCCTGATTACCCTTCTTCCTGTCTCTCAGCCCTCAGGGTTCATCTTTTTGAACTTTTTGGAGTGCCTTTATAGAGGAGGTCTTTCCCGCAAGGACAGTGCCCTAAATTAGCCCTTTGAAAGTGAGATCTTCAGACTCCTGGATTCTACATGACTGGTTTGGTGGAACAAAATAATTCAAGTGTTCAAATGACTTAAATACAAGTTGAGTTTGCAAGTTCCTGATTTATCTATTTTAGGACTCAACTCTCAGTTTGTCTAATGACTCATAGGTACCATAGCCCATCCCTGTAGAATCTTGGAAGAACTAAGCACCTTGAGTGAGACAGTTCCTTTTATTAGAGAAGTTAACAGTAAAGAGGGAAATTAATTTAAACCATAATTTATCCAGCTATTAAGATCTGCTCCTGGCCTAAATGAGGTCATGGCTGTATGTTATCTAAGTCTGCACAGGTAGACAGCCGTGTGAACTTTGTGAGGTCATCATTCTGAAATGTTTTCATATTAGCATTGCCAGGAAATGGCATCTTTGAAAAAACAGTAAACAAATTTCTTTTGTGAGTAAATAATTTTAAACATTTAGAGGAGAAAAATCCACTTAGTTCTATATTTGTCCCTGCTTTTGAAAAAAGAGCTTAATATACATAACTTTATTTTGGCCAGTGTGGTAGTGTCACAGATGGTAAATACTTTCAGAGTTAGGCACTATATATATATTTTTTTAAATATATGTTACTGGTTTTTACAGAGAGGAAAGGAGTTGGATAGAGAGTTAGAAACACTGCTAAGAGAGAAACATCGATCAGCTACCTCCTGCACACCTCTCACTGGGGATGTGCCCGCAAACTAAGGTACATGCCCTTGATCGGAATCAAACCTGGGACCTTTTAGTCCACAAGCCGACGCTCTATCCAACTAAGCCAAACCAGTGAGCGCACTATATTTTATATTTGTCTCTATTCTCCTGGAATGGAACCTAGTACACAGCAGTTATATGATAACTGGTTGCTGATTAACAACCGTGAGTATTTGCATATATGATAACTCCTTAAAGATTCCTATGGTGGTAGGGTATTTTATATTTTTAAAATTAATTTCTTTTTTTATTGATCATAGAAGAAGGGAAAGAGAGAGAAAGAGAGAGAAACATCAATGTGAGAGAAAACATCTATCAGTTGCTTCCCAGGTGATCAAACCTGAAACCTGGATATGTGCCTTGACCAGGAATCAAACATGCAGCCTTTGGGACAATGCACCAACCAATTGAACCACACTGGCCAGGTCTATTTTATTTGCTTTTATTTTTTTATAGACCCAACTTCATAGTTGTTGGGTCTATAATCTCTTGAACTACACAGACTTAGTAATATGAACTATCCATTTCTTATCTACTGATGATCTGTCAATGTACATTTTCCATGAATTCATTGAATAAATATTTATTGAGTGCTTACTATGAGCTTGGCACTGTTCCAGATACAGTAGTGAAAAACGCACCCTCCGGACCTTTCATCCTAGAATTCTGAGCAGCAGTTTTATAAAATGGATGGTTACTGACACTTTAGAATAAGGTTTGAAAAATATCATCGAAAGCATGAGAATTACCTAAATTATTAGTGCTAATAACAGTATATCTACTTGATTCTCTAAGGAGAACCTGATTCCTTATCTTATGATCTTTTCAGCCAATTCAGTGTTTTCTACCTGCCACTGGGACCTGAATTAATCTAAAATAATGATTCCCACTTCTTTCCACAGTCTGCATCACAAGGTCCCTTGCATAGTTCTTATCAACAACAGACCAATTGGTTAATCGGTTTCTCTTTCTCTTTATTGCTTTCTGCTGGTACCTATCAGGCTGTCTGTTTGTATAGAAAAAGGAGTGGATTGTCAATTAAACAATTTAGGTTTTAACCGCAGTTTTGCTACTAATCAATGTAGATATATATTTTCATTTATCCTTTTAATGACTATTAATGGAATGCTCAATGGAGGCACAGCATGGCTCATGAAGGGTTTGGGCTTGAATGTTATCTAAGTTAGAAAGAGAGCTCTGATGTTTTCTGGCTATATAAGCATGGGTGAGTAACTTCACCACTCAGTTTCCTTGCCTGCTGAATGGGGCTAATAATCATATCTCCCTCATAAGTTAGTGATACGTATTAATTGAATTAATACATATAAAATATCTTTAAATAGTGTGCCTGAAGTGAATACATCCTCAAAAAATGTTAGGCACTATTACTCAATTGTTAATATTTGTTTTTATTATCAAACTCCAGGCACTGTCTGTGGCAATGAAGAAATAATGGGGTGGGGGAGAAAAGATCAGGGTCCTTAGAGAACTTGCTTTCTAATAAGCAAAGAAAGATCAAACAACTAAGCACTCAAATACATAATTGTAAGTGCTGATGAGTGCCAGGAAGGAAGTGAACAGGTAGGGTGGCTGTCTAAGGAGGACCATTTGAGCTGAGACCTAAGGAGTAAATAGGTTGAGTGGTGAAGAACCGTTTGCCTATAGGTGAAGGACTGTCCACAAAAAAGAGAATGCACATGTAAAGGCTCTGAGGCAGGGCCTGAAGGCCCTGTGTGGTAACATTGTGGTGACTGAGATGGAGAGGCAGCTGATGCAGTGGGCAGGGTCCGAGCCATGCATATTGGGTGGGTACTGGGGAACTTGAAAGTTTTCCTGAGGGCAAAGGAAAGCCATGGATGGTACGTGATTCCCTCTCTGGCACATGGATTTCCCAAAAGTGAAGGAGTGTATAAAATAATTCTCTCAAGCTCCTTTAACACTGAGGCATATGACATTCTATGATAAGTAACCAAAACACAGAAGTTTCTGGGAACAGCAGAAAAAAAGTAAAAAAGTAGAGGAAGAGAAGGAAACAAGGAAGGAGAAAAGGAGCTAAGAAAGAAGGAAAGAAGCTGATGACTAAGACTTCTGTGGAGACCTGAAATCTAGACATGAAATGTTGAATATTCAGTGAAGATACAGACTTGGTACCTATTACATCTGTATGTGTGTAGGAGTGCTTTTGAGTTATGCATGTATTTGTACATTCACTGATTTGACAGGAATCCAAAGTGGGGGAGCCTTTGCAAAGAAGGCAAATAAGACTAATGGGCTGGAAACGCTGGAGAGGGGAAAGAAATGATATGTCAATCACTTTGGTTAAATGCATGATTACTGGATATGAAGATGCATCTGGAATAGGTCCTGCTGGAAGGCTGGTGCTCAGGAATTGAAATGCTCACTGAGACATGGTTCAGCGGCTCCTTTCAGGAGTTGCTGGGTAGAAATCAAACAGAATTGCATTAGGAAAGGAGTAGCTGAGAAAGTACTCTCTGGAACAGAAATTTTTATGAGGAGAGGAAAAAGGAGTGCAGTCCAAAAAGAAAAACTAACTTCAAGAATGCTAATTTGTTCCAGTCCTCAGGAGCCAAGAGGAAGTTGAGCACTTCTTGCTGTGATATTCAGATGCAGAGGTGAAAAGAGGCATGCAAGGCAGTGAAAATCAAAATAAGTAAGTGTGCTTTGGCCTCAGATATTTCCTTTCCAGCTGAGGAGGGTTGGAATTTAAGGATAGGCAGGGAAAACACACACTGGCCCAACTCTGCAAACACTTTGGAATGCTAATACCATCGCTGGCCCTCAGAACTCCTTGTGATATGGGCCTGGGTGGTTGGGTATCCTATGAATCTTGTAGCAAATGCTGGGAAAAATACTGCTTTGAGTTACCTCTGTGCACTGGGAAGCAAAAAGTGTCCCTTTTAGTTTATGAAAGGTTCTTTCCTGATAAGGAACTATCCATTGGCAGTATGTCTCATTCTCTTAACTATTTCCCACTTGCTAGTGATTCAATAATCATATGCCTGATTTGAGTTAATAATAGCAGATCCTGTTTAGTGGACACTTACAATATGTTTTAAATGTTTAAAGCATGTAAACTAATTGAATCTTCACAATGTATTTACAAGATAGACTCTAACATGCCCATTTTACACATGCAGAAACAGAGGCTTAGAAAGGTTAAGGAACGTGCACAAAGACACATTTCTGGGACTGATGAATAGATTCAATTACCAAACCTCTGTTTCTTCTGGACCCATATTTTCTTATCTATAAAACAGGGATGGTTAATAATACCATCTCCAAATTCTCATGTTTCCCAAACTCCTCAGGAAGACTGCAGATTCAGTAGGTTCACTAGTATTTCTGTTTTGTGTGCTTTTCTCACCATGAGACATTCCATCCCCATCCATTCTCAGCACTTCAGTGCATTCAAAGGTTTTCTCTTATCAGAAGTTGCCCAGGAATCATGCAGTTGCACATAGGTTTAAATAACAGACAATATAAATCAACCTTTAGCAGTCATTCCTTACTCTTTTGCAGCTGCTAGTCAAGGGCTCACACTATCCCATTTAGACTATTCCAACATTATTAAGAGGCAGACAAGGCCAGCATTTCCCCTGGTTTGCAAATAAGAAACTAAGACTTAGATAGGGGGAGCGACTTGGCCAAGGTCACATGATGAATTAAAAGCAGAATCCTGACACAAGCTCACATCTCCTAAATCCAGGTCTGGTACATTTTCTGGAAAAGTGCACCATTTTCCTGAGCTGCAAGCTCCAGGGCCCAGCAGGAAGCTTAAAAGAGCAAATGGGCAGGTGAGAGAACACTCTTCCCCTGCCAATGTTCACTCAGCTTTAGCCAAACTTTGTCAAGTGAAAAACAGGTCCAGATCTCTTTTTTTTTTCCTTTAAAGAGAAGCTGAGAAGCTAGATTTCCATATACAAAGCCATGATTTTTAAAAAGCTGCCTCTAACTATAACAAATCGGTAAGCTGGAGTCACCACTGGGCTGGCAGTTTTCCACCTCTGCTTCACACTGAAGAAATGAGTTTGATTATGGTTGCAGAGCCATCAAGTTGAAAGCCCTTTCCACCACAGCCCATTTTTGGGGAGGTCTGAACCTCAATCAATTAAACCTCAGAAAACAGAGGAGACTTTGAACCCCAGGTTCCACTTCAGAGCTACTAAATGAGAAGAAATTCGTGTTTTTCAAAAGCTCTCTGAAATGCATAGCAAGATTGGAAAATTCCACATCCAATCAGAAATAGTTTTATGAGAACTTTAAGTGAAGGAGTGTAGAACAGGGATAAAAAACCCAGGGTTTTTGAGAGGCACAAGATCAAGATGTTAAATATTGCTAAATAGTTATACTAATACAATAGACTTAATTATGCATAGCAGTTTCTATTTGAGTTCCTCTACATACCAGTCACTGTTCTAGGTACTTTATATGCACTGCTTTTTAAAATCCTCACAACAACCCACTGAGGTGAGTGCCACTGTTATTCCCATTTTATAGATGGGGAAATTGCAACACAGAAAAATTAAATACTACCCAAAGTCACCGTGCTAGTATATAGGAGAATCAGGATTGGAATCTAGGCAGCCTGGCTCTGAAGAACTAAATACTCAACTACAATTAGGAAAAACACCATCTCCCTGGAGGCAGAGATTATTTTGTATAGAATAGCTGTATTCTGGAATTTTTTATTAATTTAGACTGAACAAAGGGTAGTTGCTTTTTAAAATAAAATAAAATAAAATAAAATAAAATAAAATAAAATAAGATAAAATAAAATAACAACCCTCACACTTCTGTCTTCCCCGGGGAATCTGGGAAGTCTTTGTAGGCTTTCTTCCATTCCAATGACCCTTTGACAAGACCTATATATTTCCTGATTATTAACAAGGAAAATTGAATTTTCCTCCTTATTTTTGTGTGTGTGTGGAGGATTAGAGTTCAGGACTGAACAGTGGTGGCAGTGGAAAGAAACTGTTTAATGATCACTTTGGTTTAATATGAGAAGAGCTACCCAATAGGAGTAAGAATGAACTGGAAATAGGCAAGAAAAACAACAGTCTGGTCTCTAAAATAGGACCAGAATGATAACAGATTGCTAGTGCAACAAAGCAAACATGAATCCATTAGGGAGGAAAGATAACATTACCCTAGCCTCAAATTACTTCTACAAAACATTCTGCAAATACAATGTCTAGCATACAATAAAACAAACAAACTAGTTGCACCAGGAGCAGGCCTAAGGGATCAGTGGGACATCCCCTGAGGGCTTCCAGACTGCAATAGGGTGCAGGCTGGGCTGAGGGACCTTCTCCCCCAGCTCAAGTGCACAAATTTCATGCACTGGGCCTCTAATATATAAATAAATGCCATAAAGAAAAAAGTAAGAGGAAGATACAGAAATTATAACTGAGGAGTCAGTGGTCAGGAGCTTTCCAAAGCTGATAAAAGATATCAAGACACAAATTCAAGAAGTTCAACTTATCTGAAGCAAATTAAATAAAATAAATCACATGTAGGCACACATAGTAAGATTGCTGGCAACCAGAGACAAAGAGAAACTTTTAAAGGAACCCAGAATGAAGGAGACGTGGGAGTCAGATTACTGAAAATTTCAACAATTGGACTGCTGAATTATATCTTTAAAGTGCTGAAAGAAAATAATTACAATTATAAATTCTATTTCCAATAAAATTTTTTTTTCATGAGAAAATGTGAAATAAAGTCATTTCTATACAAATAAAGGAAAAGTATTTGTCAATAACAGATTCACACTGGTGGAAATACTAAGAGATATTATTCATAGAGAAGATAAATTGTTCCAGATGGAAAGTTAGAGCTACAGAGTGGAACAAAAAGGAATAAAATTATAAATATATGGGTAAACATCAATATGGACTGAATAAAACAACAGCAACACCTTGTTGAGTTAAAAAATTAAAAAAATCATGCAACAATAATGACATGTACATTGGCATGGAAATACATAAAGCTAAGGTATTCTAAGGTCTTTGCACTATCTTGGAAGAGGATACAAGTGCCAGTCTATAATAACATTTGAAAAGTCAATATTGAATGCTGTGAACTCTAGTGAAAACACTAGAAAAATAGTTTTTGTCTAATTTAAAAAAAATTAATAACGGAGTATGTAAATAAAAAGTATGTGAATCTGAAAGAAGTAAAAAATAATAGTTAAACCTCTGTATAGGTTTAAAAATGCATATATTAAAAATTAGATGAAAAAAGGTACGAAACAAAAACAAGATACAGTAAGCTAAGCATCCATTTCAAGTTTGAAAAAAAAGAACACACCCTAAAACTGCAAACTAAACATAAAGAGAGAAGGAAATAAAGTGTAGAAATTATTGAAATAAGAAATATACAGTAGAAATTATCAACAAAGTCAAAAAACCAGCACCTTAAAATATGAGAAAAAATGTGAGTGCAAACAAGCACAAAAAGCCACGAATGCCAGTGAAATAAAAGATGACATGACTACAAACATCACGATGTAGAAAAGATAATAGAATATTATGAACCAATTTATGACAAGATATTTGAAACTAAAGCTGAAATGGACAAATTCTTAACATAATATGAAGGAACAAATAACTACCACAAGATGAATGACAAAATTCATTAGTGCTGTAACTATCAAAGACTTTGAAGGCTGTAAAGAAAGAAAAATCCTGGCCAGACTGCTTCTCTTCTGAGTTCTGTAAAACTGTTCAAGAATAAAAACACCAAAGTCCTGGCGGGGAAGCTCAGCTGGTTAGAGTGTAATCCCAATACACCCAAGTTTTTGCTGTTTCCAGGTTGGGGAACATATAAGAATTAACCAATGAATACATAAGTGGAACAATAAACCAATCCTCTCTCTCTCTCTCTCTCTCTCTCTCTCTCTCTCTCTCTCTCTCTCTTTCTCTTTCTCTCTCAAAATAAAAAAATAAAACACCTACCATACATTAACTCTTCCAGACAGGAGAATGGGGGAGTATTCCCTTACTCTTTTTATGAGGCCAACATAACCCTGATGCCAAACCAAAGAAGGACATTATAAGAAAAGAAAATTATAGGCACTTTATTTCACAATCAAGGTGAAAAATATCTTAAAATATTAGTAAACAGGATGCAAGAGATAATACCATCATTAAGTTGGCAGAGAAAAAAATAATGCTGTCATCATTCATAGGTGACATGATTGTGACACACTATGGAAAAATAGTAGAGTTACTAAGAGGCAAGGTCACTGGATATAACATCAGTGTAAATGAAATTATCTCTCTCTCAATATACAAGCAGAAACAATTCAATTATAACAATCTTTTAAAAGATACTATTTATAATAACATCAAAAATAATTTAATACCTAGAAAATAAGTCCAACAAAGTCTGTGAAAGGTCTCTAAAACATACTGAGAATTGTAAAACATTACTGAAAGAGAGATAAGAAGACCTAAGTAAGTGGGGCGATGTATTATGTTCTTGAATTGGAGGACTCAGTATTTAAAGATATCAATTCTCCAAACTGATATGTAAGTTAAATGCTGCCCTAATTAAATTTCTTGTAGGTTTTTGTTTTTCATAATTTGACATGCTGATTCTAAAATTTATATAAAAGTGGAAAAAGGGATAACAATTTCAAAACAATTATGAAGGAGTATAGGTGGAAAGACATACTAATACTGTCCCAGATATGAACAGTTAGGTTAAATCTAAAACTGAAGAGACATAAGCAGATCAGTGAAATAGAAAAGAAAGACTAGAAACAGACCAAATATACTTATTAATTGATTTATAACAAAAATACACTGTAGTTCAGTGGGGAAAGGATGATATTTTTATCCCAATAAATGATGCCATAAGTTGAATATCTATGTGGAGAAATAGATCCCTAAATTACAGCCTACACAAAAATCAATTCCAGATGGATTGCTAATCTGAATGGTAGGACATAAAGCCACATAAAGGTAATACAGAAGAATATCTTCATACCTCAGGGTAGGAAATGTCTTCTTAAACAGGATATGAAGCTATTGATTAAAAAAACTGGTAAATGGGATTGCATTAAAAGGAACGATTTCTGTTCTGTACATCAAGAGAGTGAAAATGCAAGCTATAGAAAGGAAGGATAAATTTGCAACATACACATTTGACCAAGGGCTCACATCTAGAACATATATAAACAATAAGAAAAGTACAATAAGGATAAAGTATATCAATATTTAAATGAACATATGAAATAAAGCATCTGAACCTGACAAATAGGAGAAATACAAGTTAAAATACAGAGCTAGCACTACACCCCCACCAGAAGGGCTAAAATTAAAATGACTGACAATTTCAAGTGTTTGAGAGAATTTGGAGCAATGAGAATCATCACATACTGGTGGTGGGAGTATAAATTGGTACAGGCACTTTGGAAACTATTTGGCATTATCTATTAAAACTGAACATTCTCATACCACTCTTGGGTTTACATCCAACAGACATATGTGAATGTGTGCACCAAGAGACATACACAAGGATATTTATAGACTCTTAAGCAGACCAAATGTCCATCAACAGTAGAATTACAGATGGATAAATTATGACACATTCATACAATGAGTCCTGTATAGAAATGGAAATGAGGAAACTATATCTATATATAATGGGTAAATCCTATCTAATAAAAGAATAATACACAAATTGACCGTACCTGCGCTATACCCACAAGTCATGCCCTCCAGCCATTTCCACCAGCCAATCAGAGCAAGTATGCAAATTAACCCAACCAAGATGGCTAGGGCCACAGAGAGAGCAGGAGGGAGGCTTGGGTTGCCTTGGGTGATGGAGGAAGCCAAGTTTTTTTGTAAACCCTGGCCAGCAGGCCTCTGCTTAAGGCAACAAAGTTTCAATTGTAGAAGATAAATAAATCCCAGATACCAGGGCCTCTACTTGGGTCGCCGGAGGGGGGTGCGGGTGGGGGTGGGGGGGCATGGCTGGCTGGCAAACCACCACAGGCCCCTCGCCCAGGCCACCCCATGCCCCAAGGGAACACCCACCCTGATCCAAAACACTCTTCAGGGCAAACCAGTGGGCCCCACCTGTGTACCAGGCCTCTATCCTATATAATAAAAGTAATATGCAGATTGATCATCACTCCAACACACAAGATGACTGCCTCCATGTGGTCAAAAGATCCTGCCCCCATGTGGACACAAGATGGCCACCACAAGATGGCCAGGGCAGTTGGCAGGGACCAGACCTGCAGGAGAGGGCAGTTGAAGTGATCAAGCCTGCAGGAGAGGGCAGTTAGGGGTTACCAGACTACAGAGGAGGGAAGTTGGGGTGACCAGGCCTTCAGGGAAGGGCAGTTGGGGGGGACCCAGGCCTGCAGGGTTGGGCAGTTAGGGGTGAACAGGCCTGCAGAACAGGACAGTTAGGGGTGACCAGGCCTGCAGGGGAGGGCAGTTAGAGGCAAAAAGGCTGGCAGGGGAGCAGTTAGGCATCAATCAGGCTGGGAGGGGAGTGGATAGGGGGTGATCAGGCTGGCAGGCAGAAGCGGCTAGGGTCAATCAGGAAGACAGGCAGGCAAGCAGTTGGGAGCCATCAGTCCTGGATTATGAGAGATGTCCGACTGCCTGTTTAGGCTTGTTCCTACCTGGATCAGGTCTAAATAGGCAGTTGGACATCCCTCAAGGGATCCCAGATTGGAGAGGGAACAGGCTCGACTGAAGGACACCCCACCACTTGCCCCGCCGCCGTACACGAATTTTGTGCACCAGGCCTCTAGTAAGTATAATATTGAACAGAGAAACAAATATACACAAAATCATATTGGATGATTCCCTTTATATAAATTTCAAAAACTAGGAAAATTAAACTGTTAACATTTAGGATTGCACGCTTAGGTAGTCAATCACTAAAGAAAAAATAAAGGTATTATTATAGCAGTCAGATTCCCTTTAATGGGACAGTGTGTAGTGCTGAGAAAGGGCATGAGGAAACTTATTGGTGGGGGGAGAAGAGGGAAGCAGCTGCCAACACTGTATTTTATGACCTAAGTAATGGTTACTCAAGTGTTACCTTTGTGACAAATCACTGAGCTAAATAGTTTTTGCCTTGAGTATCTATATTAGGCTTTACAATTTAAGAAAGTTAAAATGAGAGAGAAGCTAGAAACCTACATTTTCAAATAAGATTTCCAGATTTTAAAATGTTAGCAACAGATTTTTAAAGATTTAGAATTCTGTGAGCTGTCATTTTGTAATCTCTGCAGGTTACTCATGTGCTTGATCAGAAGTTACAGGCACTGAGCTTGCTTCTACTCTGGTTGGAGAGTCTGAGAAAATTAAGGACCAATAACTTAATTTGCATGTAGATAACTAGAACTATACTAAAGTAACAAGTAAATTTTTTATTTTCTCATCCCTTTCTCCCTCTTTCTCATCTCCTCCCACTGCCCCTTTTGTCATTCATATTCTCTCTCTCTCTCTCATTGGTAGCAGATTGTTGAAGTTAAGCTCCAGAGAGAAATATAAAACTTGTTTCTGATGTATCCATGCATGATATCAACATCACAAATGAAATAGGACTCATTCTGAGGCTTACCAAGACTTCCTGGAGGTTACATGCCAGATGGAAAAAAATATAGTAATCACATTTTATGGAGAGTTTACTATATATCCAACCCTGTACTAAACTCTCTGCATAGCATTTATTTATCATATCATTTAAACATTCTTGTGATGTGGGAATTATTGGACTTGTCTATGGATGAGAAAGCTGAGGCTCAGGGAAGCTAGGTCCCATGTGCAAGAACACAGAAAGTCAGTAGTGACAAATGGCAGGGACTAGACTCTTGTTCTTACCTATAATTACTAGCTATTGCACTGTATATGTGAGGCTACCAGTCCTGATGTAAGATATATAGACATCCTTTTAGGATGTCTTGGATTTTGTAGCTCAGAGAGGTATTTGCATATTCAACAGTAAAATGAGCTCCAGTTGCTTAAACCCTCACTACCTTGAGTACTCTCAATAAATACAGGTACTTGTACAATCTGTTCATCTTCTCAGTTTCCCTAAGATCCATAGTACAAGCTCATATGCTTAAATAAAACCCAGACCAATATCCATGACAGTTCCCCAGGCTGAATACGAAGGCACAGAGAGACAGAGAGAAAAGGATTTGTACCAATCATGGCTCTTCAATCCATGATTGTTGTGATACCAATGACAATACTGGCTGAATAGTGAGTCTGAAAATGAAATTAGCTTTGGAAGGGAGAATTAGAGATAATCTGATCTCTCCCATCATAGAATATAAGGGTAAGAAGCATGGGATTAAGTAGGAAGAGTTCCACTCTGCACATGGTCACTAGCTAAAAATGATGGCGAGATCTCTGGCAAGTCATTAAATGTCTTTGGGGATTGTTGTCTGTTAACTGAGAATGTTAGAATAGACTTTTTTTTAAAAAAGGAATTTAAGCTGTGTAGTTTCTTCTTTTAAATAAATCTTCCAAATAAAACTGCCATAATAATATAAGGCAGACAATAATGGAGGGCATGGTTAAGGTACTGAGGAGGAGAGGGCAATGTAGTCTTATTGTTTCTTCTACCCCATCAGAACAGCCCTAGAGGCAGCTTTTGGACCAATGCTGGCACAATGAATATTTGAAGAATAAATTGTGAGTCCAAGTTTCAAGTTTCTGTAGAACACAAAATAATCTAGAGTCCAAGTCTCTAGATTTTTTTCTGTAGAACACAAAAACTACAGTCATCTAGGCACTTGCCTGAGATGAACAGGTTAGGAGCATTGCTGGCTGGCATGCTGGCTCTCCCATTCAAATCTTCCAGAGTCCTGGAATTTGCTCTCTGGCCCCTTGGCCATGTGCTCATTTACCTATGAGCACTTCAGATCAAACCCCAGTTCTCTGGAATTGTACGGAGAGACATTTTCTGCTCTTCTCATATTTTTTAAAACTCTGATAGGATTTTCACCTTTGCATCAGACATGTACTTTGATTACAGGAAACATACACATGACAGTAAGTGAGGCTTAATACAAGTCCTTCATGTCCCAGTGAAAGGTAAAGAACCAAAGACGCCTTCATCTTTCACAGTGGAATTTTGAAATAGCATGGCTGGAGGATATATAAGTCATTTTCATTATGGTATGATTGTGAAGAGTGTGGGCTTTAGTGCACTTTTCTGAAAATAAGAAGTTAAAATATAAGTGTGGGAAGGCTTGGTTTAAATCTTAACTCTATCACTTACTTGGTATAGGATCTTTGGACTTCAGATTTGTTGTTTGTAAAATGGGAATAACACCATCCTCTACCTCATAGAGATGTAGAGGGGGAAATGTGTGAACTATTAAATACAGAGCTTGGCACACAGACCATGCTCATGTGAATTATTATCACCATTCTGACCACCTGGACAATGAAAACAATTATCTTGATAATCTCCCTGTCAAAGGGCTTTCTGCTTGAAAACTTCCAGTAATGGAGAACTCACTACCTCAAGGGGAATAAGTTTCATCCTCAAGCATCTGCTCAACTCAGATTCCCACCTTCCTCAGGAGCCAAGGAAGTCCCTGAAGGCCACGATGAGAATGTTCAGGAGAGATCCCAGCATGTGATGCCACTCTGATAGTTGAAGCTGTAGTTAAATTTGAAATAGACAAGAGGCTTCAAGTTCCAGGACTGTTGGGTTGACAATGTCTGTGTAAAGCTCAGCTAAACCCAAGTTCCCAGGCTGCCAGACATAGGGAAACTCTGAAATAAAATTTTAGCAGCAAGGTTCCAAGGTGGCAGACATCTATGTGCTACCTTTCCTGGCTTCCCACCAGTCCCTTGCCTGGCAAAGAACAGATAGTACTTCTTTGCTTTGGTCTCCTCAGGATGTTCAATTTTTAGTCAGAGATTTGACAACACATTTTCTATAAATGCAGGCCCCTTGGGAAAGTGATCTAGAATTCCCTGTTCTTTAACCTTCCCTGGTGAAAAACCTGGTGGGCACAGGACATTTCTTTCCCAAAGAAATTTTGGATTAGCATCTCTGTGTTCCTCCTGTTTGAAACCTATCCCTATAATATCCACCATCCAATACCAAACAGGAGGTCACACTACAGATCACCTATGACCAGCCCTATTTGGCATTCAAAGTATTCAACACCTCTTCCTACATTATTTCTGTGCAGTCTTTAGTCAAGCTAGTAGTAGCTTTGCTCATTTTTCCCTGTGAGTTCAAGATGCCTCAGAACCTTTGCTCGTGTAATTTCTCAGCTATAGATTCCCTTCTTTTCTTTTCACTTCTTGAGCACCCAGAATCTATACCTGTAGTACAGATTCAATCACTTTAGTTTTCTGAGTTAATGGCAAACTCACTGGCAGGCTTGCGCCACCCAAATAATGTCATGAGTATTATCCATTAGCCATCTGCAAGATTATTGTCTTTTAGGATAAGTATTGTGGTTTACACTTGTTTCATGCTGGTAGATATACAGTAAATTGTTTCTAGACAAAATAAGCTACATGAAGTGATAAAAAGTATTAAAGCTAGGATTAGCAATAGACTATAAGTCAGCCCAAAAGGAAGCAAATTATAGAGAATCAATAACTCCATTTCAGTGAACCTTGATTACACCAATGCTATTTAATGCTAGTCACCATGGTTTGACCTTCACTTAATTCTGGTGAAGTATCAGAGGACAGAAGTGTAATAAATATTTATTGAAGGAAGGGAAGGAGAAAAGAATTCCTGAGAAGTGCAGATCCAAATGCAGTGAAAGTAAGGTGATAGATTATCAAACTAATTTCTCCTCGAAACTGCCCTAGAATCTCAGCTCTTCACTCAGTTGTGTAGCTTGGCATTCAAGGCTCTCCATATTAAAAGCATCAACTTCTTTCCAATCTTATCTGTCACATTTTTAAAGTTTTGCCCCTATGTTCTTACATATGAACTATTTGTTCTCAAAATGTATTTTTAGTTCCCTGCTCTTAGATTTCCCCCATTTCCTCAAAGGAAATACTAAATTCAACCCATAATTTAAGTCCCAGTTACGTCTTCTCTGAAACCATCAGAATCAAATGGAAGGTATCAGCTCCAACAGGCTCTGGTCTCTTATCCCTCAATTCTCCCTTCTCCAAGTAGTTTGACTTTACCTCTGTGACAAGACTTGATATATTTTGTTTCATATATTAAAAATCTGTGATTTGTTATTTACATGCCAATCTCAATAGTTTCCTTTAACCTGTGTCTGAGGGAAGGAATGGTCTTCTAGCCATCTTAATATTTCTTATAGCACTTTCAAATAGAAAAAAATTTGCTCAATAATAGGTAATAATCATGTTAACATTTGAAGAACACTTTTATGTGCTAGATACATGTGTGACCCCACTGAACATTCACAATAATCTTTTGTAGCAATAATAATAATAATAATAATAATAATAATTATTATTATTATTATTTTTTTAGTTGAGGAAAGTGAGGCTTAGAAAATTTAGTTTGTCTAAAGCCACGTGGAATGGAGGAGTCAGAATATAAACCCTGACAGTCTGACTATAGTATCTGGGTTGTTGTAAAAGATTTGGTGATCCCCTCACAAACAACAATCTTAGAGGAAAGAACCAAATTCTCAAAAATAGCAAAAGTGGGTGCAGGATCCTTGGCACAGACCTCCAGAATTCCTGACTCTTGAAAGCCTCAATAACCAATTTGTATTTAGGTAGTCCCTATAAGTGCTTAAACACACACACAAAGGAAACAAGGAAAGTGAGTTCTAAGGACCAAATTTCTACTGACAAAGCTTCCCTTCTAAACAGAGCTTAAGGCTTTGCTGAACTGAAAGTTTCTAAATCATCACTCTCCTGCAGTGCAATCCCTTCAAAGGGCCTTAAAGAAGCCTCCCTGCTGGTGTTTGCTTGCTCTCTCTGCTCCCTTCCTAGCAGACAGTCAAGTGTACAGAATGCCTGGGGAGGCTAAAAGATAGACTGAGGCTTCCCTTGGTCAAGGGAGGAGAGACCTGTCTTCATCTCTAGCCTGGTCTACCAGCAGGCAACAGCTAAGGAGCACCAGCCTTGGCTGAGCCAGGTAGGACCAGGTTTAGAAGACACAGTGGTTTTTCATTAAGCAGCTTGTTAAACTGCAAAGAGCAGTGATGCAGAAAGAAAGGGGGTAAAGAAGCTTAGGATATATTTCTAAAAGGAAAGTGAATTTTAAAGTGCTTTTCATTTGACAATATTTAGACATGTTCGAATAGAATAAATATATACAAGCCTGTTATACTCTGTGTGCTTAAAAGATGCTCCCTCTGTCCTTTCCTCTGTCGAATTTATTTCTAACCTTTCCTGGGGTGCCATGATGGATATATCTAATTGCTCACTCAGGCCACTGGATCACACTCTGAAACTGTGAAATTACACAGCTTGGTACTTTGTAAAGTGTTGACCCGTTTTCTTATTCTGTGCGTGTATACTTTCCTGATAAGATTACAGGTCCTTAGGGAGGGAGCCTTATGTATGAGCTCTCCTGTAACATGGCATTGAACATTTGGAAATGATTAATACATTAAAATTAATCCAAAAGTTAGACAAACAAGTATCTAGTGTTCAAATCCTATGTTTCTAGCACTTTGTTACTCTCACTTTGTTAGGTAGTAAGGCATAGAAAATAATTATATCATCTAAATTGTACTTTTTAAAAAAGGTTTTTAAGTAAAAAGCATTTCTAAGTTTGAGCAATACAATCAATGAAGAAGGATTACATTATAACTTAAAGAAAAAAAGTCCATAAGTCCATGTTAATATAAATAAATGATCAAATAGATAAATAAATAGGGGAGAACAGACAAATCTCTTAGGTAGAATACCAAATAATTAATGCAGTTACTCTACCTTTAAGGAGACAGAGCATAACTCTCCTTAAATGTACACTAGACATAGTTACTTCTTTCCAGAGTGTTAGCTAAACAAACATTTAGTGTTAGTTAATAATAATATCATCATTGGTTCATTAATTTTGACAAATACACCATACTAATGTAAGATTTTAATTACTGGAGGAAAAATCTAGGCATGGGATATATTAGGACTCTGAATATTCTCAATAAAAAGTTTATTTCAGAAATGTAATTTCACAACTGTCTGCATACCACATTGAATATACATGCTTGTCCTGGCTCTCTTCCCCAAATCCACAAAAATCACTGCAAAGGAGTAAAGTAGGTATGGACTTATAAAACAAAGAGAAACAGAGAAAAGATGAGGGCAGACAAAGTAAAACCTTTGCAGAACGGAAAGTGGATGGATGAAGGATAACTGACTTAGCAAGGTAAAGAAAGCCAAAATGTAGCTATCTGCAGAGAAAGTGGGCGGAGTCAATAGAAAGAAAGCCAATCAGAACACAGCTCACCAGAAAGATAGAGAAATTTGAAATACTGGATACTCTGAGGATTGAGGTGAAAACTGGCAGAAAGCCCCAGAATCCCTATCCTAGCTCATGCAGCAAGGTGATTCCCTCCTTTTCAGCCAAGCAGAAGCCTTGAGGTGGACGATGAAGATAAAGTGGAAGGACTCCAGGTTGGGGTCAGCAGTACAACTGGTGATGAGGGTGAGATCCAGAGACTGGTCATCTTCCTCCTTATAAGCAGAACCTCCTGTTAGCTTTTTGCCATTTATTAGAACATATAGTCAAGGGCCTTTAAGTATAGGATAGGGGTGGGAAGAAATTAAAATTAACAAACAGAAAAAATAAGTCATAAGCACAACTCAGAGACTAAGCTATGTCATGTGTGTGTATGTGTGTGTGTGTGTGTGTGTGTGTGTGTGTATGTATAAAACTAAACTCTTACTTAAGATAAAAAAAGCATGAATGAAGAAATGAAAAAAAAAACGTAAGAAAGAACAACTGTAAGTTAATACAAAAGGTAAATCAGTAATTTAAATACTGAAATATAAAATTGAAGATATCACTCTGAAAATAACTTATAGTCTAATAAATAGAATCTTGGAAGTTTAACATACAACTACTAGGAAATAAAAGTGAAAGAGAAAATGAAGGGAAGGATATTATCAAATAAATTATATATTTAAAATTCTAAAACTGAAGGATCTGAGTTTTCAAATTGCACAAAGTTCACAGAGTACCTCACCTCATGAATAACCCATGAATGAAAAAAAGCTCCATACCACAGTTCATCATCTTAAACTAATAGACCTTGAGGGACAAAGAGAATATGATAAATTCTGGAGGGAGAGAAGTGAAGCAAATAACATACAAAGAAGGTACACTCAGAATGGCATTGGACTTGCATCAGCCACAACAGAAAAGATAATAGAATAATAACTGAAAACTTTGAAATGAAAATTATTTCCAAGCTTGCATTTCATCCCCAATCAATGAAGTCTGAGGTGGAATAAAAACCATCTCAGATATGCAAGATCTAAAAGTCTATCTTCCATGTACTCTTTCTTAGGAAGTGAACAAAATGAAGAGTAAACCCAGAATAATGAGAAAGAATGAGATACAGAGAGCAGGAGAACGAACAGTAAGGGGAAAGCTGAGGTTCATCCCAGGAAGATAGCACCAGGCCAGATTCCAATAGCACTTGGCCAGGCTGAAGGAGAAAGGATGCGGGCTCCATTAAGGAGGTTTCTATGGGCAAATAATCTACCCTAGAGAACTTCTCATATGCATGATTGTAACTGAGAGGAATTTTATGATTCAGAAATTTTTGGTCTGAATCAATGGTAAAATATATAAGACAAACAAAGCAAATGAAACAGTATAAACAAAGAAAGCAAGAAAACAAAAATTTTCAGAGTATACAATTTGGCTCATTTGTGAATATATTTACCTAGTCATAACACTGAGTATTAACATAAATATAACACTGGTAATATGAGAAGAGGATGAGTGGCGATGGATTAGTATGAGCTCAATCCTCACCTGCCATAGCAGGGACTTGACAAATAATATCTAAATGAAAAAAATAAGTCCAGCATGGCTCAGTGGTTGAGCGAGGACCTCTAAACCAGGAGGTCACAGTAGGATTTCTGGGCAGGGCACTTGCCCTGCTTGTGGGCTTGATCCCTAGCAGGGGGCATGTAGGAGGCAGCCCAACCAATGACCCCTCATCATTGATGTTTCTACCTCTTTTTCCCTCTCCCTCCTTCCCTCTGAAATCAATAAAATTATTTTTAAACCAAAGCTTATAAAATTGGGAAATCAGGAAAAGTATTAAGAGATCTGAAGTTAAAATTGGGGAAGAAATAGGTAAAATAATTTAGAGTGATTCCCCCTGAGCGTTCAAATTAGGATAGAAGCAATAAGGGAAGGGAATGCTGAGTTTTGTTGTATTACTTGGAATATCATTTGGTTTTATAAGTAGTATACTTGCACTATTTAGTGGGAAAGAGAAATTTAAAAAATGCTCTCACCCTACCAAATAGTGACTGGAAGAGTGAATAATTATTTCTCCATTTTACAGAAGAGGAAACTGAGGATGTAAGAGGTAAAGTCACGGAGTCACAAAGAGTGGTGGCACCATCAAGCTTATACTTGGGTCTCCTGCCTCACAAACCAGAGCCCCCTTTAGATAGAGAAGGAGGAAATAGTAGGATTTTCTGTGCTGTCAGGCTCTTGGGCAGGGATTCAGTGGAATCTAGAGTCATCTACTAGTTCCAGGGACACTGTGACTCTTATCCCCTTCTCTGCATTCTGAAAAATAACAAGCCATGGTTTGAACAGTTCATGGAGGGACAACCTCTTGTTATGAAAGAGCCAATTTGTAAAATCATATTTCATCAGCTCTTTATGTCTCGCTTTCCAGATTCCTCTCAGCCCCTTCTGGATGCCACATGCTTTGATAATATAACTACCTCTATTCTGAGTAAGAAAAACTAAGGTAGAACAAAAGAATAAAGCCCTAGATGTTTTTCCCTTTTAAAACCAGTAATTTGCCTCTCTTTCCCTCATAGTGAAAGGTAGAGTCCACTTTTTTTGCCTGGTGACGTGAGAGCAGGCTTTCCTAATACTCTTTTTTGTCTGTGAGATGCATAATGGCTTAGGCCTTTGCTTTTATGTTCAATCACAAAAGATTGTTCTATTTTCTTAGATTGTACGTAATAATCTGGCCTACTTTCTGCCCTGTATGGGATTCTTGTTGCAGGTTCCTGACTTTATACAGTCCCCGGTTACAAATGCTTTTCTTACTTCCTCAAATAATAGTATGCTCCTCAAACTCATTCGACTCCCTCCTCTATCATCATTGCTTCCTTTCTTCATTCATTCCAGCATATTTTTATTAAATACTCTGTGTGTGTGTGTGCATGCGCATGTGCGCGTGCACACGCTCTAGACACTAAGCTGAGCTCTAAGAATTCAGCAGCGAACAAAACAGATACCATATCTGTTCCTCTGGAGCTCATAATTGAGTGGGAAAAGCATGCATGTAATAAATAATTATTGTATACGTGTGACCTGGAATTGTGCAAGGCAGTTTGAGGTACCTGTAAATGTGCATCTAACCTAATTGGAATGGTGAATATTGGTCAGAACTGTTACACAATTACTCAGTGGGATATCTTGAACACCTGCAACAGTGTTGAGTGATAAATTTGTGCTCAACAAACTAGCCATTTCCTTGATGAATATCTTTGAAATGGCATTGAAAAGTTAAAGTGGTCTACAAGTTAAATTCATTATTATTATGCCCAAAGGAAAGGCAATAAAAAGTAATAAATAAATTTCTGATATACAATTAGGCTTAAACTTTACTGGGGGAAAATGATGGGAAGGATCCTGTATAGATAAGAAGTCTAGCTGACTTTTCTACTTACCCCTTTGCCCTCCTTAAAGTCATTCTGAACAGCAATTTAAAATTGTACATCTCTGCATCTGCTCCTGAATAAGTAGGACTGGGTCATGATGTAGCTAAATCTTCTGACATAGAGCACAACAACCATGAAACAGCAACCTACTTTGGCATTGGCAGTGCCTGCAATTAACACAATAATACCCCATTCAAAGGTACAAAGCTTAGACCTTTTCACACTTTCACAAATTTTCTTCTCAATTCTAAAGGGTGAGGAAAGAAAAACACACACAAAAACAACAAAAAGGGCTTTCTTCTAACAAGTACTGCACACACCCTAAATGGGAAGAAACATTTATAGACACAGGAGGCTGAAAATAAAGTTTATAAACTTGCAAATAAATATACATTTACTGCTTATATAGTAACTTGATATAGTTAAAAGTTTTCAAGAGATGAAATAAGAATGTTTTTGTTTAATAAGAAAAAGAAACAAAACATATTTTAGAAAATATGGATTACTGTAAATTCATTTAAAAAGACCATTTTAGAAAGCTTATTATTGGAAAATTAAAAATGTAGCCCAGTAGGAAGGGGATCTTCAAAGTACTGAAGAAGAACAGGTACACACACACACATCTTAGTACTTTGTTAAGTTTGGTTATTTTAACAGCCCATCAGTGACACTTTCAGATTCTATAGGTCTTTATCAATCTTGACTTTTCCATTCCATCAAACCTTGAAAACCTCTTTACAACTTCAAAGTTTTACTTTTACCTGGAAAGCTGTGGTTTTCATATTTACAATTCTCCACAATTCTGATTCCTTCCTCTATGTTTTGTAAACTTGGTATGATGAAGCTTAGCCATAATGTAATATTTTCCTGGATGTTTTTACTGGTACCTACTAATGAAGTTTTTTCAAACTCATATTACTTATAGACCCCTTTTAAGGAAACTCTTCTTCTGGGTTCACATTGTTGACAAACTATTATTTTTTAAAAATATTTTTTATTGATTTTTTACAGAGAGGAAGGGAGAGGGATAGAGAATCAGAAATATCAATGAGAGAGAAACATCAATCAGCTGCCTCCTGAACACACCCTACTCGGAATGTGCCCGCAACCAAGGTACATGCCCTTGCCTAGAATCAAACCTGGGACCCTTTAGTCAACAGGCTGGCACTCTATCTACTGAGCCAAACTGGTTAGGGTGACAAGTTATTTTTATTATAATCATCTTAAAAATGTACAAATATTAAAGCGGGAATCAACTCTGCTTGTAACTCTCTTAGAACTATAAAACCCAATAAAATGTACATATGAAAAAACAAAACAAAATTATATAACTCGTACATTTTGAATTAATATTAATTCAGTGTGACAAACAATTGCATTTGCTGACTTCAAATTACTAGTTGTGACACCAGTATAGATCTGTGTTATCTCACAGATTTTATGAATCTAAAATACTGCGCACTGAATGAAGATTTGCTTTCCTTTAGTGTTTTCTCTTATCTTCCATGTGATAAGTACATCAGTATGTCAGTTTCCACCCAGCATTATTTCACTGTGCAGCACTTCTGTGCTAGTGTCATAGTCAATGCAGACACCAGCAAGGACCCCGAACCTGTGGCAGTTATGAAATGGTAATCCTAAGATATACTTTGTATTTTTTATGATGATCAAAATAAAAACACCACATTCAATAAACACTCAGACATTAGAGTACTCAGATCCCTGAGAAAAAGCTGCTGGGTGGCCAACTCCAGCCAGTGAAGCTGCTAATGTACGCCTTTCTAATTATATTTATGCCCAATACTGTAGAGTCGGCAAAGCAAATATGGGACCTATTTTGTCTAGTTTTTAAAGTGAAAATTCTTCAAAATATCTTTAATTAAAATGAAAGGTACCCATCAGAGGCTTTGAAAGATACAAATTAATTCACATTTGAAGGGATGTATGAATTCCTTTGGGCACCTCCACTTGAGTGATTTAGAATTGATGCATCTCACAAAATAGATGTTTTTCCTCTATTTTTCCTTGAGGAATTATATGTAATGCTTTAAATTTCTATACCATCTTTCCCCCTGGCAGTACAAAGTACATCATAAACCTCATATTAATGATATTAACAAACTCATGAGACTAAATAGATGGCAGGCAATATGTTCCTGAGCTTATAAATAAATGAACAAGCTCTAAGACAAAGATAGGATTTTATTTCTAAAATACTTTAACTAGCTTCTCTTTTTTTCTCATTTAAAGCACTATAAAAATTGGTACTCTTTCATATTTTGTTTATATTTTTCACCTAAAGAATGTGCATTAAGAGCAATGTTTTATGCATTGTAATAGGTATAATGAGGGTTGTAAAGCCAATACAAAGCGTGGTACCTGACCTTGAAGAGTTAATAATTAGAGAAATGAAAAAGAAAACATGCACACAAAAGCTGAAAGATGGTTTCTTTGTTTATTAATCCTCTGAGAATATTTTCCATTGATTTTAAGATAGAGTAGAAGGAAGGGAGGGAAGGAGGAAAAAGGTAAGAAAGGAGGGAAGAAGGGAGGGAGGTAAGGAGAAAGGGAGGAAAAGATAGATAGGGATTGATTGATTGCCTGCCACACATGCTCTGACTGTGATTGAGAATTGAACCTGCAACCCAGGTATATGCCCTTGACTAGAAATGGAACCCACCTTCTTCACTGTGTGGGCTGATGCTCTAACCACTGAGAACACCAGCAAGGGCTGAAAGATGATTTTAAAAAAATAATTTAAAACAAATAAAAATATCTGAAAATACATTCTAGGAATTTTGAGAAAGAATCCATCCTAGAATGTTGGTGGTCGAGGGAAAGTTGGGACAGGGATGGTGGAGATTGAGGACACAGATATTGATATGAAGGTTGTACATTGTGAATAGATGTTAAAGAAACTGTTCTAGGCAGGAGAAATAGCACATAAACTGGCTGGAAGATATTAGGTAAGAATGAGAGGCAGTGAATGGACCACATAGTCTAATAGGTTAGTATTAAATCAGAAAAAACTTTCTGTACACCGTTGATTATCCCATATACTTATCTGACTTAGTCCTTTACACTTTGACCCAATTTTAAAGAAACAAAAATGCCCACTCAGTGAGATTAAGTAATCTTGTTTTGGGTCACAAAGGTAGAAAGGGGCAGAAAGAAGATTCACATTGGCTATCTCTGCTCTCAAACACTATGTTCTATAATTTCTCAACAGCAGAAGTTGACAACTGAAAGATTAGTTAGTGCTGGGTCACAGAAATCTTTGATGATGATGGTTCAGGCTTTACAATGTAGGGTATGGAAAACAAGTGATGATTTTTGGAGTAGGGAAGTAACAGGAGAAAAACAATGTTGTTTTAGAGAGAGGAATTTGGCGATGAGTGCATAGGATGAACCAGAACGGGAGAGTGAGGGAGTATGAAAATTGATTTCTTCTGGTGTCTCAACATAGAGGTTAACATTGCTTCCCAGTGTTTCAATACAGTTTCTCCATATTTCCCCAGCCTTATCTCATACCACTCTCCACCTTTGTTCTCAGCCCCCATCCAAACCAAGCTACTTTCACTGTGCTGGTAACAGATATATTCCCTTCCACCGAAGAGTATTTGTCCATGCTATTCCAATTGGCAGAAGTGATTTTGCCTATTTTTGATAAGTTAACTCCTCTTACTTGTCCTTCAGATTTTCCTTTAAATGTAACTTCACTTGAGAAGTCTTTCCTGGCATTCTGACTTAAGTCAAATGCCCTGTGGAGGCTCTTACGACATCATGCCCCCTCTCCTTTGTAACATCTGTCATGGGAACATTATCCACTTATTCATGTGATGTTTTGATATTAGCTGGTTGTTTCCACTAGAATCTATGCTCCTTGATGGCAGAAGTCATGTCTGCTTTTGCTCACTGTTGCATTTCCAGGATCCCCTGTATTGCCTGTCATGCCATAGGCATTTGCCATTTGTTGTGCAAGAGTGAATGGACATGCTGGACCAGGAGGCTAGCAGGAATGAAAGGTGTGATGCAAGAGTTGGTAAAAGGACCCAATGACTGATTTGGGGTTGGGGAGGAAGGGATAAAGCCCAGGCAGGGAATACCAAGTTTTACGCCAAGTGTCAATGGCTCTGCGATTTCTCAAGCCTGGCTACTAGAAAAAGCAAATGACCTGCAACAGTGCACTTTGCAGTTACTACCTTCTCAGGTCAGTAGCCACCTGAGTTTTGATGTAAGAGGCAAAGAATCAGAAACACAATGGGTGAACATTTCAGCCCAGAGCAAAACAAAGTGCTTATTCAGGGTATACTATGAGAGCAGCGGTGAGGAGAAGGTAAGTCCCTACATGGAAGTGTGTCTCAAGTAGATTATCAGATTTCTGTGCGTTGAAATATCCAGTAGATCCTCAAGCCATCACAATAATGCTTTGTGATTTTCTTTACATTTTTACTGAAGCCTGATTCCTCTTCCTGATCCAAGGAGATTTCTCAGTTGCCCCAAGATAATGTCAGTTTCCCCAAGTGGAAAGCAACTCAGCATATTGGAAAAAGTAGGCTGATGATATCCTCTAAGGCCTCTATCAAATATTACCTTTGTCACATGGCCTGGCCTGACCATCATGGCATTGCCATTCTTCCTAGGAAGCATCTGCCCTCACTCACCCAGGTCCTTCCGTATACATGATGTGCACCTCTGACATGGTCACGTTATTTCTTTTTGTTCAAGTGTCTTTTTCTTCTCTGACTCTGAATTCTTTGAGAGCAGGGACTCCTTCAGATCCATATAGTTCAGGATTTACAGCAGGGGCTCTGGAGACAGATTGTCTGGGTTCAAATCCTGGCTCTACCATGGACTAACTGTAAGCTTGGACAAGTTACTTAATCTCTATCTGCATTTTAGTTCCCTTATTTGACAAATAAGGAAAATATAGTACCTACTTAACTACTAAACAAAGTTATTCTGAGTGCTCTCATTTACACATTTATTTATTCATTTATAATCTATTCAGCCTTTTTTTTATTCGGTAGTTATTACGGTATATCCCTGTTCATATTCCAGGTGCTAGAAAAACAATCATACACAAAAGGGGAAAGATTCCTCCTATTTTGGAACTTATATTGCATGGGAGGATAAAAGCAGCACTAGTGAATAAATAAACGTTTTAATTTCAGATTAGTAAAAAGTGGGTCTGAGCTGATTTATACTGACTTACAAAAGTGGACTGTGTGTGTCTTCCCAACTTCACATTCAGTAACATCATATTGATAGTTTGAATCTCTTTTTCAGTCATAATAGAGATATGGAAATTGATAAATACCATCACTTGGCAAATGCAGTCCCTCACCTCTACCCCACTATATCCAGGTGGTAAACACATGACTGGGTAGAAAAGCACTAACACAAGTTGATTAAAAGATAATGCCTAAGGCCGTATAATTCATTGTCAAAAAGTGGAGTTGGTGCTGAATCCTGAAATATTAGTATCTAGAAGTGATACAGCAAAGAGTAATCTAAGCAGAGTGGGCAGCTGATTCAAAATGACTGAAAAGGCAATAAGCCTGATATATTTTCCAGTAACAATAACAATATAAGACACTGAGGGTAGAACCTAAAAAATGAGGGGGAGAATGAAATGAAATGAGAACAGAAATGTAGGTCAGAGCAAGGTCACATAGAGCCTTGCAGATCTGCATATATTGCAAATGCAGTAAGAAGCCTGTTAGAGGGTTTTCAATAGGAGGGACTATTTAAAAGACTTAGCACGTATCTAACACCTAGGTCGTGCTCCATAAATGGCACCGATTTCTGTTAATACTTATCTTGGGATCCCTGGCAGCTTACACATTGCCTGACACATTGGAGGTATCCAGCTAAAGTTTGTTGAGTCATAAGAAAGTGAGTGGTCACAAAGAAGACCCTTTTCCTCTTCAAGTCTCAGTTGCCTCACTAGAAAAATGAATAATTTGCGAAAGATGGTCTCTCAGGTCCATTCTGCTTGGTAAACCCTTCACTGTGTTACGATGGACTGAAGACTAGTTTTACTAACCCGATCTGGCTAACATTACCACAGCCCTAATAGTTAGTATTCTGAAACAAATATGCAATAATACTTTGGAGTCATTTCATTCCAGCACATGACATTCCTGTCATGAACAATGGCAGAAAACATAAGAACCTTCATATTTCCCTTCTTACGTTAAAGAAGAGGGAGGGAGAAAGGTGAGAGAGAAAAACTAAGGAGGTCATAAATATTGATGACTTCCTCAGGCCCCCTTAGAGGAAGTCATTTTGGCAACTAGCTGATTAATAATAGATTACACACTTAGATTTGCTTACTCTCGGATCTGTGACTGTGAATGCATCTGCTGTGAGAAAAGTGGTTGAAATGGGGCTCCACAGATCATTTAAACTTCTAGCATAAAAATATGGTGGGAGGGACAGAAATTAGGCATGACAACCAATATTCCTACTGAATAATATTGCAAATTCTGTGTGCAAAGCTTGGGGTATCTTTCCAGATGTTCTTTTCCCAAGAGCATACCCACATGATAACCTAAGTGAGAGGACTGTGTTTAATACACCATCTGATAGTGTTCTGAGTAAGCCATAGCTGAAGAGAGAAGTCTTCCCACATCTCATCCAAATACCAGCCAGTGACCACAGGAATTTGGGCCAACATGGGCACAACTGAGAAAATGGAATGTGTGTCCATAGCGGCTATAATAGAGCAGCTTGCTCTAAAACCTTATCTTATGGGATAGAGACAGGTGACAGGACCATAAGATCCACTGATGCTTCACTAGATACCACTGGAGATGTAAATGGCTCCTTGGAGCAACTGAAAATACCAAGTTAAATGCTGATCTTTGTAGACCAGTGAGAGCATTACCAGGTCTGGACACCAAAAAAGCAGTTTTGCATATTGGGAAGGATGTTAGAGAACTCCTGATGCTTGGCTTTCTAGTGTGGCTGGAACAGAGAGTAGGGGAAGCTGTATAGGAGGTGAGGTCAAAGAGGTCACCTGAAGTCCTAGCAGGCCCACCATCCAGGTCACGGAAGGTGTCTGAATTCTAACCTAAGCACGGTGGGAAGCCACGAGAGGATTTTTAGACAGCAGAATGAAGTGGTCTGATTTATATTTTAAGAGGGAGGAGTGACTGTCTAAGATTTTACAAGGTGGACTTTCTGGAAGGAAATAGTTTCATATCCTTCTGTCATTGCCATCCATGTGGCAGAGCATCATTGTAACCAAACACAATAATTTTCTATAGGGACATGCAATGATGTCTCTCAGATGTGCAGCAGGAAGAAAAAGTGAGGGCAGAAGCTCTCTGCATGGCAAACTTCAAACTGAGCTGCCTTCATGTGAAATGCATAAACTATCTTTGTTATTTCTAAAGGGTTATCTGTTGAAACATCTTTAGGCAAAACCTGTCATAAGATGTCTCTCCAAACTCACACTGGATCCCGGCTGCAACCCTATTAGAATGTTGACACATGCAACATCAAAGTCAGAGACATCCTACCAAGCAGAACTGCCAAGGTACCAGGAAGCTGCCCTGAATACAGATAGCAGCAGGAATCTAGGCAGCAGAGAGCAGTTCTCGCCCCTGCCCCCCTTCTCCTCTCTCAGAATTCAGATTTCAGCTTCTAATGAGATGTCACAGCCTGAACTAGCTTCTCTGTGGCTGACCCCCCCTCCCTGAAATTGGCACTAGAGTATAATATTAATGAGATGAGCATCATGCATCTGAATGGAAGATTATAAAATACAAAGCATATTCTCATCCATTATTTTATTGGAACCTCATGTACATTCTGTGAGATAGGCTAGATGGATATGTTTAGTCTTTTCACCAATAGAGATGTCTGACCCCAGAGCAGGCACTTGACCAAGGCCAAAAGTCTCACACCTGGTCCTCAGATTCCCACCCCAGTACTCATGCACATCCTATTGAACTTGGCTGTTTCTGAGCTAGATCATTTTTTAGGCTCAATTTGGATAAGGTATTCTGTACAGCTGCAAGGTTGTATGGAAGATCAAAGAAACTAGTGTAGCAATCTAAAGATGGATTTCATGGATCAGTACATCTGGGTTTGAGGACTGGCTGTGTGGGTATAGGCCAGTAAGTAACCCCCCTCTGTTCCAGTTAATTCATCTGGAAGCTAATATAGCAGGTCCTTGAATAACAATGATGAATAACAAAGTTGATTTGTTATAACAATGATGAGGTGCTGTAAAAACTTAACTCTTGTTTATATCAATTGGCCCCATGGTTGGCAAACTGCGCCTCGCGAGCCACATGAGGCTCTTTGGCCCCCTGAGTGTGACTCTTCCACAAAACACCATGGCCTGGGCAAGTCTATTTTGAAGAAGTGGCGTTAGAAGAAGTTTAAGTTTAAAAAACTTGGCTCTCAAAAAGAAATTTCAATCGTTGTACTGTTGATATTTGGCTCTGTTGACTAGTGAGTTTGCTGACCATGAACTTAGCCTATGGTAAAATTGGTTTCATTAGTTGTTTCCTCACAGTTCCCAGAACCTATAGAGGACATCAAGAGAGTTCTTACTTTGGTCAGCTGTTGTGAGAGGTAGGTGAGATAAAAAAAATCTCCTCTTTTACTAGTAAGTTACCACTGGTGATGATGATGGTGGTGATGATGATGATGACAGCACCAAGAACTAACATTTAATGCATACTTACTATGGTTCTTGCCTACTCTTTACATGTGTTTCTCATATCTGGTTTCATAGTACCTAAAGCATGATGGGGCCTCAGAATACATCTTCTTGGGTGTCTATTAACTGTTTTAACATTAGAGATAATGTTCCAGAGCAGATGAGAAAAAATTCCCTAACTTTTTTAGTTATTAGAAGTGAAGGTAGGAGTATAGAAAATTTGGCTTCAGAAAAATCTTAAAAGATGTATCTTTTTTTTTTTCAAATAGGCTGTCCATATCTGGAACTAAGGAAACAAAATATTCCAGGGTCACAATAAAAGACCCTTTTTAAAATAAATAAACACACACACACACACACACACACACACACACACACACACACACACACACACAGTTTATCTAGCCTACACATGGTAGAATTAAAGAATGCTAAAGTTGGAAGGAACTATCAAATTCACTTTGTCCAAATCCCTGAAGGGGGTGCAAAGGAATCCCAGGTCAGACCAAAATTTACAGAGATCTCTTTTCTAGCCAAAAGAGAAAACTCTCAATTAACTGAAGAGCTCTGTACCTACTACTGTTTTCGTTCTGAGAATTGCCTTGATTTCTTTTGATCTTTTCCTTCCACTGCAGCCCCCAGCTATGTATAGGGGTGAAAGGCAGAATGGCAGGAACTTTAGTAGGTGCTTGAGCAGATGGTGCCAAGGGCACTTGCCTGTGTGGGTTCCTGTTCATAGCCCTTACTTTCTTTGTATGCAAAAGAGGAAAGGAAGGCTAGACTATATGGATCAAATGTGTTTTACAGTCTCAGAATGTTCCAATTCCTATTTATTTAATCTGGAATTCAAGATCCCAATTTTCTTTCCCTGTGTCCCCAGGAGAACCGATAGGTCTTGACACAGTGTGCTGGCACAAGATTCCGGAGCATGGTTTCACCTCCTCTTTCCCTCAGCATGACCTTGAGGCAAACCACTTAAGCACTTCATGGTCATTTCCCTAATTAGAATACTCCCACTCTACCTCTGCATGAGTGTGAACTCAATTAAAACAATAGGTGGAAAAAATACTTTGAGAAAAGTAGCAAGGGCTATATATATATATGCAGTACTAACCATTTGTTATTCTTATTATCATTATAATCAGTATTATTCTTCACAACTCCTTCATAGGTAATGGAGAGGCTGTGACTAATGAGGACAAGCTTCCGCCTACTTCAGGAAGAGAGGTGGGAAGTGCCCAGTTCCAGGCAAAAACTTGCTGACTTGACTCTCAGTTCTGCCCATCATATTCTCTCTAGCTATTTTTCTCTTAGGGTTAAATGGCACACCTGAGTCTGGCTGATTCCTGGGCCAAATAAGTTGGTGCCAAGGAAGAAAGAAACCAAACTTAAAATAATAAATAAATGAATAAATATAAAAACTAATTTGTATTGATATGGGATTTTCACAGCATCTTGTTGCTGATTACCTTACTGTTCGAAAGATGCAGGACTTTGGGAATATGATATTATTGATAACTAGAGGCCTGATACACAAAATTTCATGTCCTGGGAGAGGAGGGTGGGGATCCTCAGCCTGGCCTGCCCCCTCTCACAGTCCGGGAGCCCTCAGAGGATATCCTACTGATAGCTTAGTCTGGCCTTCCTCTGTGGGAGGCGACCCGGATGATCAGGGGAAAGAGCCACCCCCATCACCCTGCTGCTGGTGTCACTGCCAGCCACCGACGCTCTTTGGTTCTCACAGCTGCTGCAGCTTTGTCTGGAAGGATGTCTGAAAGTTGTCCGGTCTATCTGGTCTAATTAGCATACAGTGGTACCTTGAGATACGATTTTAATTTATTCTGTAACCTTGAGACGTGGGAAACTATGAGATGCTCTAGTCGTGTTAAACTGGTGGGTCGTGTGCAGCCGGCCGATCTGCGCAATTACTCCTATCTCAAATGTTGCTCGTATTTCAAAGCAAAAATCGCTTGCTCAACAGTTCTTATCTCAAAAATCTCGTATGTTAGGGCACTCGTACCCTTTTATTAGTATAGATACCTTATATATCCATGATGCTTACTAGCTTCTAAAGCATGTTCATATTATTATTAAATGATTATCAAGCATTACTTAGAGCAATGAATTATGGTAAACATCATTTGACACTCAAATGACTTCTTGAAAGGATATGGAATTAGAAGTGTTATCCCCAATTTTGGAAGAGGAAAGGGAGACACAGAGAAGTTGAGTGACTGGGCCATACTCAAGATTCTTAAAGCAGAGATTAGATCACATTCTATTTCCATTTATAACCATCCAGTGGTTTTTCATAAGCTTAAAAAGTCCAAACTTTTTCTTTCTTTTTTAAAAAAAAATATTTTATTGATTTTTTACAGAGAGGAAGGGAGAGGAATAGAAAGTTAAAAACATCAATGAGAGAGAGACATCGATCAGCCGCCTCCTGCACGAACCCCACTGGGGATGCGCCTGCAACCAAGGTACATGCCCTTGACAGGAATCGAACCCGGGACCCTTCAGTCCGAAGGCCGACTCTCTGTTTATTGAGCCAAATCGGTTTGGGCATAAAAAAAAGTCCACACTTTTTCTATGGCCTGTCATGATCTGCCTGGTCTGATTGCTTCTCTCTTTCCTATCACTTTCTTACCCTTGCCGAAAATGCTCTAGCTACCTGGTTGCCTCTCAGTTCCTCAAATTCCACCACTAATCTTTTTCCTATGTCATGACCATTGTGTTGCTGGTGAAATTAGGGGTCAGATTTCTCAAACATGAGTGGGTGTGAAGTTCTTGGGATACCACTTAAATAAGCATTTTCAAAAGCCCACCCAGGAGAATGAGATGTGATAGAAGACTTTATTTGTGTGCAGTTACATTTCTGGAGTTGTAAGTCCCATGCCCCTTAAACCAGTCCTGAAAAGAGTTTCAGAAGAGCCAAAATAAGGGCCAGTGTCCCTTCCATGTTGCAGCCAGGTCACGTTCAGCATTCAATCTAATTTAAGTCTGTTAGTTCATTGTGTGGAGCCCACATGGTGATGGGCCATGTGAGTGCAAAGGAGCTCAGCCCTTGCAATTAAGAGAGCCAGGAGCTTGGTACGTGAGAGAGAGAGCAAACTTCCTTTGTTCAGAAGTTTAAATATTCAGGTTTTGTGCCCTTGCCATGGCCAACCCTATTTTGGCCAATTATGTTTCAAGGTGTGACTCACAGCTAGGTAAGCACCTTCCCATGTTACTCTGTCCTTATGGGACATGCATCTAAATTGCCTTTGTCCAGTCCCTTCCTGCATTGACCATCAGGGAACAGACTCAGAAAGTGTCAAATTAGCAAAGCTATAAAAATGGCATGCTTATATTATTTAGTCTTTCCTTTACTTCTTTCCTGTTCAATAATTGCCAGATTATTACAATGGTATCAATTGCACAAATTGTTCCCTCTAACTAGAATATTTTAATCCCGTGTGTGTGTGTGTGTAATTAGCACCTTTTCAGCCTTTAAGATGAGGCTTAAATATCACCATCTCAGAGAGGGTCTTCACTGATCACACTATTTGAACAGTGCTTCCTGTTACCTTCTCCTAGAATTTTGCTTTTTTCTTCAGAGCAGTTACCACTTACAATTAGTATATATATTTAGTAATTTATTTGTTTTTCTTGTTTGTTGTTTTTTTGTATATTTTACTCCATTAAACTTAAGGTCCATGAAGTCAGATGTTCTTCTTATTGACTACTGTATTACCAAAGCCTGGCAGAGCCTGCAACAGAGCCGGAACTCAATATATAATGAATTAATGAGTGAATGAATAGTTTATAAACTTTGGACCTGAGTCTTAAACACAGGTCTTCTGACTTTAAGTTTCTAGTCCTTTTCTTTAGACCAGTAGTAGGCAAACTGCAGCTCGCAAGCCACATGGAGGCTCACGAGCCACGTTTTGCCGCTCTGACCTAGACTCTTGATTCCAATAATTACAGGCTGTTGTCGTTCTTGGGATTAAGCCCCCATCCCAGTGGTTGGCAAACTCATTAGTCAACAGAGTGGCAAACCGTGGCTCCAGAGCCACATGTGCCTCGCGAGCCGCAGTTCGCCAACCACTGCTTTAGACTACATGGTCTTCCTGCAACCCAAGCATTGGTACACTCAACTTCATGCCTTGGTATGGAAATGGGCAAGGATTCTATCTTTTTCTCAAATGAGGGAGAAACTCCAAACACACTTTCACACAGAGTATAGAAGGGAACAGTCTTGTATAAACAGCCTTCCTGGTTGAGGATTGCTTTAGGGGAATTCACTTGAATTTCCATATCACAAAATTACAATGTACAGGTTTAGTGCTTATCACCATTTGATAGGCTCTGGAATAGTCCAGAGGTAAATGTCTGCAGGTCATGCCTGTTTTCTATGCCAAGGGATTTCTGCTGAAGCTGAGATTAGCATTGAGGGAAGATGTTAAAATGGGGCAGCTACTCACAACAGTTACCAACTCACTAGATCTCCATCTCTCTCCCATCCACCCTTCCAATATTTATTGAAAGTTTATTATGTGTCAGATGACCTGGGCAGATATTAGTGACCTCTCCAAAGCTCAAAACAGCCTAAAAATTACTGCATGGGCTCGCCGTGACAGTCAAATGTAACAACATCAATGAAGCCCTTTACAAGCTGTAAAGTCCAAAACACAGACGGGATTATGGTTACTAGTAGTACAGTTTAGTAAGAAAGGAAGGGAACGTGATATAATTAAAGGCTAAGCCTGCTCACTTGGGGGATTGTAAGTAAAACTCAAAGAAGTCTTTACTTTTTAAATAATTGATATATTTTACCAAAAAAGTCAATAAAAGAAATAAGTTTAACTTAAAGGAAATAAGTTCCTGTGATATGACTTGTTTCAGTGAATGATTCCCACTCCTCCCCAGGGGAACAATTCAGGAAATTAAAATAGAAAACACTGTTGAATGGAGATGTCAATAATGGGAATATTACTTAAAACAGAAGTGAAGAGCCCAAAGCATTAGAATAATCAGAAATTGTCTCTAGACATTTGTCAGGCAATTGCTCCTGTTTTCTCACTACCTCTCATTTTTTTTGCCTCTCCTTTCTTTTTATGTAAATCCAACCCATTGTTTAAGACTCAGCTACTTCCTAATCTCTCCTAGGTAGCATTTCTTAATCTTCCCAGGATAGTTGTACTTAAAATTCTCACACTGTATATAAACTAAATCCGAGAAAGTCGTACTTAATTCCCTGGCTCTTGGTTTTTCTTTTTAATATTTTGTCCTCATTTAGTTCAAGTTAACTTTACTCAGCAGATATTGTCATAATCATCTCTGTATTAAAGATAGGAAAATGATGCATAGAATTTAAATGGAGCACCAAGGACTAGCAGGTGGTGGAATTAGGATTAGAAACTAGGTATGCGGATGCCTAGTCTAGTTTTCATCACAGCACAGCTCCCTGTATCTGAATCAATATGCTGGCTTGATTTGCATTTGGCACTGTGGTTGTCTCTCTAGATGGACACAATTCTCTCTGAAATGCTAGTGGTATGCATAAAGACCTGCTGTATACCAGATCCCACAAAACTTTCCAAATTCAACACTCCTTTGTCTAATGGTCAGTCTAAGCTGGCTGGTGGCTCTCATGTCCAAGGAGAAACCTAAACTCATTTCTGACATTATATCCCAAGAACCAGAAAACAAAGTGTCCCTACACCTCTCTTTGGGAAGGTCAGGGAATCATGGACCCAAGTCATAGGAAGGGCCAGAGGAAGCCTCACGGTACTATATTGGAGTTCTACTTCTAGTTCTGAGTTCTGAATTCTAGTTCTGGTTCTGAGTCCTAGTTCTGAGTTCTAGTTCTGATTAGTTCTGAGTTCTAGTTGTAGTTCTGATTCCTGAATTCTAGTTCTAATTCTATTACTTGTTCTGAGTTCTAGTCCCAGCTCTGCTGAGACTCATGGATAACTCTGGGAAAGCCCTGTGCTAAGGCCTCAGTTTCTTATGTGGAGCACCACAGATGTTGGAAGCCTTCTGAGGTCTCTTTTGTGTAGATGTTTGGTGACCTTTCTCAGCCTTTAGGATTTCCTAGGTTCTCAAAGGATAAATTTCCACAGTTTGAAGTGCTGGGTTATGAGTCTATTAAATTCTCTACCCTTTGTAGGTCCTAACAACGATAAGCAATTTTACTAAACAGATTGTGTGCAAGTAATTTATCTACCTACATAAGATTATTGGACTTGACTCCTATAAAGGATGGAAAGCCAGTCCATAAAGAATTAAGCAGGTAGGCAACCAATATTTAAGGCCTGCTTAGGCTTTCATGGTTCTTTTGCCTATACGTGGGGTGTGGAATGTGGGGAACAACTTTCCAGGTAATGCAGATATATTCTTTTAGTAAAGCGTTCTTTCTCTCACCCTCCCTCCCTCTCTCTCTCATCCTGACATCTAAGGGAGTTCTCTGTGTAACACTACTGAGCTGTGGAAGACAATACCCAGGAGACAATCCCAGGATTAAATAGAGTCTCCTTGTGATTTAGAAGTCTGATATTGCTAGCTCTAAATCAACATCAATTCTCTATTTAATTCGAATCAGTGGTTTTTATGAGACGGTTCCCCTTTCAGTTTTTCAGACAGGCATGCACAATTTCCCCCCCCCCCCCTTATTGTTTCAGTGTTATACAGATAGAAATATCATAGTCTGGCAAGTTGGAAGGAGCCATAGGAATAATCTAGACCAGTGGTTGCAAACTCGTTAGTTAACAGAGCCAAATATCAACAGTACAATGATTGAAATTTCTTTTGAGAGCCAAATTTTTTAAACAAACTTCTTCTAACACCACCTCTTCAAAATAGACTTGCCCAGGCCATGGTAGTTTGTGGAAGAGCCACACTCAAGAGGCCAAAGAGACACATGTGGCTCGAGAGCCACAGTTTACCGACCATGTTTCTAGACCAAGCCCAAAGTTTCATAGATAGAAAAACTGAGGCCACATAGAATAGAGGAAGAGATTTGTTAAAAGTCATCTAGTTGGAAGAATTAAAACCTAAGTCTCTTTTGTCACTCCATCTTCATTATATTTCTCATACATCACCTCTCCTTTGCTATGCCTTTAACAAAGGCTTTTATTTAATACTAGGGACCCAGTGCACGAATTCCTGCACCTTGAAAGGAACTGTGGGCCGCGAAGCTGTGGTGGGCACAGAAATGGGTCTCAGCCCCTCCTGCACGCCCCTGCCCAGCCCCTTCCACTATGGAACCCCTTTCCCCTGTCTGCCTGCAGCCCCACTCCCACTGCCGCTGCTCCCACATGCTGATGGCGCTGGCCCCGCTGGTGCCAGCAGTGGTTATGAGCAGGGCAGGCACCGTCAGTGGATGCGAGCAGTGGCTGCTGCCCTGATTGCTTGTGAGGAACAGAGGGAGGTTGAGAAGCTCTCAGGGGTGATCAGGGCTGGCAGCTCTTGCTTGCACCTGCTGATGGCGCCAAGCAATTGGGACTGGCGCTGGGAACCAGATGCAGGTGTGAGCGGTACCAGCTGTGGGTATGAGCAGCAGCTGCCAGCCCTGATTGCCCCTCAGGAACAAGAGGAGGTGGAGAAGCCTGGAAGAGTAATTGGGGACGGCAGCTGCTGCGTGCAGCTGCTGCTGATGCCAAGAGATCAGGGCTGGCGCTGGACACTGGCAGTGGGTGCGAATGCAGGGTGGGACTGTGGTGTGCAGGAGCAAAGAATTTTCAGTAACCACCAGAGGTTTGTCCTGATGACAGCAACCAGCACCCCACCTTGGTCTGGCGCCCCCAACTCACCAGGTCCATCATCCTGCCATGGCTGATGCCCGCCATGATCTGTGCACGCCCCCTAGTGGTCAGTGCATGTCATAGTGACTGATTGTTAGGTTGTTCCAGTTGTTCTGCCGTTCTATTTGCATATTAACCTTTTATAACATAGGATAATGTTTACCTTTTCTCCGTTAGATAATCAATCACACACTTTAGGGGTTCCTATTACAACAGAATATCGAAACTTCAATTAATCAGTGATCAGGTCATAAGAAACTCTTACCTCAAATTATTTCTCTGATTAGCTTTAAGGAGAAATATGCAATTCTCTCCTTTCTCTCTCCTTCCTGTTTTTCACACATACTTAATATGTAGAAATTAAGATTGCTTTGTATTAAAAATAAAAGGAGGCCTCCACTTAGCCTATTCTCCTGGACAAAAGATATTGGTTGTTGAAAAGAAATAATCCTTCCATATTTCTTTGGACATCCAAATTCAATTACTGGTCACTGAATTTGTGTGTGTGTGTTATTTTTATTGTTTTTAAGGGTAAACAGAAACAACTACAAGCTAGAATTTTATGTCACAGTTTACCAAGGCTCCTTCTCTCCACATGACCACATGAAGCAGATATGACAGTAATGCCCACTTTGCTGATAAATGAAGTTCAAGGTGATTAAGCAACTTTCCCAGCGTTATCAAGCTACCAAAATAATAACTCTGAAACTCAAATGGAAGTCTCCTTTCCCCAGACCCCACTGTTTAATCACCATATCACTTCTCTGCATACCACTTTTCCCCCTATTTTTTAAAAAAGGCTACTTGGTATTTGGTGAAAATTCTCATCCAAGAAAGAGAAGACCTGGGTTTTAGGCTCCTCACCAATTAGGTGACTTTTCTTCCCCTAATCACCCAGCTTATCTCTTGGATGCTTCTGTTACAGACTGGAAGGTCAGATGAAGACAGACCTTTAGTTTTACTAGTTCCTTGCCAAGGGCGCCTGCACATGTGACAGGCAGCATCACAGTAATAGTCATTCTTGTGTTACACTGTCACATGCATTATCCATCTGTCTCCCCCATTATAACTGGAGTCCCTGAGTGTGGCAGCTGTATTTTACTCACTTTTATATATCTAGTGGCTGCAACAGAGCATGGCACTTAGGTCTTCAAAGAATGTTTACTAAATGAAGAAAGATTATATAGTCCAATACTTTCAGTTGGACATGAGAGATGATATATCTAACATCTCACAGAGAGTTGATGGCAGAACTGGAACTAGATTTCCTGTTTCCAGATGTTTTTCTGTGCATTTCTGTGTATGAAGAAGAAGATGATGATAATAATGATTGAAGCCAGTATGTTTCAGATGTCAAATAAACAGTGGGCACTGTGCTAGGTGCTTTTCTATTCCATCCTACCAATAATTTTGGAGGAGAGTTATATTTTTATCCTTATTTTCCAAATGATGAAACTGATATATACATTATTAGGAAAATCATTGAATTGCTTTAGGTTGAAATTTGATTTCTTCTCACCTTGCAAATATCCTGTAGTCAGGCCTTTACCCCAACATAAAAAATAAAAGTCAGCCTGGAACAGAGACCGGAAAGGCCTCTTTCTGTAAAAATAAGACACAAATTCTTGGCACTCTCAATAATAGATGTCCTGGCCAAGAAAGCACTGATGAGAAGCTGTGCTCATTAGCTATTAACTTCAGATCTCTTAGGTCTCCTTTATTTGGGATGTCACTCAAAGTGGCCTTATTTTTTCCAGTTCTCTTATGCGCATCTCCTGCTGATACGTATTTGTTTATCTGAAAGGCCAGGCTCCCTGGGATGGGCTCATTAAGAAGGCATTCCCTTTCATGAGGGCTCTGGAGAATTGCAGGGACACAATATCTCCCACATGCTTCCCTCTTGCCATGCCAACACCACAATAGAAAGCACTCAGCCTAGAGCCAACCAAAACCCAAGTCAGCACACAATGTGCTCTGTTGGATCCCAGCTGTGAAGAATAAACATCTTCAAAGCCCTGACTACCCTCTCACTTTAGCCAAGCAATGGTCCCTTAACCTTTGCATCCCGAAGTGATGATCTCTCCTTCTGTGGAGTGAATTAGTATCACAAAATCATGCAACAGAGTAATATCACCATAGATATTCCCAGTCAGAGGGACTGTAGAAATTACTGACCCTATGAATAAAAACACCCTGGCATTTGTGCCAGCAACTCCCTGAATTCCCATTCATGGCAGACAGCTTTAATCACTTGTGGCACACTCTTCCCAGCTCAGCTTGGATGGTGCCTCAAAACCCTTCTCAAAAAAAGCACTCTGGGAAGAAGAGAAAACTTATCTAAAAGGGAAAGGAATGTGTCTATTCAGGATAAAAGGCATAGGAGGTACCAGAAAAGAAGCCCCCTGCTTGCTAGTGCAATGCTCTTTCCACCACTAACTCTCACTTGGTGATGTACTCTTTGGGGGCCATTTTATATGAAGAAGCCCTAGCATCACCAGCAAGTTTTCAGCTTTACAATGTTGGAGACAGGGTCATCTGTTAATATCCTGGGTACTTGCCATACTGAGTATTACACATATGGCTTAATTAACAAGAAAAGTGAGTAGACTCCAGACTCTAAATGTATGAATAAGACCCTGAAAAACTTTCAGAAGGACTTACAGGAACCATCTTGGGTTAAATAATCACATATTACCCTCATCACTCTCTGGATGAAATATATTTGCTATACTAGTACTAGTATTCAGGCTCCTAGAACATTTTCACAGGTCGTATTGGGCCCCATTCAAGGCTGGTCAGCTATGAGAAGTCTAAGAGGCACTTATGCAAGTTAATTTCTCACCTACAATGTTAGCTTCTCAAATTTTTCTACCAAAGTAGCTTAAAATCAGAGGAGAATGATGACAGGAGTGGCCTCCTGAGACATAGCTCTAGGCAACCCACAGCAAGCAAGATATTACTTTGAAATATGTTTTATCTTGAAAATTCATATGGGTTTGGATTATGCTGCAAATATAGGAATGCTTATTTTAATTAAAAATTTTTTCCTCCCAAAATTTTAAGTTAATTTGATACTTGAAGGAGAAGTAAGTATCATGTTTAACTCGAAGCTTCATATACCTCTTAGCCCAAAGGTCAGCAAAAATGGCCTATTGAACAAATCTAGCCTACCACCTTTTTTTTCTTATGGCCTGTGCACTAAGAATGGTTTTCATAATTTAAAATGGTAGGAAAAATGAAAATAAGAACATTTAGTGGCACATGGAAATTACCTAAAGTTCAAATTTTAGTGTCTATAAATGACATTTCATTAGAAGGTATTTGTTTATGTATTATATATGGCTACTTTTATGCTACAGCAGTTGTGACAGAGACAAATCCTAAAATAATATTTCCTGGCCCTACACACACACACACACACACACACACACACACACACACATCATCATCATCATCATCATCATCATCATCTCTGTCTTGATCTGTCACTGGCCAACCCACAACTATATGTCCCCATGATGGAAGAATGCACTAGTAGATCTGTAGTGCTCAACTGGGGGTACTTTAGCCCTCTGTGACACAACTGACAATATCTGGAGAAATTTTTGATCGTCACAAATAGACAGAGGGAGTTGCTACCAGTATCTCATAATGAGTTAAGGTCAGAACTGCTGCTGAATATCCTTCATAACAAAAATTTATCCAGTCGAAAGAGTTGAGGTTGAGAAACCCTTGTCTAAGCCATCTATTGTGAAAGGCTGGTTCCCTACTCCATCTTTTATTTCTTTTCTCATTTCAATCAAATACAAACCAACTCTTGGTATTAGCAAATCAGAAGGAATTACTCATTCATACTTGAGACGGACATTCCATTAATATTTATGAAGTATAGGAAGACTTTTCCTTTGACTGTAATATTAATAAATATGCTATAATAATAACAAAAGTAATTCATTTTTATGAAGCACTTACTTAGGTGACAGGCATTGGGCTACATATTTTATATTTTTCTTGTCACTTAGTTATCATTCAGCCTTGTGAAAGAGGCACCATTATGACCCCCATTGTACAGAGGAGGAAATAAAGGCTCAAAAAGTTAAGTTGTGAAAGGTCACAAAGCTATCAAATTATAGAGCAAAAATTTGTACCAAAACAATTGATATCAGAAATCTAGTTGTTTACCATCATACCATGAACTTCCAATAATACTCACTGATTCCTCATTCCCCGGCTTTGATGTGGGCAACATAATGTAATTTGTCCTGCATCTCCAGCATGATGCACAAGAAAATATTGCCTCCCCAAAAAGCTTAGCCTTTGAGACACTGTACTTATCAGAGATGTCCTTTGCTATAAATTTGCTTTGTAAATTTAAAAGAATTGAACCATTTAGAAGCTGGCGGGGCAGCAGAAGTCTTTGATAACTGCCTGATTCTTGTTCCAGAGGCTTCTTATAGGAAATACATGAGCCTGTTGACTCACTGAGATATTAGAGCCAATTAACATCTAAATAGGTTTCTTCTCTCTTTTCCAGATATAATCAGAATTGAACAACATCATTAAAGGAATAACTTTGAAAAGAAAGCAGATAGGTGTTTGAGCAATGAATCTCAAAGACAGAGGATATTACTCCCAATTTCGGCAAACTTGGCTAAGAACCAAAATGGCAAATATATTTCTTTACATGAATCACTGTGGATTGTCTGATAGGCTATGTTGGTAATTGAGTAAGAATATAAATGCCAGAAGAAGATCATTGTGGTTCAAATCCCAACTTTGTTTGCCGTTCAAATCCCAACTTTGTCTACTTTTAAGAACCAGTAAGGCTGCACTAAGCCTATCAACTGAACACTAGCCATGGTTTCATAAAACTCAAACTTTAGTCCAAGCTCTGGAACGAACTTATCCTTTGTGATTTTAAGCAAGTTAGATCACTCTTCTGGCCTCTGTTTGCTCAGTTGTAAAAAGGAGTTAACAGCACTGTTCTTTTCTATCTCTTTTGGTTTATGAGGAGCAAAAGAGATGATATACACACAGAAAAGGTGATTAACATTGCTAGTAGTAATGTCTACTCACAGGAATCTTTACAGTTCAATGCTCATGAATAGGAAAATTAAACCGTATAAAAAAAAGCCAATTATATACTGAACCAAGTGACCACAGACACTGTTGCCAACAATCTTGACAACAAGAAGGAAGTAGTAAAAAAAAAACCCAACACAAAAATGTAACAAAATATAGAATTAGGGTCAATGTTATTAGCATTTTATATCCTGGCTGCCCCAGGCTCAGCTAGAGCAGCCCAGCTGGGCTCTGTGCCTGAATAGTTTCTGAGAAGCAGATGGTCTTAAGTGCCACAGCAAGGAGGTAGGAAGGGATACCTGTTGTTCTGTCACCCAGAGCTGGGTCCCACAGAACTAAGTGGCTCTTGAAATAAAGATTCACAGTTTCAATTTGGCCAGCATCCTACGCCTACCGCCTGGCTGATCCAAGGCTGACTATCCATGGTTGGTTTTATAAACAATGCTGTTAACGAAATTGCTGAACTGTAGCATAGACCCATAGAGGAAACAGATGAGTAGGAGAGATGTGCTTGCAAATCTAGACTTTACTCCATATGTTCAGCAGATTTAGAAGCAAACATTTTCTGATTACCTACTATGGGCTTAGTGCCTTGCCAGATGCTGGAGATGAGAGAAGGGATAAAGATATGGCCCCTGTCCTCCATGAGCTTACAATCTAGTTGTGACATATGTGGTTTTGCCTGAAAGGATAATGCAATTAAACACAAGTATGGATAACAAGTGCCATAGGACCTCAGCAAAAGGGGAGACTACAGAGATCTGATTTTGGTCTTCATGGTCGTCAGAACTTTGAGAACTAACTGTTTGTTTTTGAACTACTTAATCTATGGTATTTCTATTATAGCAACTCTATTGGACTAAGGCAGAAATTGGTACTGAGAAGTGAGGTTGTTTCTGTAACAAATACCTGAAAAAGTGACTTTGGAACTGGGTTTTGGCTAGAGGTTGTGGAGTTTTGAGGAATATGCTAGAAAAAGGCTATACTACTGTGAATGGACTTTGTAAAGTTGATTCTGGTGAGAACTCGCAAAGAAAAGAGAACTATAAAGGAAGTCTTAGTCTTATTAGAGAAAAGCTAAGTAATTCTGTTCAGAATGTTGGTAGAAATATGGACAGTAAAGGCCATTCTGATGTGGTCTCAAACATAAATGAAGAAATGAGGGACTTGCTAACTGTAAAGTTGAGAAAAGGTGAAACTTGTTATAAAGTGGCAAAAATCTTGGCTAAATTGTGTTTGTTTGCTAATGTTTTGTGAAAGGTAGAACTTTCCAGCAATGGAATTGGATATTTAACTGAAGTAGTTTCAAAGCAAAGTGTTGAAAGTGAGGTTTGCCTCCTCCTGACTACTTATAATAAAACTAGAGGTCCAGTGCACAAAATTCATCATAATTTGGGACTGCTGGCTCCCAACTGCCCTCCCCTGCTGGCCTGATCACCCCCAACTGCCATCCTCTGCAGGCCTGGTCATCCCCAACTGCCCTCCCCTGCTCATCTGGTTGCCCACAATTGCTTCCCCCGCTGCAGGCCTGGTTCCTCCTAACTGCCCTACCCTGCCATTCCAGTCACCCCTAACTGCCCTCCTCTGCCGTCCATATTGTGGTGGCCATCTTTGACCACATCTTGTGTGAGGGTATGAGAATCAATTTGCATATTGTGAAAGGAGAAAAATGATGTATGAGAGGATATTGTTAACCAAAAGGGCATTATGACTTAAAGATTTGGAAAACTCTTAGCCTATCTATTTTGCCAAGAACAAAAACACTTGAGGATATGGACAAAGGTCAGTTTGATATGGAGATTAGTAAGGATCAGCCATTTCAACAGAAGTGAGAAGTTATTCTTCAAGATAATGGAAGAATGGCATTGTGGGGGATTCAGAAATCACCAGGGCTTCTACTCCTATCACAGGCTCAGAATGCCAGGGCCTGGGGATGGGACTTTCTGTCTAGTTCAGTGGGCCAGGATGCTCTCCATTCCCACTCCCCACCACCACTCCCCAGTGCATCAGGCTTGGGGTCCCTGCAAAAAGCTATGGAATGGTTCCCTCTACCTAGATTTCTAAGGATGGGGCTCCCTGACAGACTCAGAGGCTCAGAAACCAACCTGAGAGAGTTGTATGCATGGAGACCTAGCAGAGAGCTGCTGCAAAGCAATCCCCAGATCCCTTCTCTGTCTGGAAACCAGATCATTGAGACAAAGAGAATTATCCTGCAGCTGTGAGATTTAACATTGCTGATCCCATTAGGTTTTGTATTTACCTGGGACCTGTCATTTCTTTCCTCTTTCCAATTTCTCCCTTTTGAAGTGGGAATGTCTATCCTATGCCTATCCCACCATTGTAGTATGTAAATATGGGTGAGAGTGGAGGTTTTCATATTCTTAAAATTCTGATAAAAAAGAGGGGGGATGGAAATTATAACATGGGATTAATAAGGTTGTTATGAGAATTAAATGAGAATATGCTTCTAAAAATGCTATGGCAAAGGGGGTGCTCAGGTAATGTTTGTTTGCTAATAATGGTGAACCTGGAATAAAGGAGGGGCTATTAGTTGGATAAATCATTATTAAACTCTAACTTCTTATACATTTATTTCTACACAATACACAGATATGATAAGGAGGGGAGGTTATCATTTTTTATGAGTTGGTTCTTTGAAACAGTGTTAGACAAACACTGGCCACCTTTGGTCTCCTTTATTGTCATTTCTTTCATTATTTTTTCCATCCTGACTATCTACTTTTCGTTGTTGACATAACTTTCCATGAGGCATCATAATGTCATGGTCTCTTCTATGCTAAGCCATGGAACCAGGCATCATGTTGTGAGGAATCCCAGGCCATGTGGAGTGGCCATGTGTAGGTGTTCCAGCTGACAGCTCCAGCAAAGGGCACGTAAGAATGAATGAGCTTTCAGATCATTTCAGCCTTGTTTTTAAATCTTCCAGCTGAGATATCAGACTCCTCAGAGCAGAGACAAGTCATCTTTGTTGTGCTCTGTCTGAATCCCTGACCCACAGAACCATAAAAGATAATACACAATTATCATTGTCACAAGCCACTAGGTTTTGGGGCAATTTGTTCTGCAGCAATATGTAACCAATATACAAAATCTGTCTGATTCTAAACCCCAGGTTCTTAATTATTATGCTGTGATATCAAAAACCAAAAACAATTCAGAATTGGGCTCCCATGAAGACTTTCCTACTGGGAAAGGCTGTACTGTCTGAAGACTCAGGGTCTAGTCCACATGACTGGACATTTATCCTGGTAAACAGATGCCACTGCAATAACAGCTTATAGGGCAGTCGTTAAAAGGTTTAGATGCCATGATGCAGGCAGTTTATACCTAATCATATTGGAAGCCCTGGCAAGGCGCAGACTCTAGACCTGGCCAAGATGAGGACCCTAAACTGTGTAGGGGTCACACCTGGACCTTAGCACACTCTTCAACAAGTGGTCATGATTTATGCAACATACATGAAATACCTCCTCAATGTAGTTGATCAGAATGCAGTGGCATAAGTTTCTATCTGTAAAAGCACTGTGCAAATATGAAATCTTATTAATTAACATTTAGTTTCCTCAACAATTCTATGTATAATATATCTGCTTTGTTTTTAATTTTTGGTCCCTGATAGCAAAGATACTAGGAAAGAGACCAACTTGAGGTAACAGAATCTATTTGAATCCAGGTTTTTGTTCCCCCTGAAGGGAAGAGAAAGCACAAGGTTAGGGGGAGACAATGAACTTCTTTGATGCCATGCTCCTTCTCTAAGAGGCACTGACTACACATCCCAGAGAAAAGAGAATCTGCTGCACAACCAATATTTATACTTACTTGATGGAAAGCATAGACTGGCAGTGGGATAGGGACATGGCAGAGAACAGTGTGAAGTTATAGTTCTGTGTTATTTCATTTTTCCCCATAAACTACTCAAAACCTCTGAGGCATAGACTAACTTGTAATTCTCCTTCCACCTTTCATCCTTCATCCTCCTAGCTGTAAGGAAAAGAAAGCTTTGTAAAGGGAAATAACAAAAACAACAGCTGCCTCCAAATGCTTGGAGAGCAAAACAATTGGTAGTTTTCATATCTCTCAAGGCTAAGCTCCATTATCTCACATCCGAATCAGAAAATCTGCTCTCAGAGGGCACAAAGCCAGCACTCCTTCTGTGACTGGGTATAAAGAGAAAAGGCAAAGCTCCTCTTTTAAGAAGAAAAAGTAAAAAAGCAAGCAGGATTCCAAGTCATTAAATTGTGTATACTTTGGAAAGCACCCTTTTAAGGAAGGGTAAATAGAAAATGGGGAAGTGTGACAAAAATGAAATTGGAGATGAAAAACCCTGGGTTCAAGTCTCAGTCCTATGTTTTACTGACCATGAGACCTTTATATATTTTATCCTATCTCCTCTCCTCAATTGCCTGAGTTTGGTGGAGATCACTCTTTTACTCATGCACACACTCACTCTTAATCATCACACACAGACTATGCCTTTAACAAACTCACAAGTCAAAATAGTTCTCTTGTCTTATCATAGGGCTGTTCTGAGAATCCAGTGGACTTTAGAGACATGCATGAATTTCAAATTAACATAGCAAAGTAAGGAATTGTTATTGAAGTACTATGATTGGTTATAAATGTACTTTGCAAGAGCCTTTAAGTCCTGGGCATTTCAAAAGGCTGACTCAGAGATCACATATTCTTCCTTCCCATCCAAAGCCAAAATAGGTCTAGCTAACTGTACACAGCTTTGTATTGGAGCAGGATTTTCACTTGGTCCTCTCTAACTTTCATATACCCTGCAACTCACATGCACCCATCCATAGTGGGTATTAGATGGCCTGCCAAATCTTCCTAGGGCATAACTCTGCTCTATAACTCCTCTGCTCATAAACATTCAAAGTTTTTTGTTTGTTTGTTTGTTTTATAAAACTGAGCTTATACTCAGTTTGTTCTTAAAATCCTCAACTAGGATATCTGTCCACCCTCATCTGTGTTTAAACACACATAAGTTAGCCATCTGGTCTATTCACCATTCCTAGCCCTTACCGGTGTTCTCTTTTCTCCTTGCTTTCACTCATTTCGCCTATTGGAATGTCTTGTTGACCCCAAATTTGCATGTACACATTCTCTTTTCAAGGTCAAGTTCAAATTTTGATGAACCTTCCACCTATCCTCATACTGCCTCTTGGTGAAGGTGATTACCACCTCCTTTGAGCCACCATAGTACTTTGCATATACATCTCTCTTAGAAAATGATAATAGTGATGATGATGATAAAAAGAGCAGATGATCTATATTGAGACTTACAGTGTGCAGGCATTATGAATAAATACTTTAATTATATTTTCAATTCTTTTTTTAAATATATGTTTATGATTTCAGAGAGGAAGGGAGAGAGAGATAGAAACATCAATGATGAGAGAGAATCATTGATTGCTGCCCCCTCCTGAGGATCCAGCCTGCAACCTGAATATGTGCCCCTGCCTGAAATCGAACCCAAGACCCTTCAGTCCACAGGCTGATGCTCTCTCTACTGAGCCAAAAAAGCTAGGGCTATGTTTTCAATTCTTGCAAACACTATAAGCCAAGATAATGTTTCCCATTTCACAGAAAAAATTGAATCCTAAATAAGTTTAGGTAATGAACTTGATTCCCCAAATAGAAATTGTTGATTATGTAAATGTGCTTTGGCATCAGAGACACTTGAGTGTGGGTCCAGATTCTACAACTTACCAGCTTCATGGCTTTGTCAGGTAACTGACTCAATGTAATCCTCAGTTTCCTTATCTATAAAATTATGTAAGATGATGAATATAAAACTCAGAGCAAGAGACTGAGCACAGAGAAGGTACTAGAGAGACAGTAGCTCTTCTGACCCCCAACTTATAAAAGCTGTTTGAGGACTAGGATCTGATGTTTTAGTGGACTCCTGATCTCTCCCCACATATTTAATAAATGCCAGCAAATAAACCAAAAGTATTTGAAGAATCTTTTACTCTTCCAAGGCTGTCTTAAAGATATGTGTCATGGAGAAACCTGCATAAGTATAGGAATTAAACAACAACAAAATCTCTTCTCTCTGGCCTTAAACATAGCCATTTTATCTTGTTGAAGAAGGAGCAACCTGGAACTGGCCTTGCTACTTCCTCCTTTCCACACACGCAGGCCTGCATTGTTCTGCTGCTCTGGCTTAATTACTTTCATGGGAGCTTCTTCAGAACTTCACTTAGTGGTACATAACTGCCCAGTTAAATGTTGCAGAGCCTCAAAAGCAAAGGTACACTCATGCCCAAAGCACTTTCTAAATCACTAGTTTGGGGAAGAGTCATTGGAGGCCACTGTAGGGAAGGTGACAAAGGAGTGAAGACTGGGGTGGTAGGCTAAAGCCTATAGGTCTCGTGAAAGCTTTGAGTGTTTATCCTAAGGACTTTGGGAAGCCACTCAAGATTTTAAGCATGGGAAGATGAAGTGATTTGCCTATGTTGAGCAAGCAAAACCAGGAGTGGAAATCTGGTTCCCCTGTACTAGTTTGGCACATCTTGATAAAGATATTGCTTGGCATGCCTTCTCCCAGACAAAAATGAGAACAACTGGCTAGAAAGCCTTACATACTGTGTATGTGTCCCTGCAGGAAGTAGGGAAAGCCTAAATGATGAGTTCGTGGAGGGTCTAAGATTAGTGTATGAGCCAGTACTCCAAAAGGGTGGGAGGCCATGGAAGAAGCTTGCCTTAAGTTCCTGGGAAAATGCAGGAGGGAGAAATGGAGCGTAGCCATTAAACTCATTATCAATGGGTAGAGTTTCTAAGGTCCTGGAATGGGCAAGAGGATTGGCAATATCACCCCATGAAAGACTAGGCAGTAGTGGGCCAGCACTACAGCCCTAATTCAATGCCTATTTTACTAAGCCACACTGCCTCTCATTTTGTTTATACCTTACTTGAGAAATTAGGCCACCAAGCTTAAGAAACTCAACACAAATCAAACAAGACCAGTGGTTCTTAAACTTTTATAACTCCCTGGACCATTTTGGGAATCTGATAAAAAATATGAACTATCTCCCCAAGACATTTATATGTATATGTATATGTATATGTATATGTGTACATGTGAGTATATGAATTTTTGTACATATATACACACACATACATATACACAATTTCTTAATGGGTACACTCTCTGTAATATTTACCGAAGAGAAATTAAGAAATACATGTAAAAAACCTACACACAAATGTTTATAACAACTTCATTTAAAAATACTCCAAATTGAATATAATCTAAATGTTAACCAGCTGGAATGAATAAACAAATTGTGGTATATCCTTGCAATGGAATATTTGCTCAGGAATAAAAAAGAACAAACTACTACACATAGCAACATGAATGAATCTCAGAAGCATCATGCTAAGTAAAAGGAGTCAGCTTGCAAAGGCTATGTCCTATATGAATCAATTTATATAAAAATCATGAGGCAAAATTATAAGGAGAAGAAACGTATCAGTGGTTACAAGGCCTGGAATTGGGGGAGGAAATTTCCTACAAATGTGTATAGGAAAATTTTTGGCAATTAAAATGTTCTGTATCTTGATTATAGTGGTAGTTACATAAGTATATACATTCATCAAAATTTATAGAATGTATACCTAATAGTGTGAATTTTACTGCATGTAAATGATACTAAAATAAATCTAAATTTAGAGATATTCTGTATAGGTTTATGGAGAGTACATGGGCCAATCTTCATATCTCAGGTGAAAAAATCCCTGCTCTAAAGTAAACAGATTTTGAAGTGGAAAGTGGAAGTGCCCATTGATAATGATTTTAATGGCTAAGCTCCATTTCTTTCTCCTGCATTTTCCCAGCCTTCATAATGCAAGCTTCCTCCATGGCTTCCCATCCCTACTTATTTCAAAGATAAAAAATTTGAACACCAAGAAAATACAGTGCTATCTCCAAGATAACAATCTTCATTAGTTATATTCACTTTTGCAACCAATATTCAGTGTCCACTTACTGTATTGTAAACCCTATGCCAAATTCAACACCTAGCGGCATATCTCTGTTAATAAAAAAAATGAGATGTACTGTCTTGAAGATCTGGGATTTCAACTTGGGTCTTTGAAACTATTGTTTATTCCCCGAAGACTAGAGATCCAGGGTAGATTAGTTCCTGGATCTTGCTAGAGCACTGGCATGGGAGTGAGGCGATCTATAGATGAATCAAGTGATCTGCAGGGAACAGTAATCTTCTGAGGCAACACTGACATCAGGGCTCCTCCTTTATTGTCCACAATTAGATGGGCAATAGTTGAATTCCTAAAAGGATCAACTGCGGCTCCCAACTTATGCAAAGATCCAAAAATATCTCCAGAAGCATGGTCTAATGCAACGGATTAAAGCCTTTCACAATGTAAAGTTATTACAAGCAGGTTGCATGATAACAGCACAGGGAGGGAGCTTGAGGGTGAGATAGACCTGGGTGCTAGCCTTGGCCCTGTCCTGTTTGTGTCACCATGTCCAAGTCACTTAATAGGGTTAAGCCTCAGTTTCCTCATGTAAAAGAGAAAAACTGATACCTATGCCATTCAAGGTTGGTGTGAAGGTTAAACAGAAAATTGCATATGCCTTATACATGATCATCTCTTAATTAATGGCAATGGCTGCTGTTCTAAATGTCATCCTCACCAGTTTCTACATTCATTTTCAGTATCACATGGAAGATTCTTTCTGATCAAAAAGGTTGTAACTTAGTTGCCAGACGGTAATTTCAGCCTGTTTCCCTTTGGATCAAATCATTGACATTCACCAGGGGAAGAGTTATGAGTTGCTGAATGTACACCTGAGTCCCCTTCAGCAGTCTGTCAGACTGGCAGAAATTCCAGCCTAGACAGGCCAACTCAGTTGCACAAAAGCCATTCAGTTAAATCTCTGCACCCAGAGACCAATCAATGGCTTTCTGATTAGGGATCTCATGTTGGCAGGCTAGTGCCCAGCTACCTTTTGGGACTTCTCTGACCCTTAATTGCAACAGTAAGACTAAGTGGAAGGACACAAGAAGAGAGAGCACACTGCTAGAGGGAGGAGATATACAAAATAAAACACAGTATATGCTCAGTGCAGCAGGAATAGTGGCAAAAATATACTCAATATTAAAACATTATAAATTATTAATCATTTATGTAAACCTATTGTTTTATGGCACAAATTGCTAAGATAATGTGCCTCAAATTTTTGTCCATAGTAGAAATACATTGAATATAGGTTTTTCTCTCCATATTTAGTGTTGTGCAATCAGTGACATCCTCCAAAGGTTTATCTGAATCTAGTGGGAGACAACAGGGTGCAAGGCTTTTTGCTAATTTAAGGGGTAGTTATTCACTATTTTTAAAAAAAATTTGAAAAACTCTAATAAGTCTCAAAATTTAAAGATTGAGAGAAAAATTTACCTCATTAAACACCCTACCATAATAAGCACATTAGGACAAACTGCAGACTACTCTGCTCTAAGAAAATGGCCATACCACTGATAACGGGGGATCCAAGCTGCACGTCCTGACAGCACAAGGGATCATGCATGATCTCTGTCATAATTAAAAAATGAAGAGCCTCCTCTGAGCTCTCTGTACACCTGACTCAGTCTGAGATTCAGCTGGTCCATAGGCTGTAGCGTTTGGTTCAGAAGCAAATAGTTATTATACTGACAGACAAGGATGGAAGGACATTTACCTACCTACCATATTTCTCTACGTCTGACTCTTCCCTTACATCAGAATCACTTGGATGAGTTTTCTTAAAAATTTCAGTTCCTGGCGCTGACTCTAGACCTACCAATTCAGAATATCTGGGAGACAGGACTGGAACTAGATATTAACTAGAGCCTCAAGGGATTCTGACAAACACTGTCCCTTGAAAATACTTTGAGAAACTTGGACGTGGGAGAATAAACCCATGTTGCCTTTTCCACTCAGATAAATTGCCAGCCTGCAAGGAAATCTTTCAGCCCCAGGAAATATCCCAGCTTCAAACCTCCAGTTTCAGACTTCAAATTAAACTGTTGATAGAGTTGCCTACTTGGTTCATTCATACAACTAGGCAATTAGAGCTGGCTAATTGCTTCATTCTCACCTGAAAGAAAGGCTGCCACATGTCTTAAAATACAATCACACAAAAAAACCTCTCAGGATTTCAGAGCACTTACAGTATGCATGTATATAACCATAACCAATGGATGCAAGACACTGGCTAGGGGTGGAGAGAAGATGAGGGCACATGCTGGGGAAAAAAAGGAGACATATATATTACTATTTGTAATACTTTAAACAATAAAATAAAATTAAGAAGAGGGAAAAAAAGATGGAGCTATTTTTCTCAGTGCATAGGCTCTTTTGTTTCATAATTATGTGATATTGAGCAATAAACTGGAAGGATGGGTAAGAATCTGTTTCTAATCTCCATATCACCTACCATTACAAAAGACAGGAATTCCTAGGGTGAAATAACGTTCTGCTGGCTGAAGACCTACCCTGACTCTTTTAATTAAGAAGGCATAATGAATGTAAGTAAATGAGGGAAAATATCAATTTTGTTATAGAAATATTCTTGACACCACTATCATTCATGTTTTTAAGAGTAATTTTTTTAACCCATCCTTAGTCCTTCTCTTTTGAAAACAATCAGCTTGTTCTGTGTAACTATGGGTCTGTTTCTGGTGTTTGTTTTTTGGTTTTGATTTTCATTTATTTTTATTTTTATTTTTTAAAGTCCACATATAAATTAAATAATACAGTGTTTGTCTTTCTCTGTCTAAATTATTTCACGTAGCATAACACCCTATAGGTCCATGCATGTTGTACAAATAGCATTATTTTGGTTATTAACTCCTTATCAGGTGTATTATTCAGGAATAGCTTTTCCCATTTAGTAGGTAGCCCTTCATTTTATTGATGGCTTCCTTTGATGTACAAAAACATTTTAGTTTGGCATAGTGCCATTTTTTTATGTTTTCTTTTGTTGCCCTTGCCTGAAAAGCCATAACCAAAGAGACATTGCTAAGATTGATGGCAAAGAGTTTACTGCCTTTGTTCTGTTCTAGAAGTTTTATAGTTTCAAATCTTACACTTAAATCTTCAATCCATTTTGAGTTTATTTCTATTTATGGTCTAAGAAAGTGGTCAACTTTTATTTTTACAACTAAATTCTTTTAAAAAGAGTCTAAGCTTAGATACTTAACTATTATAACTAAAGCATTATTTTGGCAACCCTTTAAACCTACAAGTAAGGTCCTAGTCGGTTTGGCTCAGTGAATAGAGCATCAGCCTTTGGACTCAAAGGTCTCAGATTCAATTCCAGTCAAGGGCAAGTACTTTGGTTGTGGGCACATCCCCAGTAGGAGGTGTACAGGAGGCAGATGATTGATGTTTCTCTCTCATTGATATTTCTGGCTCTCTCTCCCTTCCGCTCTGTAAAAAAATCAATGACATATATTAAAAAAATAAAAAACTACAAGTAAGACCAGAGTAGAAGCTCTGTAAGATTTTGCTTTGAAAATGTGGTATTGAGACTAGGAGCCTTGGTTTGTAAGAATGCTAGATCTCAGGCTCTAGGCAGACCTACTGAATTAGAATATGCACTTATAACAAGCTCCCCAGGTAATTCATATGAACAATAGAGTTTGAGAACAAGTTCTCTATGTTACTGGTTCTCAAATGTGTCTGTATATTGAAATCATCTAGGGAATTAAGAAAAAGCACTGATGGCTAGGCTCTACCCCAGAGATTCTTACTTAATTGGCATAGCCTGGGTATAGACATTTGTAGATGGGACTAGGTGATTCTATATGTAGTAATGTTTGAAAATCCCTGCTGTAAGGGACTTTGCCAGCTCTCAAACTCTGTATCTGTGAACCTGTCAAGAAGAGCAAAAATAAGCCACTAATGAAATAGGAACCAAATGGTGATATAAATGAGTGACACATGCCAGTATGGACAGTGGCAAATTGGAGAACGTGGACCCTGTGTGAACGCTGAGCAAAGGAGATGCCAGCATTCAGTCCTTCAGTGTTACCTTTACCAACGGGTGTCCAGTGGAGTCAATTTTCTGACATCTTTGATTTAAGAAGTTGGAAATCCAAATTTTTATGTAAATCATTTTTTTTTTTGTAATTCTGTTTCACAAACTCAGTATTCCTTTCTTTTTGAAACGATTATGCTACACAGGGTGAATAGGTTATATGGGACACCAGTTTGACAGAGAGAACATAGATGTATGTATAGGAAAAGTATAATCCCCGCCCCACAAAACGCAGACAGATAGTGCCAAAGGGTGATTTGTTCTGAAAAGACAGGTGGCTGCTTCAGCGAGGGTGAGGTGGGTTCTCTTTACCCCCCTGCCTGAAGGAATTAGCACCACTGCTGGTCTTCCTCTTTCACAGAGGAAATAAACACTTTAAAACGGATCATGATCACAGAAAGGCAAAACTTTTGGCTGACCGGAGCCAGGCCCTGGAAAACAGCTCCCCAACCAAGTTGAAAGAACAGAGGGTGCAAAGGCTACTATGAAGCATGAAAGTGTAGAGGCCAAGAAGGGGGTGGGGTGCAGGAATGGGCCAGGCTGTGAAAGCATTGGTGACTGACTGTCACCTTCATGAGACAAGAGCGTGCTGTACTGTAGCAGTGGGGATGTGAATAATGCAAACTCTATTCCTGGGTGAAAGAACATTCTGAAGGTGATTTACAGTTCTGTTGGCTGAAACAGTTCATTTCAGATGTTTCAGGAGACATCCACCTCTATTTACATAGATATCTGTTATCCTAGTCTAATTGAAATCCCATCCAACCTAAAAACTTTAAAGACTGCTGGGAACATGGCCACAGATAGAGGGAGAGTAGCCATTTGTGTCAAAGGGTATGAGAAAAGAAAAAGTCCTTTAGGAATTATAGGCCTGACTACTAAGGGGGAGAAAAAAGAACTGGAAAATGACTTGAGCTGATTCCAATGAATAATGTCCTTCTAACTCATTCTAATAAATGTGTAATGTCTCTCTAGAGAGACTAGAAGCTATATGAGGACAATCAAATCAGCACATTTATTAACTACATATGACTGAGCAGGGCTAATATAATGTAGGGAAGCTAGAGCAAATATTATGGCTTCTAGTGCATATTCCATATAGAATCCATCAAAGAGCTAGAAACAGCATAAAATGCAATAAACACTTACATTACTCTTGAGCCAATTGTGAATAATAATTTAGAAAGATTACAGTACCCTAAAGCTGTGGTTTTTAAAATGTAGTCCTCAGACCAGCCATGTCAACATTACCTGGGAGCTTGTTAGGAATATAAATTCTTGAATCAGAACCTGTGGGGTTGGGTCCAGTCATCTATGCTTTCATAAGCTTTGGAGATAATCCTGAGGAAGACCATATATTGCCTCAGATAATTTTCACAACAATCTATGGAGGTGGGCAGGTAGAATTTACAATCCTTATTTTAGAGCTGAGAAATAGGTGATATTATTTGTCAAGGTCAGAGTGCTCATAGCAAAATAACGACATCAAGCTTTTACTACTTTGATCTGGAGTTCAAAATTTAAATTTTCTACCAGGAGTTGACTTGGGTTCAGTTGTAAATATATAGGCTTATTTTCTTTCTAGCATAACAATTATGTAAGCCCATTAGAAGTTCAAAGAAAACTAGTAACAATTCATCCTTTCAGTGGTGCCCTTTACTTTTCTGAGTGCTTCTACATCTGCCCTGCCTTAAAATTCTTTCTAGTACTTTAAACAATTAAAAAAATATTTCTCAACTTTAAAGCCCATCCCAATGGCTACCTGCACTGGGAAACCTGCCCCCCTCACCCCTTTTCAGGATGTATCAGCTCTGCTTCAATTATACAGCTTTCCACTTGACCTACTAATACAGCTGTGTTTACAGGCCTGTTCCCACAATGGACTATTAACTCTTTGGGGGAAATGAACATATCTTACCACCTCTATCACACCCTAAACTTACATATAATAATAACTTTGAGTTGGAAAGAAGCAAAGAAAATAAAACACGCCGACTGCTATAATTACTGAGCATCAACTGTGTCATGAGTCCCTCCATATACTTCATTTTGTTTTAATACTCAGAACAATCTTGTAAGGTACATATTTTTATCTTTATCTTAAAGACTAAAAAATTGAGACTCAGAAGTTAAGAATATGATCCAATTTTATATGACTGCTAAGTGGTAGAGAACTGGAGTTGTTGATGAGTATACTCTAAGTGCCCCCATTCCCCACCCCCACCCCCACACACACAAAGACACAAACACAGATACTTCTTATTTCATGGCAGTAGAACCAAAGCCTAAACAGAGAACAGAATTTTGTTAATCACACAGAGAAGTTGAGTTTAAAATGTAAACCTCAGGTCTCTTAACCAGCTAACCTGGCATCTCCCCTGAGCATCTTGGTAGCTGAAGGAAAAAATGTTTCTGGAATTTCTGGATCTCTTAGAGAGTTACCTTCATTCTGTAAATGGGTGGCCTGTAAATTTGTTTGAAGAAGAAGCTGGACTAATTTTCTTTTCCAAGGATATCAGAGTCCATTATCTGGCCAGCTCTGCCCACTTTTTGGATGCTGCTGCCCTGAGTTCTTTAGAACTCTTCCTTTCAGATTTCAGACCTCCAAAAAGCCCATTTCTAACGCTGCTCTTTTTCAAGTCTATGGTACTTTTCTTTGAGGCTTCAAAATGGTTCTATGGCTATTTCTGGGAAGACATCAGTTTATTCAGGGTTTGAATTGATGACTTCCTTTCCTTTTCCTGATGAAAATTCAGTGGTGATTGCTAACCTCAGAGACCTCACTTCTGCTCTTGCGGGTGCAGGGCAGTCTCAAGGACTCACAAGCAATAATGTTCCAGTATTGCATGGAGCTCAATTTCAAACCTGAAAATAAACTCAGTGACTCTGATCACATACATCAAAGTGCTGGTCATACCTGTCACTGGGCAGTGATGGGAACAGGGGTCATAAATGTGTATAGCTTCAGTCATCCAACTGGCTGAGGAACAGCAACTCTTTTTCCTGGTTAACTGAATGCTAACTCCTTAACTTCCGCAGAACTGTTTGTTACCTAAACATCCTACTTTTGAGCTTTGGTAGGTTATAGGCTGTTAAGTATGTTTTTAAAAACACACAAATATCTTAAACATATGACAATAAGATTCTGTTGAACACATTGTGATATATTACATCAAAGTGTTCTACACAGCCAGTTAAGTACAAGTGTGGATATTGACTAACTGGCTTAAAAGATGCTTGTAACATGGTAAGTGAATATTAAAGAGTAAAGTACTTTGCATACTATGATCTCAATCTTATGAAATCATAAAAACCCAATATTGAAAAATTAGTTTACAGTTTTTCATATGGAAAATAATATAACTAATAAATAATAATATAAGAATAAACACTGTATTTCATATATTCATAACTGTAAATCTACTGACCCTTGTATGTATAAAAAAGTCTAAAAAGATATATACCAACATATTAAGAGGGTTATCTCAGTTATGCAATATAGTACTTTGATCCCTCATTTTGTTACTATGTTTTATAGTGTTCCACAATAAACATCTACTACTCATGTAATTTTAAAAATACTGTTTTATCACCATTACAAAACAAGCCCATACACATAACCAATCAACAACCAGTCAAACCATCAGTCTTGAAGTTAGTGTGTTGTATAAAAGTTCCTTAGTAAAGAGATTTCTGTGTGAGGAGAAAGCTACCTTGGATTTTAGTCCCAAATCTGCTTCTAACTAGTGCTGTAACTTTAATCTCAGAGACTTTGGATCTCTGAGTCTCAGTTTACTTCTAAGTAAAATGTGAATAATTCAATTCACCTTATAGTTTGATGTGAAGATTAAAGAATAGGTCTCATTTTAGGAATTCAAAACTAAGAACACTTTTTAAAAATACACACCGCTGAGCCCCCCCTAAGGCCATTCCTGCACAATCCAGGGTTCACAGGAAAGTCCTGAGTTAATTCTCCTGGAGTGATTGTCACGGTCTCTCTATCTTTCCTGGACACATGGACTGAGGTGGTGTGATACAAAATTAACTTCCTTAACTGAAAATATTACGCTCTTAATGCAGGGGTCCTGCAATAGTTACCAACCAGGTTCATACTGCTTAAGCAGGAGTAAAAATTCAAGAGGAAAGTGTATATTTTGGCAAAAGTTAAAAAACAAAACTAAGCCAAGAAACCCAAAGGGTTTTGTTTACCAAAGGGCAGTGTCACAGTACATGGAGGCATGAGGGATGCATAAAACTCAAGAAGTTTATCTTTTAAAGAGGCTTGAGTGATCATCATGCCAGATGTCCACCCAACATTGCATCGCCTATTTCTCCATTCGTTCTTTGAATGGTGCTGTGATAACATCTTTTTAGCTTTAAACCTAAGTTCTTCCAAAGGTCTGAGCTTCTGACACGTGGAGCAAGGTAAGAGTCCCAACAGATTTTCATCAATGGCTTTAAATTATTACAAGTAATTCATCATTAGTACTAGTCACCAAACTTTCACCCAAGGTATAATTTATAAATTAGAACATATGTTCTTAGCTTATCCCTTTCTGATTTACTTTCCTATCTGTATCCATTCACTGGCGAGAAAAGGATTGAAGTACAAGTTCCACAAGGAGAATAAGAAGCAGGAGCATCTGTCCTGAGAGCTATGAGAGCTAAAAGGTGGTTGATTAGTCACATAGCACTTTGTATCATTAGAATCAGCTATTATGGCTCATCATTAGCTAATATTCATTAAGTGCCTACTGTGCCCAGGGTAATACTAGACTGTGTGGTGAGAAGAGGGAAATATGAGGTATGATCATAATCTCATAGAGCCTTGAACAGAATATTCATGCACTGATTCAGAGATTCAAATATTTTTCAGTCAACTAAATACTTAGGATAATACAGTGAAAACAGACATACACACAGACACTTCTTATTTCATGGCAGCAGAGCCAAAACCTAAACATTGACTTTATGGAGATTACATTCTGGTCTCTTCCTCTGTTGACAGATTTTGATGATTTACTTCCTTACTCTTCAACCACAATAAAACCTTGGTTTAAGGGATCCTTATAAGTCACTAGTCCAAGCAATGAGCCATAATTTACTTGAACGTATCCGCTAATAAATAAATAACACAACTGTGAAGTAGGACAATATAGTGACTAGCAGTGTTGGCTGTGGGGTCAGATATGAGTTCAGAGCTCTTACATTTCCCTGGGTGAGTTATCAACCCTGACTTTCAGTGTCTTCATTTGTAAAATGCTTCTCATACCTGCTTCCCACAACCGTGGCGCAGATTTATTGAGGTGATACATGTGAAGCCTCGGCACAGTGCTTCAGAGTGTAGCTGCTGCTGTACCACTCACAGGCACATTATCTTAAGCATAAATTATCATTATAAATAATTATTATTGAATCCTTCCACATATGGAGAACCTATGAGAAGGGCCTTAGCAGCTTCTGATAAATATGTTAAAACCTTCCTAAAATATTTTATGAAATATAAAGCACCAGATGCATAATCTAGCCATAATAGAGCTCCTGGTGATTCTACCCACTTGACTTTTCTCTCTCTGTTCCTAATGTCTCCTTTAAAATCATCTTTCCTCTAGACTGGAGCATCTATTTCAACTCTTCCTCAATGGAGGAAGTTCAAAATGCCCCCACCATGGTAAATCTCTCTTAACACACAACAATCATATAAGCATCTGGCATTCTCCTGCAAATGCATCCTCACACACCAATGGCCAGGAGTTTTTGTCATGTTGAAATGCATTTTCAATGACACATGTATCAGTAAGTGATTCCCTTACACCTCCACTTTCCTTTGCAATAGGAAGGAGTTATCTATAAGTTGGGCAGATTTCAGGATACTGATGAGGAAACATTTGCTGGTAGATGGGATCATCATGCCTTTACTCAGGGGCTAGCAGACTTAACGTGTGCAGGCCAAACCTGGCTGCCTGTCTTAGTAAATAATGTTTGCTTGGAATATAGCTGTGCCCATATATTTATGTATTATATATGGCTGCTTCACTCTCTTGAGTACAGAATTCAGTATTTGCAACAGACACGATATAACCTTCAGAGCCTATTTGCCATCTTGCCTGTTACAGTAAAACTTTGCTGACCTTTATGTACCAAGCTTGGCATGTAGTTAGTTCCATGCTGCTGTAGTAATGAACTGACCCTGGACTTGAGCAAGTAGGATGAGCCTGATGTTCTCTCTGTGGCATACTCTCATTAGCAAATTTCCTCTGGAATGAATAGATTGCAGTGGTCTGCAGCAGAATTCAAGCATTCTTAACTTGTAGATTATGACACAATCTTAAAGTCACCCAAACTTCACCCCAAACCTGAAAACACCTAGTCTATAATTTGTCTTATTTAACACAATCATCATTACACACACCCTTTGCCTACTTTAAATCTTCCTTTTCATGTTTTCTGCACTCTCTAGAGAAACCCAGTTAAACTGAACTATTATAACTGATATCTGTCCTCGGTTTGCAACCTTTTTTAAAATATATTTTATTGATTTTTTTACAGTGAGGAAGGGAGAGGGATAGAGAGTTAGAAACACATTGATCAGCCACCTCCTGCACGCCCCTACTGGGGATGTGCCCATAACCAACATACATGCCCTTGACCAGAATCGAACCTGGGACCCTTCAGTCTGCAGGCTGATGCTCTATCCACTGAGCCAAACCGGTTTAGGCAGTTTGCAACCTTTAGAGGTTGTTCAACATGTCTGAGGATGCCTGGACCTTTATCCATCTCCCAGGTGAATGCCCTTCCATGGGGCTTTTCTCGTGACTTATAGCTTTTGCTTTCCCCAACAGGGTCTGCCAAGATGGAGTGGGGGAAATCCAGGTCTCTTCAGTGACCATGAAATCCTCCTTAAACATTAGGTAATCAAGGATGTGAGGCTTACAGCTATATTATAGATCATTACAGAAGAGGAAGCTAAAGGTCAGAAATATCAAAAGGCTTCCCTCCATTCCCAGAGTCAGAGCCTAGTGGACTTGCACTCCAGCCTTCAGGCTCCCAGCCTGGTGCTCTATTCTACATACTGTTCCTTTACTCTTTGGATTCTTAGCAGAAGTCACATTTAACATTATCATTTCCTCTGCCTTTATTATCAAACTGGCCACATTGCCATCAACATCCTTCCCAGAACCCTTGGCTCTTTTCCCCTTTCTGCTTTCCTCTGGTCTTGGATCCTTCCAGAGATCCTGCCTTACATTTATCTAAATTAAATCTCTTCCCTTGACTGTTTACTTATTCCTCTAAGCGCTATAGTCAGTTGATAATTTCTTTCATCATCTTCTCCTGAGTGTGCAAACGCATGTAATATGGCATTGTCCATGAATCTAAATAATGCACAGATAGCTTCATCTTAGATCATTATAGATGCTAATAAACAGTACTGATCTCATTATGAGGGGTGGGGCTCAACTAATCCTTTTCCATTTGACTTTTCCTTTGTCTTTCCCAACTGGGAGGAGTGAGAAGGCCATGAGCACAGATGAGCTTGCTAGTGTCATCTTGTCCAAGGATGAATGAGTGGATGAGTAGTCAGTAGAAGCTACTTTCCACCAGCAAGGTCTGTTGCCAGAGGTAAGGTGCTTCTGGATAACCATCATCCTTTTCCAGGACATCATGACTTGACTGAAGCTTTAGAAACAGTGCTCAGGGCAGATACTAGGGAAAACACTGAGTTCAGTTTTCCATTCTTTCACTGACAGTAGACCTTGGGGTCTTGCATTAGCTTATTCCCAGCATTTGATATCACAGTGACCTAATTATTTCTGAATATTCCTAATTTTACTTTTAAGCTGACTTGTGGGATATAGAACACTCTTCTCAGACTGCATTCCCTAACTCACCTCCTTCAGGCCTTGCTCAAATGTTGTTATCTTATCAGAGGCCTGCCCTGACCACCCTGTTTAAAAGAATGACAATCCAAATGTCTTTATGAGAAAGATGTCCTCTGCTGCATGAGGGAATGACTTAGCTCAGGAAACTGAGGTGTCTGGCTTCTGCTTACAGTGCTCCAATCCACTCTGTTCTCCCTCTGTCAGACCACAAGATGACAAAATTATTCCAGGATAGACATAGAGCTAGAAAAAACAGACTTCATAAAGATCAACTTAAGAAACTCCCTATATATAAATTCAAAAAAGTCTATTTTGTCAGGGCGGAAAAAAGTGGCAGCAGACTAGATGGATGTGTCATGAGCCGTGTCCCGGAGCAGACAGAAAGAACAGCTGAGGGTCACACAGGAAGTGTTTGTTGGCGAGTTAAGGGACAGCTATACTCCAAGAGAAGGTGGGGGACTGCTGGACTGAGCTCTTTTGACTGAGCAGCCCCCATTGCTGCTGGGTTCCCTCCCAGAGCCATCAGCTCAGATGCAGAGACCACGCCATCTTGAAGGGGAGAGTGGATGTTATCGGAAGCCTAAAATCCTACAACTACAGCACCACTGAACAGCTGAGAAGCCCAGAGCACTGGTCCCCAATTGGCACAAACACTCGGATTTAGAGGAGTTCTACATTCCACCATGGAAAGGTTGGATTTTGCCTGGGATAAGAAGAGAGAGAAATACATAACCAGACACCAAGAAAAGAGAGACCATGGGGAGACAAAGAAATAGCCCACATATGAAAAAAAGCGGGCATCACCAGAAAAGGAAGTAAATGAAGTGGAGGGAAGCAACCTGCTAGAGTAAGAATTCATAGAAATAGTCATAAGGTGGCTGAAAAGAATGGAAGACAAACTCAACAATATGAGTAAGAACCAAGAGGAAATGAGGAAGAACCAAGAAGAAATGAAAAATGACATTGCTGCTGTAAAGAATTCAATAGAAAGGATCAAAAGTAGGCTAGAAGAAGCAGAGGACTGCATCAGTGAGCTAGAAGACAAGGTAGGAAAAAATACCCAAATAGAGCAGCTTCTAGAAAAAAAATTTATTTTAAAGATGGAGGAGAGCCTAGGGGAACTTTGGGACAAACACAAAACAAAACAACATCCACATAATCGGTGTTCCAGAAGGAAAGGAAACTGAGCAAAGAATAGAATATGTTTGAAGAAATGATAGAAAACTTCCCTTATATAGGGAAGAAAAAACCCACACAAATCCAAGAAGCTCACAGATTCCCAAGCAAAATGAACCTCAAAAGACCAATGCCAAGGCACATTATAATTAAATTGGCAAACACCAATGACAAAGAAAGAATCTTAAAAGTGGCCAGAGAGAGACAGAAAGTTACCTATAAAGGGACCCCCATCAGACTAGCGACTGATTTCTCAACAGAAACTCATCAGGCCAGAAACTTATCAGATGGAATGAAATATACAAAGTCATGCAAAGGAAGGGTCAGAATCCAAGAATACTGTACCAGCAAGGCTTTCAATCAAAATTGAAGATGAAATCAGGAGCTTCGCAGACAAAAAAAAGGACTAAGGGAACTTATTATCACCAATCCAGCAATGCCAGAAATGCTAAAGGGACTGCTGTGAAAAAAAAAAGAAAGAAGAAGCAAAGAAGGAACATAGGGGTAAAGAATAAAAATGGCAACAAATAAATACCTATTAATAATAACTTCAAATGTAAATGGATTAAATGCCCCAATCAAAAGACAGAGGATAACAGATTAGATAAGAAAACACGACCCATATATCAGCTGTGTACAAGAAACCCACCTCAGAAAAAAAGACACACACAGACTGATGATGAAGGCATGGAAAAAGGTTTTTGAGGCGAATGGAAATGTAAAAAAATTCTAGGGTAGCAATACTTATATATGACAAATGAGATGTCAAAGTGAAGGACGTAACGCGATAAGGAAGGACATTTTATAATACTAAAGGGAACAATCCAACAAGAAGAAATAACTCTGGTAAACATATATGCACCCAATATAGGAGCACCCAAATACAGAAAAAAAAAATCCTGGAGGATATCAAGGGAGAGATTGACAGCAATACAATCATAGTATGAGACTTTAATACCCCACTATCACCATTGGACAAATCCTCTAAACAAAAAATCAACAAAGAAACATCAATCCTAAATGACTCACTAGACCAAATGGAATTAGTTGACATCTTCAGAACATTTCACCCCAAAGCCATAGAATATATATTCTTCTCAAGTGCACATGGATCAGTTTCAAAGATAGACCATATGTTGGGTCATAGGCAAAGTCTCTTCAAATTCAAGGAGATAGAAATCATATCAAGTATCTTCTCAGATCACAGTGGCATAAAACTGGAAATCAACTACAATAAAAACAATCCAAAGAAATCAAACACATGAAGACTAAACAGCATGCTATTAAACTTATTACTGGGTTATCAGAGAGATCAAGGAAGAAATAAACATCATGGCAACAAATGACAATGAAAACACAACAATTCAAAAATCTATGGGACACAGCGAAAGCAGTCTTGAGAAGGAAATTCACAGTTATACAAACGCACTGCAAAAAATAAGAAACAATAGTAATAAATTACCTAACCCTACAACTCAAAGTGTTGGAAAGTGAGCAATAAGAAAAGCCCAGTGTAAGCAGAAGGAAGGAAATAATAAAGATCAGAGCAGAGATAAATGACCTGGAGACCAAAGACACAATACAAAATATCAACAAAACCAAGAGCTGGTTTTTTGAAAGAATAAGCAAGATTGATGATCCTCTAGCCAGGCTCACTAAGAAGCAAAGAGAGAGGATCCATATAAACAAAATTAGAAATGAAAGAGGTGAAATAACAACAGCCCCCACTGAAATACAATGGATTGTTAAAAAATACTATAAACAACTCTGTTCCAACCAACTGGACAACCTGTAGGAAATGGACATATTCCTAGAAAAATATAACCTTCAAAAACTCAATCAGGAAGAATCTAAACATCTCAGTAGGCCAATAACTATGGAAGTAATTGAAGCAGTCATCAAAAAGCTTCTAGGAAACAAAAGCCTGGGGCCAGATGGCTTCACAGGGTTGTTTTGCTAAACATTCAAGGAAGAATTAAAACATATCTTTCTCAGACTATCCCAAAAAATTCAAGAAGGAACACTTTCAAGCTCCTTCTATGAAGCCTGCATCACCCTAATACCAAACCAAGATAAAGACGACACATTGAAAGAGAATGACAGGGCAATATCCCTCATGAACATACATGCCAAAATCCTCAACAGAATTCTAGCCAATCAGATCCAGCAGTACATCGGAAAGATTATACACCATGACCACGTAGGATCCATCCCAGGAATGCAAGGATGGTACAATATCTGCAAATCAATAAAAATGATATGTCACATAAACAAATTGAGAGATAAAAATCACACAGTCATGTCAACTGATGCAGAAAAAGCATTTGACAAAATCCAACACCCTTTCTTGATAAAAACTCTCAACAAGGTGGGAATAGAAGGATCATACCTCAACATAATAAAACAGCTAACATCACACTCAATGGGCAAAAACTAAAGCCATTTCCTCTAAGAACAGAAATAAGATAGGGATGCCCACTCTAACCACTTCTGTTCAACATGGTACTGGAAGTATTAGCCATTGCAATTAGACAAGGAGAAGAAATAAAAGGCATCCAAATTGGAAAAGAAGAAGTAAAGTTGTCCTTATTTGCAGATGACATGATATTATATATAAAAGACCCGAAAGACTCCATCAAAAACTAATGGACTTAGTAAATGAATTTAGCAATGAAGCTGGATACAAAATTAACACCAAGAAATCTATGGCATTTCTATACACTAATAGTGAACTTATAGAAAGAGACTAAAAAGGCAATCTCATTTACCATAACACCAAAAAATTTAAGATACCTAGGAATAAACTTAACTAAGGAGGTAAAAGAGCCATACGGGGGAAACTACAGGACACTGGAAAAAAAAAGATAGAGGAAGACATAAACAGATGGATGAGCATACCTTGTCATGGATTGGGAGGATCGACATCATTAAAATGTCAGTTCTACCCAAAGCAATCTATAGATTAAATGCACTCCCCATTAAAATACCACAGCATATTTCACAGACCTAGAAAGAACTCTCCAAAAATTCATCTGGAATAAAAAAAGACTCCGAATAGCCACAGCAATCTTAAGAAGAACATATTAGGTGGGATCTCAATACCAGATTTCAAGCTGTATTACAAAGCCACTGTTCTCAAAGCAGCCTGGTACTGGCACAAGGACAGACATATAGACCAATGGAATAGAATAGAGAATCCAGATATTGACCCAAACCACTATGCTCAATTAATATTTGATAAAGGAGGCATGAACATACAATGGAGTTGAGACAGTCTTTTCAATAATTGGTATTGGGAAAATTGGACAGATACATACTATAAAATGAAACTAGTCCAACAACTTACACCATACACAAAAACAAACTCAAAATGGATACAGGACTTAAACATAAGACGGGAAACCATAAAAATACTATAGGAATCCACAGGCAGCAAAATCTCAGACATATGCCAAAGAAACTTCTTCACTGATACTGCTCCAAGGGCAATAGAAGCTAAAGAGAAAATAAGCAAATGGGACTACATCAAAATAAAAAGCTTTTACACAGCAAAAGAACCCATCAACAAAACAACAAGAAAGCCCACTGTATGGGGGAACATATTTGCAAATGTTATCACTGATAAAGGATTAATCTCCAACATCTATAGGCAATTTATACAACTTAATAAAAGGAAGATAAATGATACAATAAAAAAATGGGCAATGGACCTAAATAGAATCTTTAAAAGAAGACAGAAGGAAGGCCAAGAGACATATGAAAACGTGCTCGGAGTCACTAATTATCCAAGAGTTGCAAATTAAAACAATGCGATACCATCTCACACCTGTCAGAACAGCTATCATGAACAAATCAACAAATGACAAATGCTGGCGAGGATGCAGAGAAAAAGGAACCCTTGTGCACTGCTGGTGGGAATGCAAACTGGTGCAGCCACTGTGGGGAACAGTATGGAGATTCCTCAAAAAACTAAAAATAGAACTCCCATTTGACCCAGTATTCTCACTCCTTGGAATATATCCCAAGAAACTAGAAACACCAATCAGAAAAGATATATGCATCCCTATGTTCATAGCAGTACAATTTACAATAGCTAAGATTTGGAAACAGCCTAGGTGCCCATCAGCAAATGAGTGGATCAGAAAACTATGGTATATCTACACAATGGAATACTATGCTGCCATAAAAAAGGAATTATTACCATTTGCAGCAACCTGGATGGAACTAGAGAGCATTATGGTAAGTGAAATAAGCAAGTCAATGAAGGAGAAACACCACATGATCTCACTCATTTATGGATAATAAAGAACATTATAAATTGATGAAAAAAATATAGATACTGAAGCAGTAAAGCATCAAACATTAAATTACAGCAGGAAGGTTAGGGAGAGGTGTAGTAGATAAGAGGTCAACTGAAGGACTTGTATGCATGCATATAAGCATAACCAATGAATGAAAGACACTGGGCGTGGGGTGAGGGCATGTATCGGAGTGGGGTGGGGGGCCATTGGAAGATATGTACAAATATAATACATTAAAAAAAAAGAACGACAATCCACACTCACAACTCTCTAGCTCTCTCATGCTTTGTTTTCTCCCATAGACTAAGAGCTCCAGAGGGCAGATACTCTAATTAATTAATTTTTATTAAGATTATAACATTGTGTAAGTTTAAGGGGTACAATATGTTGATCTGATCTATTTACATATTGCAATATGATTACCATTGTAGTGTTAGTTAACCTCTACTAGGTCACATAATTATCATTTCTTTGTTGTGGTAGGAATAATTATGAATCTAGTCTCTTAGCAACTTAGGAGTTTATAATACAGTGTTGATGTCAGGGCAGGCACTTTAGGGTGTTTTACTGACTATATTCCCAGTGCCAAGAGACAAGTATCTGGTGAATGAATGAATGAATTACTGAATGAGTAATTATGGAGCTGTTGCTACTGATTTGGTCTTGACTTCCTTTATCTAATATGATTTTCACAAAAGCAAGGATTATTCTTTCCATTTTCATAAAATGAATCTTAAAATCAGGAAAAAGATCAATATCTCCCCTTCCTCTCTTCCTTCTTTCCTTTTTCCCTTCCTCATTCAAATAACCAACAGTTTTGTGCTTTACATGTATGTGGTAATGTCATATGCCCTATGTCAAATTCTGTAATTTCCTAAATATAAAATCATAGGCAGATTACTTAACTTCTAAATCCGCAGTTCACTCGTGTGAAAGATGAGAGGTATCTGGAAGATGTCAAGAGGATGAAGTTAGATATATGCATGTACTTTGTCTAGTGCGTGGAATACAGTAAGCTCTTCATAAGTGCTAGCTGCTGATTTTATTATGCTTACATGTTATAATCACTACCACCACCATTACAGTATCACCACCAGCACAAGCACCACCCCCACCATCATCATTATAATATTATAACTGCCATCATTATAATGTCCCTACCATCACTACATTGCTACCATGACTACCACCATGGAATTCATCACTAGCATCACCACTATCTCCACTACCACACCATCACATCATCATCACCACTACCCCACCACCATCGCCACCCACCATGATATCTCCATGACTACCACCATCGCCCTGCCAGTGTGTGCTAGGCACTGTGTAAGGCACTGTGGCTATAGAATAAAGATGAAAAATAAAAGGCAATGGATTTATTACCTATGACCAATGAATTTATTAGCTATGACCAATGGATTTATTAGTTATTATATATATATGTGTATATATATATATATGTATGTATATATATATTCCTAATTCTTACAGCAACCCTATGAAATGAGTATTATTTCACATAGAAGACAGCAGAACTATGAATTGCAACCATTTCTGATTATAATATCCTTCATTTTGTAATTCGGCAAGTCCAGTCCAGACTCATATGATTTACTGATAGGGGGAGATATTTATATAACTATTATGTTATAGTGTGATGACTAAATAAATAGATGCTATCTGAGCACACAGGAGGGCCACCTGACTGGACTAGGGGAAGGAGTGGTTAAGGAAGGCTTCATAGAGAAAATGTCATGAGGAGAATCTTGGAAAATGAAACAAATGAAGCTGAGGCCCCATGATTAGCAAATGGCAAAACTGAGCTCCATGACTGCTAGTTCACTCCACTGCATGTTCTCTGTGAACCCCTATCTACAACGTTTGAGCCATTTAGGTTTAAAGAAAATTTCTACCTCAACTTACCGACTCATTTTACTGATGTGCAGACTGAGGCTCGGGAAGGTGAAATGGTCATATGGCAATTTAGTAGAACCCAGGAGTGGAGGGTGCGATCCCACAAAGTACGGATAGCATGAAAGAACCAACTCACAATAACAAAGCATGCCCATTTAAAATATTTTTAAACCTTTGATTAAGTAACGAAGAAAATCTTTTTGTGTGTGCCATCTTAAAGACTTCTCCAGCAATGATTAATCTTCATACTATACCACTTCCTTTTCATTTCAAACTAAAAGAGTCAGGTTCAGAACTCCATAGGCAATGGTCAGAATGTGATATTGCTTTATCTGTTCATTTTTATAGCTTCTATCTATTACATGTAGGCCATACTGGCTTTTTTAATTTGTAGTGGTTACATTTCATTTTAAAATAAAATAATCTGATTAAAATTAATTTTACTTAAAGAAGAAAGCAAACACACAGATATGATAATGACATGAAGACAGGAGAAGGACTAAAGCTTAGGTAACAATGACACAAGCAAACCTAATGAGAAGATAACTGGTAAGAAAATAGAGGACATTAAGGGGCACAGGCAGTACTCATCCTGAGGTGAACATGTGGCAGATCCAGACCAGAAGCAGGTGGAGGGTGGGGTGAGAACTGAACTATTAGTTGCTGGGAGAGCAGATACAGGAAAAAAAGCACATTCCTCAGACATCCTTCTCTATTCTTCTCATGGTCTTTGCTTTATATTGCCTCCTCTACATTTTGTCATAGTCACAATTTATCACCTTCAAATGTCATAGGATGTTTACTTTAAATTGGTGAACTTTATGGTATGTAAATTATATATCAATAAGACTTTAAAAATACCACAGGAATGTGGTTTCTTCTGCATAATGTGCTCAAGAAAGCACAATTCTCCCTACTTTCCTCCTTTCTTTCTGGTCAATACTTACACTGTCATTGTTCAGACAATCCCATCAGTTTCCTCTGACATCTACAGTCCTGTCCTTGACATCCATCCCTCATCTCACTGGGTGATGATTAAAAGGAATCCATGCCTCAGGCCCAGCTGGTCTTTGCCTGTCACTGTCTCTCCTCTCCTCTGAGCTTCTCTCTTCCCAGGCAACATTTTGAACTCTCTCTTTCATCAAATCATGGGGCTGATGAGAGCCCAAGATGTTAGCTGAGGCTGGCTAATGAGCCTCAGTTTCCCAGTGTTTATTAAGGAAACAAAGTGACACAGCAATAAAATGATCTCTCATCATTTGAGTCCTATCAACCTGCAGATAAAAAGTCTGGCGTATGGCTGGTTCATAGCTCCAGTACCCATGTCCTCACCTCTACCTCAGGACTCGACCTGCTGAATGTGCATTTGGTGGCAGCATTTATCTATTTTGAAGCCATTGGAGTCCCTGGTTCTGACACCAGGGCCCTGAAACTATTATAAAGTCCCTTACAGACATGATTGTGGAGGCAGGCTGCCACGGACCTAAAACACAATGTAATTTATTTCTGTGAATCACCTTTCACACTAAAGACATCACAGACAATGCCTCCGCAGCAGTGCAGAGAGGAACCCAAGAGATGAGAAACCGAGAGCAGAGACACACAATAGCCTGACTGGGAGACTGTGGAGGTGGGGAGGGAGGAGGAGAGCCGGGGCCTATGGAGAATGAAGAATGCAGGGGCTCCATGGGCCCTTCACTAGGCAGGCCTGCGGGGAGAGATCATTAGTTTTCCACAGAGCCTTGATGTGCAGGGCAGGTCTCTGGGCTGCTGCAGAATCCCAGAGCGGGGTTTGCTTTACAAAACTTGTTTATACTCCTCTTAGATGTCAGGAGCCAGGCATGCAGAGGGAGCCGACATTATCTTTCCCCTCATCCCATTTATAATCCACTTACACACGCTGCATGGGGTGAAAATAGGACAGCAGGTCTCATTGGAAGGTTAGAGATTACCAGGTTCCTGAGATGTCCCACTACTATTATTTTGCCAGGGTGCCCTGCTTACTAATCAGGCCTATGGAACCTCTCTCTGAAATAAGTAGCATTGATATTTTCTTTTTATGGTTGAGGAAAGTGAGGCCTGGAAAGACTAATTAACTCATCCAAGGTCTATTAACTAGTATTAACAGCCAAACAGTCTGATCTCAGGTTCCTTGCATTTTAACAACAAAGATGACTTGACTCAGTGAAGGCACTGCCAATAGCAAAGAGAAGAGAGAACTGGAAATATTAAGGAGTTAGAGAAAGCAAGCTTGCTTCCTTTTCTCTACAGCCTCAAATTAGTGAAGAGAGGTTAGCTGGGGTGGATGAGTGATGGAATGAATCTAAATGTCTCTAAAAAGAATATGAGCACAAAACTTAAGGTTTTTCTTCAACATCATATTAGTTGAAATTTTTGCTCAGCCTGGAGGATTCCAACAGTCATTGCTGAATAAACAGAGTGCAAATTAATGGAATCCAGTAAACTCTGCTAGGGTGTCCACTGTGTGACAAGCTCTGCACTTAGATGCCAGGGCTGGGGGAGAGAGGAGAAAAGAGGAAGATCCACAAATGAGCATGATAAGGTCCTTTCCCCAAAGGAGTTCTCAGTCTAAGGGAGGAGACAATCATGCATACAAATCATGCTCATGAAGGGCAGATTAATGAGGGATACAATGAAGGGAGGCTAATTTTTGTGGGCCTCTACCCATAGCCCCATGAAGGCTTAAGATATAAACTTGGATCATCTCTCCAACAGGCTAAAAGACCATCCCAATTCTTAGATGAGCAATTAAATAAACAATAGTGATAGATGGTAGTTGTTCGGTATACATGTTCAACATTCTAGATTTATAGATCATTTTCACTCCCTCACCAGATCCTCTGCCTCTTTAGAATGTAAAAATCCATGTGCCACCCTCCATCCATGGAGATTTATATATATAATTCCATTAAGAGGACATATGGACTCAATGAAGAAATTTCTTGGTTCATATAGAATCTACCATCTGCTTAGCCAAAAAGACTTCTCAAAATATCATTTTAACTATTAAAATAAAGCACAATAATTGTGATTATGTTCTAATTATGAAAGTATCTTATAATGTTGAATAAGCTTTTTCTAATATGCCCCTTATCATGAAAACATTGCTATGTATCCAATAGAGATCAGGCATTTATATGACCCCCTGTTTAAGACTGGCTGGTGCATTAGTGTGAGGAGTTACAATACTATTCCATAGATGTCCCAGAGAGGGAGGACGTGGCTTACTCAGTGTCATACAGTTGATGGTGATGATTCTGAGACTCACACCAAGACCTTACTTCACAACCTGAACACTGTCTTTTCATGAGTGCATGACCACACACTATTATTTGCCAATACATTACCATCTGCATATTTACCCGTTACATTTCCAGGCTGGAAGTATTTATTCATCCCATTACTGAAGGAGTTTATTAAATGAAACTGAACATGCAAGATTTTTCAAGTTGCTATCATTAAGGTTTACTGAAGCGTTTACGACTTTAGTTTGCCATTTTACTTTCCCCAGTCACTTATTTCAGCTTAAATTTCTAAGCATTTTTTTTCTTCCTAGTATCTGCCAATAGATCCAGGCTAGTTCACAGCTCCTTCTCCCCAGAGGGGCATTGATCAGCCAGCCTTTCAGCTAAACCTTCACTTGGCATCAAATACTGAAGTCAAGCAACCTACTGTTTTCTAAGACAGGCCAGCCTGCTAATTACACCCTTTGGACCTTATGCTTTGGAGAAAAAACTAGGAGCAGAGGCACAGAGAAAAAAGAAGGAATGGGTCTCTTCTCTGGACTCTCTTTAAAACAGAATAAGGTTAGGCAGCTTTTCCAAGGCAAGTAGCAGGGTAGTCCTCAAACCTTGACTTTGGAAGACTCCCTGTTACAAACAAAGAGTAGGAACATGTTGGTCGGCCTGGTGCTGGTAGGTCTCCTTGATCAGTCCCCACACTCTGGAATTAGATGGGTAACCTTGGGCAAGTTTTTCTTCCCTGAACTCCAGAGAGCTTCCATTTCCAAATGGGCTTTATGACAGCATGGATCAGAGAGGACTGTTGTGAGTACTAAGTGAGATTGTGTATGAGACATGTTTAGCAGAGTACCTAGCATTCATATGATAGTTGTGATTGTTGCAACCTTTTAGTCACGTAACTTCTGCCTTCCTGCTTCTTTGTCTTTGCACAAACAGAATAGTCTTTCCCATCACTATTGCCAGGTGTAGAAATCCAACCATCCTTCAGGGATTATCTCAGATGCTTTTTTCCCAAGATAGACTTCCTTGATAACTCCCCCGATCCCCCACTTCCAAACTGATGAGCATCTTGTTCTTTCAGCATTGATTGGTAGTGTTCTGACTTCCTCAGTCACATCGTACTTTTTATTTGAGTATATTTCAGCTCCTCAAGGTACAGTAGGTGCCATTGCCTTATTCTTCCTATTCTTGCCTTAGCGCTCTAAACTTGTCCAGCTATCACACTGATTATGCCTTATTGTGATTTAATATCTGTCTTCCCAACAGGGACCTGAGTTATATCCGCAGGACTTAGCAAATGGCAGGTACCCAATGGACATTGGCTGAATGAATGAATGAATGAATGAGTAGATAAAAGAATGAATGAGTGAATGAAATGTTTGGCCAATCCTCTTTATATCCACAGTGCAGTAGTGGATATGCCCAGCATGCAGTAGTTCTTCAACATTTATTTAAAGACAAATGTAGTGTGTGTAATGGGAGGATTAACAAATTCAGATGTCTTTGGAAGTCATGTGAGTAACCAACATGAGTGTAAAGGCCTGGGAATTATATAACATGGAAAATGAAGAACAGAAAGAGGAGTGTATTCACATATAATTTTTAAAAGACACTGCTTTAGAAAAAAACAGGTCTATCAAATTGCTCCTGCCATCTTTCCTATGACCTTCATACTATGAGTCAGATAGAGCAGTATTCATTTGTGAGCAGATGGATCCTGTGTGTAAGGTATCTCTTCTTTTCTATTTGGGCCCCATCTCACCTTTATGAAAACCCCTGTCCTGGCATCCAAGATAACCTCCAACTCTATTTCTGCTCAAAATTTGATTTTGTGTAATTTCTCAGATGGACAGCAAGTGGCAATTTTTCACATCCATGTATAAATGGCCAGTAAGTAATTCTCATATTAGTTCTTTTTGGGTAACTTATCAGTTAAAAGTACCAATCCCTTCAACCAAATGGAGGGGTTATAATAGGAATAGTAGCCTGGAGGACAGGGAAATCTAATTGCCAGAGGAAATCTTAGAAGCTAGGAAGCCTTAATAATGTGTGTCTTTCCAATCCATCACACACCATCTCCCCACTCTCCAAATGAACCTTCATTTCCTGTAGTGAAAACAGATGTGGACTAAGTAACCTCCATGACTGTGGGAATCATGAAGAAAACAGGTCAATGATCTGGACAGCAGGCTTCACAGAGGAGGTTGTTAAGGGTAAGGGAAGGGTAAGAAATGTTTTCTACCATTGGATTTCCATTTGGAGCCTCACTTTTTTTTTCTTGTTTTGGAATCAGCTCCTTTGAATATGTTCTGAGCTAACAAAGAAGCTATAGGTCCAGCATGTGTAAAGTAGTACTCTGTGTTCAGAAACAGATCCCCCAGTTCTTCCAGCACCATCTGATGGAATACCTCCAAGCCTGTAGTACACACCTGCCAGGAGAAATGGACCAGAAAGAGAATGAGCAGATCTTACCTACTTGTCCATCCTACTTCACAGGAGGCACCCACAGGATGCATTACCTAGTGATTACTGGTAAATAACTAGAAAGAAGTATCTAGGTCAGACACCCTACTTTACCATTACCTGTGTGTGGACCAGTACCTTCCCCTTTCTGGGTCTCCGTTTGTTCATCTGTATTAAATACAAGGTGGGGGATTTGATCAGCTCAAAGGGCCTTTTCAGCTCTGACCCTTTACAACCCAATGTTTCCTGGTGAGGCTGTCTCTTCTGGGGTATAAGTAACAGGGGACTTTTAGAGATACCCCAGAAGAAACCTGGAACCTTACTTTGGTTCTGAGTGAAACTGTGAATCTGGTTCTTAACAGGCACTCCCTTAAATATTTTAAATTTTCTAACACAATTGCATAATGAGCTATTCTCTTCTGTTAAACTTTGCCTTTTCTCTTGGTTCCCAACCACCCTTTTGCAACATGCATGCACAAGCACACATGTACACACATATAAATGTGCATATTATATTAATTCTAGCCTCCATGCCAACCCCCATAACCCCAATTTGAAATGCCCCACACATGCTTCTAGCCAGGTTTTATTTTTCTTGAAAGCTCCCTAACTGCTTCAGCTTATCATAGTTTCCGTCTCATCTTAATTCTGATAAGACTCATAGTTCAGATGTCACCTGCCACTCTCCCTTTCATTTGGCTTTGTTTCAGCCACAAGGTCATTCTTTTTCTTCTCCAAATGCCCCATGTCTATTTCTGCCTCCAAGCCATTCTCTTGCTACCCTCTGCTCCGAATCTTGGCAGGATTGACAAAGTTTCTTCATAAAACTCTCAACTCGCATGTTACTGCCTTGCTGCCTGACCATCATTCCTAAATAACTAATTTATCCACCACACATTATCCCATTCTTTTAACATTTTTCTCCTAGCACTTAATCACTATCCAAGTTTTCTTATTAATGGGTGTATCCACAATTCATTTTTCTTCCCACCAACCCTCAATAGACTATGAACTTCAGGGGATCAGGGAGAGGTCTTGATGACTTCTCTGCTGCTAATTTCTAGAACAGTCCTCAGCACATTGTGGGTGATGAACATTTTTTAAATAAGTGAATGAAAACCTGCAACCAATCTGTGCCCAGCTAGATTGAAACTTTCTAAGAGTCAGGCCTTATCTACATTTATGTGGGAGTCAGTAAATAACCATAGGTCATGTTAAATGAGAACATTGCCAACCAACTTAGTCTAGGACCGTCTCAAGGTTAAATCACTCAACAAATCACAAATGGGCTAAAAAGAGAAACAGTAAGCTAACAGACTAGTGACATCAGCAGAAAATGGGTAAAAAAATCAGAGATTAGTGATCAACCAGTGGCCATGCTTTGCAGGCTTCAGCTACTTGACTTGTAAATGGACACAGTAATAATTACAGTGAAAATTAATAGGATAATGAGTGGAAAATCACTCTATAAGTTGCTACATAGAAGGTGGAATGGGTGGTTAGAGGTTCATTAATCATCTGTGTCATGGGCACTTAGATGGGTGATTGTAGCTGTTGGGGCTGGGTTGTTAAGGTAATGCCTGGTGAATGGGGTGAGTGGAAGAGGACCTGTCACGTTGTCATCCTATCACCATGAGCATTCACAAATCAAAGTCAAAAGCAGTCAAACATTCTAGAAACCCCACAGAGCTCCTTGGCTCCCCACTGTAGGCAAGTAGATGGCTGGACTGTGGGGCACTGGACAGGAAGCCAGAAGAAAAGTGAAGGATTCTTGTTCCTCCTTGGCTTAAGTCCTAACCCTAAGCAAAGGCTTAACAGTTCTGGGTATATCATCTTTAAGGAAATCTCCTGGCTGTCAATAAAACTCCTGCAGGAAAATATTCAGACAGGGAGAGAACTGGTTAGCTACTAGAGATACGGAGCAAAGCCTCAAAAGTTTCATTTCCACTGGGTGTATTTCTCAGGAACACAGAATGGGGAAACCAAGCAAGAGGAGAAGCAGTGAACCTGGTATGGCATTTTTCAAGATTGAGAACTAGGCCTCGGACTTGAATTTAGCTCTTTGGACCCCCAGTTTTAAAATTATTTCTACCACCAAATGCTCTCTCAACTTCAAGTCATAAATTGTCTACTTCTGCCACTTCAGCATCTATTTTACCAGATTCTCATTGTCAACAGTAGGACTAAGAAATAGTGCAGCCATCTTGAATAAACAATGGATTAGGTACATACTCACCAGAGTATAAGTGTTTCAAAGCCCCAGATTGTGTTTTTATGTGTCTGTCTGTCTCTCTGTGTGTGACATAAAGCAATATGCTCAAAGGCTACTATAAGAGAAAATACTTACATTTTTAGACCAACCTGGATTCAAATTTCAGACCTCTGGTTAACACTTATGTTGTTTTGGACAAATTGCTTAAACTCTCTGAACATTAGTTACTAAATACTATCACTAGCTTTATATCAACAACATGAAGCAAAACATAACATCTCAATAAATAGTAGATGCTCAATAAGTACTCATAAAAATGAGTTGACCATCACTACCCTCTTGGCTGTATTTCTGATTCATACTCTCCTGTCTCTCTCTATTTCTAGTAATCTCATTAATTCTGCCTGGTTCTGTGAGCAGAATCTTCCATAAGGCAACATGAATATATTTCTTCCATCAGCATCTCTCTATTTTCATTGCACATCCAGGTGAGTCAATTCTATATTACGCCAACCTGTCAGGTGTGCTGTCCAATCTGTGCTAAAGATAGCTGTAGGAACACTAAGATACTCTATCTTCTCTTTGGGCAATGGACTTTTTATCCCATTAGGGCTCTATTCCCTTCCCCATATTAATGCTGGGGCCAGAGGGCTTTACTTACCACATGCAGTCTCTCTTATTTCAATAAAAAAAAATCACTGAGCATTTTATATCTCTACACCTTGTGGTTCTAATGCTGGAAATACAGTTGTGAAGGAGATAGGCATGCTTGTAACTTAACTGAGCTTACTATCTGGTAGAAAAAGATGATGGGAAGTAATTATATAAGCAATTGTTAATTTGCATTGTTCTGAGTGCTTCAAAGGAGAAGAACATGGTGTTTATTAACTAATATGTAAAAAAACCTAACCTGAGCAGGGAAGTCAGGGCTCCCTACAGAGGGCATACGACAGCAGAGAACTGAGGGATGAAGAGGAGTTAGCAGGTGAAGAGGGAAATTGTGGGTGGTGGGTGAGGGTTGTTCTGAGCCACGGAGACCACATTCCATTGGAGCGCTTAGGCTTTGCTAAAGGGCTGGATACTTGCAAGAAGAGGATATCAGAAGGCTCTAGGAAGGTGGAAGTACATGATCTTGGACTTCAGAGATTAAAGGTTTTGATCCCATTCATATTTTACAAATTAAAAAGTAGAATTCAGAAAAAGGAGAAAGGGCTTTCTCAAGGTCAAGCTAATAACTAGCAGCCAAAGATGTGAACTAGATCATCCATCTCCAAAACTTGGCTCTTCTTCATATCACACATGCTTCCCTATGCTCCAAGCTTCCTTTAAAGGGGTGAAGGTCTGTATCTAGACAGGTTAGGTAAACTCCACTGACCTGAGTCAGGGGGAAGGAGGACTCTCCATGCAGCTGCCTGTTAGGAAGTTCCTTGGCCTCACAGGGGAAAGCAAATAAAGTAGAGTGTGGCCAAACACTCCGAGAATGACCATCTACCAGGCTAAACCATTTTATCATGCTCAGGGATCAGCCTTTAGTGTGGTTCCCAGAATCTCTTTCCCACAGTTATCTGGGGGAAGGCAACTTTCCCATTTTGGAGTAAAGAACCAAAGACCAAGGACTCATGGTGCATCACTTTTGCCAAAATTTACTTCAGGCAGGAAGAAGTGGGTAAGCAGAACCTCAGCTATGGCCTAGAAAGAAAGCAGTTTCTCACAGACAGAGGCAGGTATCCCACCTTCCCCTGGGAGACCCTTTTCTTCACGATGGACTCTCATGGCTTCTTCCCAAAGTAGCTCTTCCACTGGCAGAGGAGAAGGAAGAAACACCCCCCACTCCAATGCCACAAACTCTGCCTTTCACAAATCAGCCTTCCCTTCTGGAATCCTGCCTGGCTACCTGCTAGGACCTTATTCCCAAGTCCCAAAGATACAAATGCACCACACATGCCTCCTTAGGAGATTCTGTCCCCTTGCCACCCTCCTCTCTTCCCCTGAATCTCGGCATGAGCTCACAAGACTCATTATTCCCACAGCACATTGAAGGGGGTGGCTTTCATCCCAAGAGCCCCATGCCTCTTGGTCTTTCTCAGGTACCACAGAGAACACATTCCAAAGCTCCCTTCCTCACAGCATGATTCTAGCTATCCAACGAAGTTTTAGAAAGTGTTTTAAAAAGAACAAGGCTGAGCCAAAACCAAAACATTTGTATTTAAAAAGAAAAAAGGTTTTATTCATCAAACCCACTCCCTTCTACCCACTCCTCTCGCTTATGCAAATCTTAATTGTAAAAGAATTCCCAACTCTGGAAAAGCTTTCCTGAGAGGAATCCCTAAGAATTGCTCTTCCTTTCAACTCCAGAATGTTTTTCTGGTCTAAGTCAAGGCACTATCTGTAAAAGGAGTTATGCCATCCATCTCACAGGCACTATATATAAATATTAAAGGATAATATGCTAAGCATCTTTCCCTCCTTGTTCATCACATAGCAATGCCTGGCTCCCTCTCTCTAGCGACGACTAGCATCCTTGCACTTTCTTCAGCAGAGGAACACACTTGTTTTATAGTCAAGTGCAAACACTTTACCACTGTAATCAAATGTCTGTTAAGCATTTTCCTATGCCTCATCTCATTTGATCCTCACAGAAGTCCTGAGTAGGTAGACAGAAGACTTGATGGAATCCTATTTTCTTTTTATTATCCAGAAAATGGAGATTTAGAAAGCTTAGAAACTTGACCCAACTGAAAAGAAGTAAGAAATGGTGGACCTTGAAAATGACTTCAAGTTTTTTCACTGCACAGAATATAGTCAAATACTGCTGCAGTTAAATATTTTACCCTTTGTTCTCCCTGCCTGAACTACAATAATAATTTGCTTCATGTAGATATTTATTGCTGTGTTACTGACAGTTACCTGGAAGAGAAGTTGGGGTGTTTCACTGAGCTGGGAAAAAGTTAGTTAAATCAGAAAGCATGTCTAATTAAGCAAGTTTGTTCTGTATCTATAAAAGCCTAAGTTGAGCCTTATGATAAGTGAAATATACCAGTCAGAGAAACATAAATATCACATGATCTCACTCACTTGTGGAATATAATGACCAACATAAACTGATGAACAAAAACAGATCCAGAGACAGAGAAGCATCTATCAGACCATCAAACCTCAGAGGGAAGGTAAGGGAAGGTTGGGGTAAGGGGGTGAGATCAACCCAGTGGTTGGCAAACTTAATTAGTCAACAGAGCCAAAAATCAACAGTACAATGATTAAAATTTCTTTTGAGAGCCAAATTTTTTCAACTTAAACTTCTTCTAATACCACTTCTTCAAAATAGACTCCCCCAGACCATGGTATTTTGTGGAAGAGCCACACTCAAGGGGCCAAAGAACCACATGTGACTCTCGACCCGTATGTGGTTCGCAAGTCATGGTTTGCCGACCACTGGCCTAACCAATGGGCACAGACATCAGTGGGGTGAGGGCATTAGTGAGGGTGTTTGGGGGAAAATAGGGGCATAATGACACATATGTAATACTTTAATCAATAAAGAGAGGGAAAAAAAGGCTAAGTTGACCCTCACATGCACAGTACATATAAAGCTCTTGATGGTACCAATCGCATACATGTGTTTCCATCTGTCATTTTAATCGTGAATTTGGTTGACCCTTCTATTATAGAGAAAGGGCAAATAGCAATATTAAAATATTTCTTCTAATTAATTTCCTTTCAATGTGCATGAATTCCTGCACCGGGCCACTAGTTTACAGATAAAAAAGGTAAAGAACCTGGGCCATGACTGGAATCTAAGTTTGCACTCAAATACTCTCTAGAATTACTATTTTATGGAGTGACTGTTATCTTTTTAGCTCCATCTAGGCGTGGTATCCTTCTTATGACTCTGAAAACCCCTGGTTAGAAACAGCAGACCCTGAACCCAAGGCAAACTGATAGGAAAAGGAGGCTTTAACTGGGCATCTCCTGTCAGTATTCTCACTACAAATGGCTGTGAACTGGTCTCTATGACCAAAAAAGACAAGAGGAACATTCTGTTTGTCCAACCCCATGGACAGAGACAGCAAGAGAACACTGGCCATCTATTCTCAGAGAACATGGGTAGAGCCTCTTGGTCTGGCTGCCAAGACAAAGCGGTAAGAAAGAAAGTCTTCATTGACCTCCCCTGCCAAAGCCTCATCCTACAACTTCATCTCCACCCTCATTGAAGGACAACTCCTCACTTAACACCTAGAAAAACATGAGAGGGCTTAGAAGGAACTGAATTTAAAATTTCTTGCATCAGAGAGTTGCAGGCACAGCTGGAGGTCAGAGTGAAGGCAGTTCATACATCATTTGGAAACAGTGAGCAGCACTTCTAGATGAAAGTGCTCTAGGCTTTAGGCTCAACTCAGCCACTGATTTGTTGCATGATCGCCACCAAGTTATTTCCCTTTTCCGGCCTTTTGTTTGCCCAGATTAAAGATGTAGGAGTTGGATAAAATCAAAAGTGACATGAAGTTGGGTGTATTTGGTTCAGCTGGCAAAATGTTTCAAAACATTTGAAGCACTTACCAACATTAAACAGTTAAACACTGTAAAATAAAACTTTAGGTTTTCAATTTCCCTTGAAACATCAAAAGGTTAGGCATTCATATCTGGCCACAGGAGGCTGGGGGCCAATAGTGATCACCCCCATTTAGTTGGGATATATGTTCTTCAGTCCCCATGGAACACTCACAGTCTTCCCAACATTGAGGCTGTCTTAGATGCCCATCATTTATCATTACTCGTGTTGTTATGATACCCTCTGGGTTCACCCGGTCACATTATCAGTCCAGCCTCTGTAAGTATTTGGATTTGAAACCCTTGACCTGGTGTTTCCTGTTCTGGAAGTTGACTGTAGAGTCAATGCCTGCAGTCAGATATCAGCTGTACATACTTACTAAAGCTTGTGACCTTGAGCAGCCTCCTCAACCTCATCTAGCTAATGAGGAAGAAACGGTCCCCAATATGGTAAGGACTAAGCTGGACAACTGTTAAGAACACTCAGCCTGGGATCTGGAAAACTCTTATAAGGGTTTAGAAAACATCAATAATGGTTGTTAGTAACATTCTAAACATTTTAAACATTATGACACTGATTTTTACAACATTTTTTTTCAATCTCTATCTAATGAGACAAGCCCAAGTATCCAGTATTTCTTTTTGAAAGATTTTACAGAATGCTATCTGAGATGATGTCATGGATTCCTCATAGCTATAGAGTTCTATGACCTTCAAAAGGGGTCACAAGGCAAAAAAGCAGAGGGGCCAGGCAAGTGTCATACTGAATACACTGGGCTGAGAAACCCTGCATTTTTTGAAGCACTGGGATACTTAAAAGAAACACCACAGTAGTCCAGCTTAAGCACTCAGGCTGGCCATTTGAACCAAAGTAGATCTTCTAGGATGGAGGAGGCTGTGGAGGGTTTGGGAGATGGGCAAGAGGGAGTCTTGGAAAGAAAACTATAAGGAAGCAATGGGATTTGGACAAGGTCTAGAGGGATATTGGGAGCTTAGCATAAACTGAATTCTGGATACATTCATTTTCATGTCAAAAGTCCATTTTCCACTCTTAAATCCCTTCACCTCTTCTTAAGAAACTTGTGTCTCAGCTTCCAAAAAGCCATGGCTTCATTTATAACGAGGAAGGTGATGAAAACATCAGTTTTCTATGTTGGTAAATTTTTATTTCTTCATTGGAATGGTTTAACCTTTGCTTTCCGCATCTAACATTCTGCTCAAATAAAGTGAAGAGAAGGGGGCAGGGCAGGGAACCACAACAAAATCTTTGGGAATGATTTTGCTGGTGGAAAAATACACTTTCGATCATTTTTCAGAGTGTCCCTGTATTTCTTCCTTGAGTATGAGTGAAATATGTCTCTGTGGTCTGTAGCATCCTTCTTAAGCTACACCTTAAAGTCATCAGGCTGTCCTGGACTCTGCTATGTCTCCAGAAACTGTAAGGTTGGTTGTGGAGATGCAGAAAGAGGAAGACATGGTCCTGTAATTGGAGAGGATTCAAGTGAAACTCTAGAGACATCATGAATATACAGACAACAGCCCTACTTTGGTTGGTTGGTTGTGGCTCTGAGGATTCCTCAAAGAGGAGAGGCCCAGACAAGACCATGGTCTATGAGTCCCCAAGTGATTTGTCCCTTGTCACCCAACAATTTGGGCCTCACTTCTATTTCTTGAACCTTTTCAATCTCGACCCACCTAAGAACATTGGAATTTCCTTTACCTCGAATGTTCTTCCCCAATATTATCCTAGAATTGATTCTTGCTTACTGTTTGCATTCCAGCTCAGATACCCCATCTTCTTCCAGGTCCACCCTGAACATCTTAACTAAAGGATCCATCCCCGCCCCGTTTTATTTTCTCCCTGCCCTTCATTATGACCGAAAATTATCTCCATTATTTACCTGTTCACTTGTGTGCATTTTCCCAATTCAAACAAGAGCAGGGATTCTGTCTCTCACCATTGCATCCTGGCACAGTATCTGGCACATTGTAGTGCTCAATCCACATTTGCTGAATCGTTCTTGAAAGGTGTGTGAGGCTTGACTGAGTCCATTCCAAGCCCAGACATATCCTCTAGTCTCCATCTCCCATGCACAGAGCATTTCTGCCCAGGAGAATGGCTCTGCACCAGAGAAAGTGCCCCTCAGGGGGTACAGGGAAACAGAGCATCCCGGTCTGAATGCAAACACCACCCAAACCCGACCGCTGAGCAAATTGTTTTTGATTCCATGTGGCACCTGGCAGCCAAATAGATTGTAACAGCACAGCGGAAACTGTCCGCCGCCTGGTAATGAATTAGTTGTTAGCAGAGGTAGCGACACTCACAATCCCATTTGCGATCTGCAGGGCTCACAGCTGCTTCTCATTTTCATAATGCAAGGGAAAAGAAACAAAGAAAAGATGAGCCCATGCAGGGAGAGACCAAGGCCATGGGGAGTTAGACTCCACTGCGATCAGCTTAAAGCTTGGAGAGCAAGCTGTGGCATGGCCAAAAAAAAAAAATGATCTTTCATCTATGAGTTCACCAAAATTATTTAAACATCACAGAGCAATGTCCCTTAGTGGTTAAGTGCAGATGAGTCAGACAGGGCTGAGTTTCAGTCCTGATTCTCTCAGCATTCTCTGTGTGACCTCAAGGAAGCTATTTAACCTCTTTGTGCCTGACTTTCTTCATCTATCAGATGGGTATGATGACAGTAACCACTCCCAGGGCTGCTATAGGATGTGAACAACACAGAAGACAGTTAAAGAGCTGAGAGAACCATGAGTGCTTTTGCCACTATAGTCACTGCTGTTGCTGTGACATTAGTATTAGTATCACAGGCAGCAGGAGCATTTGAGCTTCACAACTTCCCTGTGTTGGGCAGGGCTAGGCTTATTATCGCATCTAAAAAATTAGAGAACTGGAACTGAGGCCCAGAAAGGGGCAGTGAGTTGCCCAAGGTAACCCAGCAGAAGTGCCTGAGTGGTGCTCATCACAGTGTGAATTCCAGAAGTCTGCTCCTTTAACACAAATACCACCTCCAAGCAAAGCTGAGGGTTGGGGACTTTGAATTCACTCCGCTCAAAGACTCAGGATGTTGCCTCAGGCTAGACTGAAGTTACAAATACTCTCTCAGAGCTGATGAGTATCACTCCATGTGCTGGCCTGCACATTTCTCCTCTCTAGAGTGTACTACCTTGACTTTTAGGATCAGCATATTCTTGTGTGTTCTTCCTCATCTGTGTTGAAAAGCAAGTCCTGAAGTTTCTGATGCTCATAGTGAACACATTGATGCAATGAGGTCAAAGAGTACTTCCTTGAAGCTGTTAATGTTTTAAGTTCCAACTCTCCTCTTGAGAAGGTACTTGAAGCAAGACTGAGCAACTGGGTTGAGGTATGAGTTGACACTCTCCCCTACCCCATCCATCCTAGAGGTCTGGCCTCCGAGGTTAAGATGAGTTCCTGGACCAAATATGTGAACCTCTGTCCTGCAGGAAGAAGCCCAAGAGTGTGCGGCCCACTGGTAGCTGTTCCAGGGGAGACAATCACTTGTTAGTTTAAGTCCTGCTCTCCTGGCACCTCTAAGAGAACTGGTGTTCTGGAAAGATATCCCCCAAAGGGACAGCCCTGTCAGATGATACCAGACAGTCATTCACCCCCTGGACTGCAGGAACAGATGCTTCTTATTATGAAGCAGGAATGACTGGCATAAAGACGACTCAGTCGAAACAAACAATGATTCTCATTAACACAAACAGGCAAACATGACCCTAATGAGAAAAACTGCTGTGAATGTTTCTGTTGGCAGACAATAGACCACACTCCACTGGTCCAGTTAGGACACTGCTAATGAAGTTCTTGAAGTTCTTGAGGTGCGGAAAACTTACTCATTCTTTGCACATCGACTCTGAAGACCAACCCACCCAAGGTCATGTACTATTAAAAGTGCAAACAGGGAGATGGATGTCAGCTGATTGAGAGACTAGGCCAGGGGCACATGAGGAAGACCTACAGATGGATGGGTTGTGGGGAGAGGGAGAAAGAGGCTTATGGGGTGTGTGTCTTATTTCCTGGATAGAGGTAGTACCTTTGCTATGATAGGAGATACTGCGTGAGGACCAGGTTTGGAAAATGGCCAGAAAAACTGCAGCCATCAGTTAGGAAACACAGGCGTTAACTACTGCTACAAGAGAAGGAAACATTTAGCCCAGTGGTTTGCCAAAAGTGGTGGCTGGACCAGTAACATGAGCAGCAGCAGCATTTGGAAATTGTTAGAAATGCAGATTCTTGTCCCCACCCCAGAATTATTAAACCAGAAATTCTAACGTGAGGCCAGCAAAGCTGTGTGTTTAAGCAAGTTCTCCGGGGGCTTCTGAAGCACACAAGAGTTTGAGAAGCTCTAAGCCTGTACCCCAGAAGTGAGGATTACCACAGTGGGGTTGCAGAGGCAGGGAAGCAAGAAGGCACTGGTTTAAAGTTGGAAGCACCTCCATGCCACAGATTCCTGGGGGTATGGGACATGAGGTAAAGGAAGAAAAGGAACAACCTCAAGTCCCCCCCAATACTTGTCTCTCTTCTAGAATCTTTCCTACACTGGTTCATTTATCACTCCAACAACCCCATGGCATAGTATGTCTTGCCTCTCTGCAGTTGAGGAAACCAAGGTTCTTTAAGTACAGTGTAGGGTCACGAAGCTGATAAGGGAATGTCATTTATGACTGAGTTCAAAGCAGCTGATCTGCACTGTGCAGCCCTACACCCTCTCTGAATTTAGTATGTTCCTAGGCAAATAAGATTGTGTATGCATTCAGAAAGCATGGGCAAGTTCCTTTCAACAGGCCAAACATTTTGATGCGATGAGGTCAAATAGTACTTCCCTGAACAGGTTCTGTGTACACAATATAGGCATGCCAGCATTGCTCCTGCTGAGCCTACTTGGCAGAGTTCCCTTTCATTGGGCTCCATAGATCAGAAAAAATTTAAAGACATGTCAGAGACTTATGTAGGATGTTAATTTTTGGTATTTTTATGTAAGGGTATTTTAAAACAAAACAGAACATCCTGTGATCTACCATTATCATATTTTATAAGAGAAAAAGCACTTCAACAGCAGAAAAGAAAAAGCACATAATCACAGAATAAAGGAGTCCCATAAAATATGCATTTCACTATGCTGGCTTCAGTTTCCTGATTTGCTGCAGTCACAAAAATTTGTCTCCAAATTACCTGTAAAATGCAGTGATTCCCAAGCATGATTCCACAGGCTGGGGCCAATGTAAAAGTTTTCCTAATCCTAAAACCCATTTGGGGGGAGTAACTACAGTACAATTTACAGAACAATTTAGCAGCAATCTCATTGATTGTCTCCATCACAGGGCAGGAATGCTTATTGCCATGGTACAAATAAAGAAACAGAGACCCACTGACCAGTTTAGCAGTCAAGGCTCAAATCCAGGCCTGTTGGATTAAACCCAGTGACCTTTCTGAGCACACGAAAGTCCCTCTCTTTAATTTCCATAGAACTGGCTTTAATAGTGTTGAGTGACTATTGCTAAGTAGCTAATAGGAAAGTTGGCTTCCATCCTGGCCATTCTACATTACAATCATAGCTAACGAAGTTTTATCAGTCAAAGTGCCAGTTATGTTCCTAAAGAGACCCTTCAATGTACTGAGCTGAATATGTTCCAACCAGATCAGGAAAGGCGCATGTGTTTGGAGTGTGAGAAGGATAGTATCTGAGAGATCCAAGCCTGGCTCTTACTGCTGGCCAGGAGAGAAAGTTGTGGTTTGGATTCCAGCTACAGGAACAACCACTAATTCTTTTTTTAAAAAAATATATTTTATTGATTTTTTACAGAGAGGAAGGGAGAGGGATAGAGAGTTAGAAACATCAATGAGAGAGAGACATCGATCAGCTGCCTCTTGCATGTCCCCTACTGGGGATGTGCCCGCAACCAAGGTATATGCCCTTGACCGGAATCGAACCTGGGACCTTTCAGTCTGCAGGCCGATGCTCTATCCACTGAGCCAAACCGGTTTTGGCAACCACTAATTCTTGATTTATAAATGTCATTGACAGCTTTCCACATTGTCATAGAAAACCTGTTTCTGGTTTGAAGAAAGGAGAAATAGGAATTACCCATATTCCCCAAGCTTTGCCTTCTCACGAAGGGAAATCAGTTGCAGTTGATTCTGAACAAGGAGCACATTGAATAGCCTGTCTAAATTTCACACAATGAAAATATCAGAGGGGAGCAGTGCCCAGCATTGGGCCAATGAAAAGGATAGCCTCAGCTGCTACTGACATTTTGGACCAGACAATTCTTTGTTGTAGAGGGTTGTCCTGTACATTAGAGGATATTTAGCAGCATCCATTGCTCCTACCTAGATGCCAGTAGCATCCCTCTCAAGTTGGGACAATAAAAAATGTCTTCAGACATTGCCACATGTCTCCTGGAGAAGGGAAGGAGGCAAAATCGTCCCCAATTGAGAACCACTGCATTAGACTGAAAAGAGAGAAGAAAAAGGTAAATCATTTTGGCAATTGGGAGAGTTGGCATTTCTCTGTAAGAAAGCATTGTATACACTTCCAATAACCTTCTAAGCTCTGGAATTCAATTTGTCCCGTGGGCTGTACCTCAGTTAAGTAAATAGTGAAATCCTTGAGAGATCCTAAACTGACATCACTAAAACCGAATGTGTCTGTTCACTATTTATCCAAGAAGAGCTCTGCTAAAAGATAGCAAATATTTCCCCAGACATCTATCAACTACCAGGTGGGTTAATGGGTGATCTTTGACTCTGAGGACAGTACTTTCCTCCAGAGAGCCATAGGACGATACTCTCAGAGGTCCACTGGAGTTACAATTGGGAAACTATATATTTTAATCATCAACCCAGGTTGTTGGCCGCCCATGCACAGATATGGCACTGGGTACACAGATAGAGTCAAGTATTGTCAGAGAATCCCTCTAAAGAATCATCACCATCTTCACTTTAAACCTAGTACCATTTAGAAAAGCATACACTGGGTCAATTAAGTGGACAGTTTGCTCCAATTCTAATGAATTTATTTTTAGGAGAACTTTAGTCTCAAATTAAATGAATGAACTATGCAAGCAGGCTGGTCCAAAAGGACCATTCCTAGTAGATTGGTTGCCTTGCAGAGACCTGTCTGGAAGAAACTATACCCTGTAGAGAGGGCCCTCCCAGCACAAGGTTTCTCAAAGCACAGACTGCAGACCCTAGCATCACTATTACTTATGAAACTTGTTATCATGAGGATTTTTAAACTCTATGGCAGGAACTATGAGTCAGCAAATCTAGATTCCAACAACCAACATGTTTATAACCTTCCTCACTTCTACTTACTTAAGTTTGAGAGCCATTACGCAAGACTTCTGTGGTTTTTTTTTCTAATATTTAGAAAAAATAATTTTATTGATTACATAAAGGAAGACTTAGAGGGACATAGAAATATCAATGATCAGAAAGAATCATTGATCGGCTGCCTCTGGCATGCCTCACACTGGGTATCAAGCCAGCAACTTGGGCATGTACCAATGGGAATTGAACCGTGACTTCCTGGTTCATAAGTAGATGCTAAATCACTGATGACACTGGCTGGGCGTAAGACTTCTGTTTTAAAGAGCATTTACTTTTCAAAGCTCCTCATCTTTGAGAAATTAGATTTTGGAGGGAACTACCATGTTTGGTAAGAGTTGCTGTGACTAATAATCATTCATTCTTTCATTCATTCATTCAACAAATAGTCATTGAATTGCCTGGCATGTGCCAGGCAATGTTCCAGGTACTAGGAAATCAGCTATCATGAAGACAGTCATCTACTATATGCCTAACACCATGCCTTATTTTACTTCTCTCCTCATAACATCCTTATGTGATAGGTGGAATCACTTTTATGTCACAGGATAAAAGCAAGAGGCTCAGGGGTATTGAGGAAACCTGCGCAGGGTCTTGAGGCCAGTAAATGACAGGCCTGAAAATCAGATCAACACGGGTCTGCTGCTGTACTCTGTGTTCTTCCCACAATCGCAACAACAAGAGCATAAAAAGATAAAAGGAAAAAAATGTTCAGAGCAGTCTGAGTTCAGTGCCAGATGAGTGGTCCAGTTGGTGAATATTGAGGGTGTTCAGCCCTCAATGAATCATTGCAGGCTGTCATGGAGGAGGAGGTGTTTGGAGGAAATGGTGAATTGCCTGAGGAAGAACTTAAGAATTCAGACAGAAAAGAAGCATTTCAGTAGGGGAGATCATATATCAAGGAATGGTGTCTATTAAGGCATGGGGTAGGGGCGTGTAAGACTAATTTTGGGAACCATGAATAGACCGAGCTGAAGCAGAGCCAAGGTATTAGAGGGGAGTGGGAGAAAAAGTACGAAAGTAGGTCAGAAGTGGGTTATGGAGTGCCCTCTAATCTACGCCTGGATGTCTGAACTTTACCCCATAAAATAATGGGGAATCAATGGGAATGACATATAAGAGAGATTTGGAGAACAAAATGAGTCAGGCAGTGTTTGTAAAGTAAATAATTGGGAAAGGAAGACCCAGATTAAGAAAATCAGGTGGAAGGTGTTTATATAGGAGAGCTACTACAGGCAATTCATTAAATAATGAGACTTAAAACCTAACATCTAAGGAGCTCTTACTATGTTCCAGGCCTGGTGCTTAGCAATTTACATGGATTAATTAATTTGATCCTCTAAGGTTTCATCTATGATAACATTAGGGCTGCTCACAAGTCCCCAGCTGCCCTCCTGGTCACGTGCTATAATTGCACCTCCCCACGCCTTTCTGAAGATCTGCCTGGCCTTGGGACTTGTTTAGTCCAATGTCGTGTGGGTGGAAGTGATGTGTTACCTCTGGCAAAGCTTTAAAGGCCCATGTGTTGTGTCACATATTTCCCTGCCACAGTGGTCAAGGAAGTGTTTCTTAGGAAGGAGCCTCTCTAAACCTGGGTGAACATGAGGAGCAATCTCCCTCTGCCATCTTGGAATGGACTCATAGCACGTGTGAGGAATAAACTCTTGTCAAATCAGCCCATTGCAATGTGGGAGTTCTTGCTTCTTCAAACCCAAGGCAGTTTAATCCCAGAGTCCCCACACTCATCCTCTGACAGTGCATGTAAGAACTTAACTCCCAGCACACAATTGCAGCCATTTTCCCCATTAGGCATGATAAGCATAGTGTCTGGGGCCTGTGATCTTTTAAAGGACCTACAAAGGATTTCTAACCAGAAAAAGAAATATATTATCTCTGAAATAGTAAAGACAATGTGGAAAGTCAAATTAATAAATACTTAAATATCTATAAAACTAGTCATTACGTCAACTAGTCCACAACAGCACCACTCAGCTGACATACATTAGACTTAATGTGAGATGTGGTTACACTGTGATATCTGTGATATCTTTGACACGATGGGGAAGGTAAGGCTTGTAAAAGTGCCTAGAGCCTTGAATGTGCCTTAAATGACCTCCTGAATACAGTTCAACAAATATTGCTTGTCATATAATTTTCACTATTGTCCTTAGCTTTGGCGAACAGAGACACATCTGAAGCTCTTCAAAATTCTGCAACAAAGCAAAGATTGGCCCCTTGAGCCACTCCCAAAGGGCTGTCAGCAGCTCAGAGCTGACACTTGTCCTTCTCCAGGCTTAGACTGAGATTCTCATCTTTGCCCACAGTGATCTAGTTCCCCTCACCTCACCTACCGAGCCAGAGGTGGAAGTTATAACCCTGCCCTAGGCCCCCCAGACTGCCAGGTGGCTGGGAATGGAGTTAAATGCACCTTCAGAATGACAGCAAAAATTCAGAGGCCTTTGGAAAGTGCAGCTGCCTGGTACCACCTATGCTTCCCAGTGCCTGTCTCTTCAGTCCCTGATGCTCTCTACAGGGTATGGCATGTATTAAATCACCCCTCATATGCCCTTCTTTCTGAAGGTTGAACCTGACGCTTAAGCCTTGACTCACCATCTAGGGCCTATAGCTTAGCCAGGACAATTGTGTTAACCTGATAGAATGTCTCATATCTGGAAGTACTTTCCCTTCCGGAGGCTGAGCTAATAGCGTCTGACCTCAGCCTACACATTTGTTTGTGCTTTTGATTCCACCCATTTCCTCATTGTAACTTCTATCTGTAGAGTCTTTATAATTTCCCCCACTTGATCTTCAACTCTGGTGCAGTGATTTTATAGCAATAGACTGTGGGATCAGACAGACCTGAATTCAAATACTGCTTCCATCTCTTCTTGAAGGGTAACCTCACTAATTCCTAAATACATGTTGGGGTCTAATTCTCCTCATAAGATGCTTGGGGAATTACTAAATGAATAAGCCAGTGAAAGTGAGTAGAACATATAATTGCTCAACTTACATTATTATTAATTATTATTATTAATTCTCAAAGATCCCCATGAAGCAGGCCAGTCAGGAACCCTGGTCCTTATTTCATGGAGGAGGAAGCAGAGGGTTGCTCACATAAAGAGGTTTGCCCATCATCACAGAGTTTGTAAGGGGCAAACCTGTGGGGCCTCCGGCACTGGATTTAGAAAGCTTCCCCATCTTTCAACCTCCCTGCCCTTTTCCTGAGTGCACCTCTCTCCTAACCCTTCCATATCCCTGGGGCCCCCGGAAGATAGTTTTGATGTCGTCCTCATTCCTCATCTTTTATAGCTGGCTCTGTGTTCTGTCTCTCATCAGAAACAAATTATCCTTTCTTCTTATGCAACAAGCTCAAACTTCAGGAAACAGCAGAGAATCTTGGATCTAGCAACTTTAAGATTGGTAAATAATTTGCCTTTGTCCTGAAGGGCTCCATCCATGGGGGGCACAGCATTGCTCAGGGCTCCCCTGAGAGAGTTAGCAGCTGGAGGCAGGTGCATTCACCCTTATGCCCTTCACTTCTCTGCATCGCATGTATGCTATATAAAGGTTGAAGAAATAAACAAATGATGGAGAGTTGGAAGGAGTGTAGAATGAGGTAAAGGAAAGAAGCCTTGCTTGCTAATGCAGACAAGTTGGGAGCCCAGAAGCCTCCAATCTCGGGGTTTTATTAAATGAAACTGAACCCAGCACATAGAGCATAGAGCCTGGCCCACATAAGTTCTGCACACACATTAGCTATTATTACTACTAAGCTAACGGGCAGGGAGGCCTCAGACACATCTCTTCATCCTCCCTTGTCACTCAAGAGGCAGACTAACAATAGATCTAGCCCTACTCTGCTTGACTGGAGAGAAAAGATAGATGTCAAAATGCCCTGAAAATGTTAAAAGTCTAGTCAAATGTATGGTCTTATTATTTTTACTAATATTATTATTATGTAATAACTTTTAGCCCAGAACAATAAGACAGGACGTGTTGCTAAACAATGAGTTGGTTACATTTGGGAAAGAGCTTTTGTAATGCCCCCCAACTCCACCCACCGCCCGCTACATCTGGGACCCTGTTCCCTTCTTATTGCCTAGTGGAGCATGAGGTTAATGGGGTCAGAGACTCCATCCCACTCAGGTCAGCTCTCTTCTCAGAGGCTGTACATCTTGGGTGATGTTTTCCTACTGCAGGTGCTGAGGCCAAGGCCAGGACAAGGCAGGGTAACTGGTTCAGTGCAGGTTTTAATGTGGCTCCTTGAACTCTGGATCAGGAAGCAATCCACACTTACAAAGTTTGAGCTGAAATTCAAGTTATCAGAAAAACCTTGACTCTACTCCCATTGAATATGCCACAAAAGGCCAGTCATTCCACAGACAGTGGCCCTCAAAGTTGAGTGACCATCATTAAAGTCACCTAGAGGGCATGTGAAAAGAGATTTTGATGCTTGCCCCAGAGGATCTGATACAAGAGGTCTGAAGTTGGTCTGATAATTTTCATTTCTAACTGGTTGCTAGGTGACGAAGTCACTGCTGGCCCAGAGGAGAGCACGTTGAGAACCTCTGGTCTAGGGCTGAAGAGCACAGGCTTTGGTAAGACCTTAGGGTGCCATTTGAAATCTTACTTACCAGCTTACCACTTACCAGCTCTCCTGAGGGGAAAGTGACTTGAACCTCTTTGGGTCTGCCTTTTTGCATTGGTTAAGAGGGTTGTTACTTAGTTTAAATATGATAATACTAATTTACAGGGTTCTTATGAGGATTCTATGGAAAAAGTATAGAGCATTTTGCACAGTACTGAGCCCATACTCAGGGTTAGCCATTGTTCTCATTGCTATCACACATTGTGTATTGTTATACTTCTTACCCTGAAACTTTGGCATCTCAGTTTCCCTCACTGGACGGTGAGCAGCTTCAGAGAACTAATCCTGCCTATTCATTCCTGTATCCCCAGGGCTGAGCTCAATGCCAGGCTCAGAGAAAGAACACATTGTAGAAAGATACTCATTCACCTACTCATTTATTCATCCCATTAATAAATGTTAACTGAACACTTTCTCTGTGCCAGACCTAGGCTAGACACTAGATTCAATGAGCAAGAAGCAATAGTCCCTGTTATCCTGAAGCTTACTGGATGAGAGGGACATTAAATAATACAATAAGTAATTGGGGCAAAATAGTTAAATAATACAATAAGTAATTGGGGCAAAAAATGTTGAAGGAAAAATAATGCTAAAATAGAGGGAAATTAGGGATTTGCTTTAGGTAGAGTATCCAGGGAAGGTTTCTCTGAGGAGGCAATATGTGAGCTGAGATATGAATCATAAGATGGAGGCAACATGCCAAAGTGGAAGAGGACGGAACAGTGATGCAAAGGCCCTGAGGCAGCTAGCAGGTTGGCCTATTTAAGGAACCAAAAGAAGACAAGAAAGACTGAAATCTAGTTCCTTTAGTGAGGGGGTAGACGTAAGGCTGGAGAGCGACAGGTTTATAGAGGCCTTTATAGATCAAGGCATGGAATTAACATTTTAAAGCAGGGGAATAACATGTTTAGCCTACTATTTTTGAAAGGTCAGATTAGCCTCTGGGTGGTGCATAGCCTGGAAGGAGGCAGGAAGACAAATTAACAGGTTAATGCAGTGACATGGGGAAAAGATACTGTTGGGGTGGAATATGAGGAAGCAATGGAGCTAGAAAAAAATGCATTCAAAATGTACTTTGTAGCTAGTACTGACAGACTTGCTGATGAACTACATATGGGGGGATAGGAAAGAGGAACAGGGGACCACTATGGGGACTTAATGACACATCACCAGCTGTGATCTCTTTATAAGAAGCGCCACAGCTACTTAGCTTCCCATCTGCTCACATCTCATCCTGTCTCTCTCACTCAATTCCATCCCTCCCTTCTTAGGACCCAGGGCCTTCTGTGAGGCTCCTCGAGGGTACCTCCTCTTATTTCTGAAGCTCTGTGGCCCAGGACTGGTGGCTACTATCCCAGAAGCCCAGATGTCCTGCTCCCGGCAAGGCAAGGGGGAAGCAAGCCCTCCGGGGGACATTAGCAAAGTGGCCCATCAGCAGGCAGCGGATGGCAAAATAAAGACATGAGGGCACTCTGGGGATCTGGGATGCTGGCAGGAAACCGAAAACAAATTCCGCTGAATGTTAAGAGAGAGATGTCTTGTTGGTTTGGGCCTCCTGGAACTGGTGGGAGTGGCAGAACCATGAAAAAAACAGAAGGCATCTTCCGGGCCTATTTGATTTCCTGGGGTTGCTGAGGACAATGCATCCTTTGATGGATGTTGCAAATAAGGGAAGCTGACCCCAGAGTCTGCTTCCCTCCCAGTCCCTGCATCTCTCACACCCAATCTCCTTTCCTTTTTCATCAGTCCTAGTCCAGACATTACAGCCAAGCTGAGGTTTCTATTAATTTTTCCCTATTATATGGTAATCAATGTTGCTATCAGCAGAATATTTTTTTTATCAGGTATAGATCATGCTTGGGTTTTGTGTTTGATTTTTGTTTTTGAGGGTTTTTTTTTTCTTTCCTTTCCCTCAGTTGGCATGGGAACGCTGAAACACCAGTTCAGGGAGGATCCATCAACCAAATCATAATACTCCCCCATGTCGCCCAAGTGCTTTGATATGTTCAAAGTGCACACTCAGTCCCTGCTCACGGAGGGAGAGCTGGAAGCAGCCAGCCTTGTTTTCCCGGCTGATGGGCTCTCCAGCTCACATAATTCCAGAGGGAAAGGGATCCCAGAGGCCAGTCCAAAGCCCACAGAGGGAAGTGCCTGAGTCAAGGTCACATGGCAAGTCAGCAGTGTACAGAGGACTCAAATCTGGGTCTTTAAACACTGGTAGATGCCAGGTAAGCCTTTAGGATCTTGAACATTTCTAACCCTCTCCTCATTGGTCAAATCAGATCATCGTCTGCTCTTTTTCCCTAAGGGGTGCTGTGAGAATCAAGTGAGGTTCATGAGATTGGTTCACATAAATGGCAAACATCTCTTTTAACCCTAAGACTCCAAACATGGGTCTTACATTTAAATGTTCACAAATAGTTATTAAACTGATGGAAAATGAAAGGACATGGTCACATGTTTATGCCTCAGGTACATGTGTGATGGATTACTATTCATCTGTTCAACTGTTCAATGGTTCATGCATCCAGTGGCCATCCTTCACATCCTAATGCCTAATGGAGGCCATGTTAACTTGGTTAAAAACTGGTTGAAAAAAGACATGTTAACTTGGCCCTGAAGGAAGGTGAGATCTGGCGTGGATCCCAGATGGAAAGGGACCCCAGAGACCCGTCCAAATCCCAGAGAAGAGAAGTGCCTGAGTCAAGGTCCCACATCAAGTCAGCAGTGTACAGAGGACTCACATATGGGTCATTATACATTGCTGGATGCTGTGTGACCCTTTAGGGTCTTGAACTTTTTGTAAGAAATTCATCATCACATGATGGGTTGTGAGCAATAATGGCTGACAAGAGGCACAGTGCTGCTGCTTTAAAAGTGTGTGCCTCGCTGTCTGTAGAGCAGGAAAGCCTTCTCAGAGTTCAGTGAATTATAATTTGTATTTTAAAGGTTGACTGGGAATTCCTTAGGCCAGCAGAGCCAAGGGCTAGAGCTGAGTTATGGCAGATGTTTGGGGGTGGTTGCAACTTGTTCAACAGTGTGACACAAGGTAGCACTAGTATTTATTAGGCACATTAGGCCCTGCGCTCAACATTCCACAGCAATTTTTCGTTCCATTCACGTGGATAAGGATTGTTATTAATCCCATTTGACAGCTACAGAACTGAAACTCAAGCTATTAGATAATTTTGTCCAAGGTTTCACAGGTGAGAAGTGGCAGATGTTGAATTCGTGGATGTTTGGCACCATGTCTAGGTTCACAGGCGCTACTCTTTATGGTTTCTGTGAAATATGGATGTACAGGGAAACTGAGGTGGTAAGAATAACCAGCATCATGGAGGGGAAGTGAAATGAAGAGAGGACCCATGAGTTACCCAAAATCACATGGCTAATTAGTGTCAGAACTAAGGCTTAAGTCTCACAATCGCCCTCTTTCTATTTTTCCTTTGGATCAGACTGCATTTCACTGACCTGGGACAAATTAAGTGGCCAAGATAGAGAGTGTCAGAAAAATAATCAGCCATCGTCCCTAGAAACACCAACTATCCTGAGTATCCCTTCCACTCTTCTGCTTGTGTTAGGTTTTCCTGGAGATGTGCGTTGGCGGGGAATTCAGAGTGTTTGTGGATAACAGATGTACCTATTTTCTTGGTCTAGTAAAATGAAGAAATGAGAGGAGTTTGGGCACAGGGCCAAACTCAGAAGAACTATCAAATCTTAGGTCTAGTCTACAGGAATCCCTCTAGTTCCCAAGTGCACCCCCTATATTTTGCATACGTTTCTATTTGCTTCCTATCTACCATTTACTAGTAAGTATTTTCACTTATCATTGCACAAAAACTTCTATTAGCAGTTGAATTAGTTAGCAAAGGCTTCCATTAAAAAATACCATAGACTAGATAGGGTAAACAACAGAAATTAATTTTCTCACAGTTCTGGAGGCACAAAGTCTGAGATCAGGGTGTTAGTGTGTGATTGGGTTCTGGTGAGAACCCTCATGCTGCTTTGCAGATGGCTGCCATTTAATTGTGTGCGCATATGACCTTTCTTGTGTGTGTGTGTGTGTGTGTGTGTGTGTGTGTGTGTGTGTGTGATGTGTGATGTGTGGAAAGGAGGGTATGGGGCTCTGCACTATAAGTGCACTAATCCTACTATGAAGGCCCCATCCTTATATCTCACCTAAACCTAATTTTTTTCCAAATACCCATCTCTAAATACTTTTAAATTGAAGGGATATTCAATTCAGTCCATAGTACCAGTATATGCAATAAGAGATATGCTCAGAAATATGTGCCTTTTTGTTGAGGGATGCTGAAGAAAGCTGCCAGAAGCCAGTTGCAGGATGTCAGCAGGGCTGATTCATCTGGGTTGGCTGAAGGGCATTTCCCCAAACCTGAATAGGATTGTCTACTGCCAGACAGCTCAGGGCATCTTAAATCTGCATGTTATTGCTTCCTATTGGTCAAACACCTGAATAGCTGTAGGCTATTCCCCAATCTGACAATGCTTCTGTAAACTCTACTCTTTGAAGTGTGTTATCTCCACCTTGCCTTAGGACAAATTATGTTAATAAATAGCAAGGGGTCCTAAATCAAAAGGTAGTCTTTTAGGACCTTTAGCTGAAGTTCCTCTGACCCCCAATGCCTTTCAAAATTATCTTTCATCCTTGGACTTATTATTGAATCTACACATCAGCCCCTTTCTCCAGATTGCTGAACCCTTTGTAATGCTGGGACAAGAACCCCGACAGAAAGTAAGTTTGAAACCACCAGAGACTTTCTGACAATAACATCACAGGCACTGGGTCATCAGGGTGGAAGTGGTAAGGTACTTCTGTATAAGGATCAGGCCTCCAATAGTCATGATGACTGAGAGATGCCCAGAACCAGATAAAGGAAACCCGCTCCACATTCTTAACCAGTCCACACTTAGAATGGGCTCTGCTATGTTGAGCAAAAAATCTGTCAAGCCATATATCCCATTCATTGGTATTTGTTTGGCCTCCTAAGCCACAGAGATATATAAAATCCTTTTTTAAAAATGACTGTTTAACTGTTTAGGGATAGAGATTGATCCATACTAGTCTAAGACTTTCCATCTCAGAGTCTCCCACTGTTCCTCAGCGGGAGTGCTTTCCAGAGCCTGGCCCATCTGTACACGATCTATAAGTAAGTCACCACTCTTCCTATAGCTGCCTACTAAGTTCAAAGTCCAATTACCCAAGGTAGAGTGGGTCTAGTCACTGGGTTTCTGTGTAATATCTGCAAGAATAGATTTAGTTCTCTATCAGATAAAGGCCTGGAGCAGAATGAATCGTGATCCCTCAAAGCCATTGCTAACTCCCCACACCCAATCTTGCCTCCTTCCCTACTGCATATCAGCATCTCCTCAGCCTCTCTGTGCAACCTACTTCTTTTATTTTTTATATTAATTTTACATGTCACATTAAAAATAGTGTATTTCAACTCACCTCACTTAAAAACAGTACAGAGGCTTGGCATTATTCTTGGACATCTAGATGTACATGCCTAGAACTGTCTTTTCAGGGAAGAGAAGGGGAAGCATGGTGGCAGGATTGGCCTGGGCCAATTTGGCAATTGCTTCCCTGGAGTATGTAATTTCTTTCTGAAATCACTGGCCATTCCTTGTTCTCAGTAAAATGATTTGAGGGACTGGTTCCAAGAGTTGGTAGGGAACCAAGAAGAGAGGATAGAAGTCTTGCTTAGTAGTTAGAAGACCTGCATTAAAATCACAACTGGGCACTGGCTCACTGCAGACAAAGTCCTGTATGCTCTCTGGACCTTAGTTTCACTGTATGTAAAACAGAGAGCAGACCAGGCATTGAGTCCCAGAGGTATTAATAGGTAATTCAGTAAAAAGAGGAACTATTAAGCTAGGAAAATAATACTCTACCCTACTCAGAAAACAAACATATTAGCATATTAAAGGACTTTCAAAATCATGAAAAATAGAACTCCCTACTCTGTTTAAACCAGCATTACTAAACTATAACCTCACACCTTTCAGTCATCCCCTCATACCTCCTCAAGGAAAACGAATCAGCAGTCTCAGAAAATCAGAGTTCTAATGGGAAGCATAAACTATATGGATTCCTAAAGCCCTTTAAAAACTAACTCTTTGGTGTTTCTCATGTAGAAATGTGGATTTCCCATGTCATTTAACATCGGGTAACTTTATTCTGGTAGAGGATTATTCTAGTAACAGCTAAATAAAATAATCTTTATTCATGTATAAAGAGGACCTTTCGAATGCCAGCTATGAAACGTCATTATTCTGTCTCTGAAATACCTTTCCTGGCTTTTAAAGCCTTCCCTAGTCTGAAACCAATACACTTTTTCAAACTGTCTCCCTGACACCTCCATCCCAATCTTCAGAATCACCATGCTAACTCTCACCTCTTTCATGACCTCTTTTTCAGCTCTTTCACCCATTCTCTTCTATAATCCTAAACAGTCCATGTTTACAGTGCCCCCTGGGCCTGTGGAATACTTGTGATCAAGGGAACATTAAACTAGGATCAACACAGACATCTTACTAAGTCAGAAAAGCAAGAGGGTACATTTCAGAAATGGCCTCAATGGTACATATCTCAAAGAAGTCAAGTTCTCATTAATCCTCTGTTTTATCCTCACATTCACTTTCCCAGAGCTATTAATTCTTCAAACATTTTAGTCAACATTGCCCTATATTTCACTCCAGCAGCCACTAGCTATATATTTAAAGCATTTTATCTTCTCATTCTCAAATAAGTACAGGACCAGATTTAAATGATATTTTATTTTATTATTTTAAGGCAGCTTTCTCTAAGTAAAACCTGAGAACTAAAAGGAATCATCTTGGCAGATGGTAAAGGAAACAAGCAGCAAAGTGACTGTATTTGGTGTCATTTTCAGATCAAAGGAATTTCAGATCTAGATATTTTCTAACTAAATTACAAAATCCCATCCAGAGCACATTTTTCCCCCTCCATGCCCCTCATTTCAATAAGAACATTGGGTTTTCTGATGAACCCTCTGGAGGGTATTGCCAAAGAAGCTTGTCATCACAAACAATTAAATTGAATAAATAATAATCGCTCCCATTTGTCAGGCACTTACTATGCTAGGCCCTATGCTAGGCTCTGCTAAGCATTTTGCAAGTTCATCTCCTTCAACCCTCACAACAACTCTGAAAGTAATGAATTATTACAGCCACTTACAAATAAGAAACCAATGCTTTGAGAGGTTAAATAACTTGTAAAGATCACACAGGATTCAAAATTGGGAAAGTGTATCCAAAGTCCTTGCTGTAAACCATGATGCTATCTTGGAAATATTTATTGAATATCTTCCCTGAGCATTTGGGTTGCATATACTAGTATAGGGGATCTTATTGCCTATCCTGAAAAATTTCATGTTTTTGGTAGTGGATATATCCTTTTCCAACATGCAATAATAGCAGTACAAAAAAGAGAGCAAGTAAAATAAAGGAAGGAAAGATCACTTTTAATTGAAGGAATACAAAATAGCTTTATAGTACAGTGGTAATATCTGAGAAGCATGTTGGAAGTAGGTCTCATTTCTTTATCTCAATACTTTACACTCAATCTATTACTAAATCTTGTTATAAATACACCTCTTGTATCCCCTCTGCTTCCACCTTGATCCAACCCACCATCATCTATCATGTGTACTATTGGAGGAGTCTCTTAGCTGGTTTCCCAGGGACCCCTGAGTAATGCACTGGATTACTGATATAAAGGCAGTTTATCCCCTTTGCCCTGTGACTTTATAATCCCTCTTGAAAAATAGAGTACGTATATTTCTTAGCCCCATGAGTATCTGAGTCAGTGTAATGTTTAGAAGGCATGACCAAAAAGAGACTTTAATATATTCTTGACACTCTTATGTTTCTTTGATCCTCTGTGAAAATCAGTTTTTTTAATAGCTATTGTCCTTTTACCCTCACTCCTAATACAAAGATGCATAGGGCAGACACAAACTCTCTCAGAGTCCAGTCTAATCCAGCCTAGAACAAGTGAACTACAGTGAATTGGCAGATTATGAAAAGAAAAATGAAGTTTTTATATAAACCACTGAGATTTTGATGTTATTTGTTATGCAGCAATAACTAACTGATACATACTATTTTCATATTCCACAGAGGAAATATAGTGATTTTTAAAAAATGTAAATCAGATTACTCCCAAACTTAAAACCACATTAGTAATTTTTATTGTATTTGAAATCAATTTCAAGTCCTTATTGAGGCCTTAAAAATAGCTTGTCTAACTCTTTGTTAAATATGCATTAGCCCCACTTACCTTCTTTGAACATGTTCTCATAAAATAAAATATCATCTAAATCTGGTCCTGTACTCTAGCCTAAAGAAATAGCCTCAGTTGTTTGTTTGAATACACAAGCTCACTCTCATTTTAAAGCTTTTACATTACTGTTCTTTTTTGTCTGAAAAATTCTAGGATCTAGATCTGTGCTATCTAATATGGTAGCCATTAGCCACATGTGACTACTTAAATTAAAATTAATTAAAATTGAATAACATTGAAGACTTAGTTCCTGAGTCATTCTAGCCACATTTCAAATCCTCAATAGGCACATGTCACTAGTGGCTTCCATTTTAGACAGCACAGATATTGAATATCTCCCATCATTGCAGAATTTTATTGGTCATAACAAGGCTCAATTGAAATAGTACCTCTTCTGAGAAGCCCCCCCTTACTGCCCATTTAAAGCAGTTCTCTCGTCTACTCTCCGTTCCATGACTTTATTTGGCTATAATTGTAACATTTAACACTATTTGAAACGATTACATTTATTTATTCACTAAAATGTGGACCCGGAGAGTGCAGGAACCTTGTTAATACATCCCCAGGCCTAATAAGAGTGAGTGGTGAGTAAATGCGAGCTGAATGAGTATATGAATAAAGTGTTAGCAATTGGTGGTGAGGACGATGCCAGGTGGAAGCAGAAGCATGAACAAAAGCAAAGTGGTGAGAGGTTGAGAGGGATGTTTGAGGCAACACAGGGTAGCTTACTTCAGCTGAAACATAGCATGTACAGTGTTAGACAAGTCTCAGAATGAGACCTCATTACTGAAAGACTCATTCTGGGCTGAGTTTACATTTAAAAAATGGGGTAGCACTGATAATTTTCTAAAGACAGAGAAGTTTCATGATCAAGAAATTAATCTACTTGCTGTGTCGCAAGTGGGTTATAGCTCAAAGAGACAAGTAAGAAGGCTAAAGCCATAAGCCAGTGGGAAAAAAAGAAAAAAAAATGGGACAGATTCAAGAATCATTGTGGTGGTGAAATCAACACATTACTTGTATTGGGCAGAGAGGTTGACAGAATCTGAGTAGTCAAACCAGACATTTTATTTATTGCAGTTCAGCAAAAATAGAGTGAGGAAGGACCAATATATTCAGCAGGAAAGATGTGAAGTTCTATTTTTGATGCGTTGAAACCAAAATATAGAGGGCAGCATCTTGGGGGCAAGGTAGACACTGGGGAGAAAAAGGAGCAGAATTGTCAGAGAGAGCTCCAATTGTGACGGTGAGGAAATGTAGCACAACAAAGCTAAGGGTTCTTGGGTAGAGATATGAAGATTCTTGAAGATTCTCATAGTCCTTAAGCTATGAGAAACAAAAACAGCCCTAGCTGGTTTGGCTCAGTGGATAGAGCGTTGGCCTGCGGACTGAAGGGTCCTGGGTTTGATTTCGACTAAGGGCATGTGCCTGGGGTTACAGGCTCATCCCCAGTAGGGGGCATGCAGGAGGCAACCAATTAATGATTCTCTTATCATTGATGTCTCTCTCTCTCTCTCTCTCTCTCTCTCTTTCTCCCTTCTTCTCTGAAATTAATAAAAATATATATTTTTTTAAAAAACCAACATAATATAGTTGGATTGAAAATGAGAAATCTACCTGATATGTAACCCTAAAAGAATTATTGCATTAGAATAGGCAGAGTAGAAACCATATTTTAAGGTATTAAGAATGATCGGGAGTAAGGAAGGAAAAGGTACTTAGAGCAGTTTAAGTAATTTTGCCAAAGCAAATAAATTACCTAGATTTTAGACTCCACATGGATGCTTATGAGTTCCCATATCCCAACACTCCCACTTTTCAGTACCTAGAGTAGAGATGACATGGAGGTCTTGCATTAGATGGTGTATGCCCTCCTTTGTAGCTGTGATGGTCATAAACTTCACCAGATAGGTTAGGGATGGCTAGAGCTTATCCTGCTTGCTCAAGAGAGACTCTGCCCTAATTAACCACCTCAATTTACATACAGAGTTTGACACAGAGAGATGAAGTTCTTCAATTTAATATTTCCTTTGCACATAATTTAAATCTCAAGTTTCAGACTTGGAAGGGTATCTAGAAACCATCTAGTTCATTTCCCTCCTCTGTGAAAAAGATTAATATATGTAAATACACACATGTAAACACACACACACACACACACACACACACACACACATACACACACATACACATCTCTGCCATCGTTAGAAGCAACAGCAACAACATTTGACTATTCTGGATCCAGGACAGGTAGGCTAACAATTTCATCTCCTCTCTGTTAGGAGTGCCTAGGAAACCTTACCCTCTGCCTCTGCTATGCTCGGTGGCTTCCACATCCTGTGGCTGTATTGCCTTGGCAGCAAGTGCATCTTTGTCAGCCCTTGACTTGTACAAACAACACAGTGGGGAAAAGCCAGCATTTGCCCTGAGACAACTGAGTAACCTGATTTTCAAGGAATATTTTAGAGTTTCTCATTCCTCTGACTAGAAAAGATTCTCAGTCTAACTTGCCCATATGGCTGGTTTTTTACATTGTATAGGGGATTTTACTCCTATGTGTCTCCTTTCCAACTTTCATATTTAAGCTCAAAAGTCACCTACTAAGAGAGGCCTTCCTTGACCATTTAATTGAAAGCCAGCCTTCGCTTCTCCCACAGGATTTGTCACCACATCATATCTTATGAACCTAGTAATAATTTCTATTTTTTACTTGTACTAGTAAACATAATTATTTCTCATTTTCCTACAGTATATATACTTCTTAGCTATCAGGACCATATCTATCATGCTTTAGTGTTTCCTCAGGGCTCAGCGAAGTGTGGAACATACAATAATTGATTGAAATGATCAGCATAACAAACCATCCCCAAATTCAGTGGTATATAAGAATGAACGTTCACTACCATGTTCACAGGTCTGCAGGTCAGTTGGGACATCTCTGTTTCAGACTTTGGTCTGTGGGTTGACTGTGGTATCTCTTTCTTCAGGGACCATCCGCAGGCTCATTGGGGCATGTTCTTCTCATGGCCTCTACTTAAAACATGCCTAGTAATATTCCAGTTGCCAAAGCAAGTCAGATGACCAAACATATCATTAAAGGAGATGGGGGATATAATCTTTCTAAAGTAGTTTGATGAAGAGATAGAAAATTTCCAAATAATAAACCACCATAATACTCCATAAATATAAATGATTGACTAAATGAATGCCCTCCCTAGATCAGTTGACCTTTCTAAGTAAACCACTTTCTAGTCATTACAGTTGTGTGTCTCATTGGTATTAGTTTTGGAATTTCAGTCTTTAAAATTATGAATCGATGACTTGTGAAAGAACCATTCCCTCCTGTTCTCTTTGGATAGGAACTCTCTGCCTCTTTTTACAGAGGATAAAGCCTCTTTCATTTGATACTGGCTCCCTCTGTACCTCTCCCCTCCTGATTAAGGCATAGGGAAGGCTTCATTCCTGTAAAAAACTAGAAGGGATGGAACCAATTAGAAGAATCTACCATCTGGTGGTGTGGGATTTGTAGATTTACAGCCAAGATTCCCACTGGGACTGTTTAAGAGTTTGTGCACAATAGCTTGAGTGTCTGAGTAGAGCAGGAAATGCCTTGGTCACTGGGAGCGAGTGACCAAAGATAGATTCCCGAGGATAGCCAGGTATCTTAGTGTGAATGGCCCCAAAAAGAGTGGCCTGAAGGGACTACCCTCTCCAACCACGCCATGTGAGTGGACAACACTTCCTAAAACTGTTCCAGGAATATAGATTTTCTCCTGGCTGGGCTAAGATGATAAGATAATCCCTCTCAGCTTTGGCTAACCCATCAGTCAACCTAGATTTCAAAACGTTTCCTGCACTGACCTCTAATCTTCCCTTACCACCAGAATCCCATATATACTTTTCACTAATTGGTGGCTCTTCTCTGCTTTAGCATGTTGACCCTTTATCTAGCTCCAGCCTCTCTGAATTTTCCCTTCTGAAGAGATGTAAATGAGAGGGTATTATATGTATTTTTTACCTACTGAGCATTTTATTTATATGTTTTCCAGTAATAGCATCTTCATTTCCTTTGGGTGAACTGTTTTTCACCCATTTCCATGTAGTATTGGTAGGCTATTGAAAAACAACAATCCATTTGGTCATGCTCACCACTCCAAACTATAAGAATGGTCATGCAATTAGGCCTAGAACAACCAAAAGATGACATTATACTGGTAATTGTGTCATCTTGAGAAATGAACATGCATCCTGATTTTTATTCAGTGACATCAGGCATAAGACTTTTGTGAAATTGATGGGAAAAGAGAAGTTCACTCTCCTCTGGACACTAAGATGGACAAGTGGAGGCTGGCTGTGCTGGAATCTGACATGTGAGATCTGACATATGACATATATACTGAGTGGCCAGATTATTATGATCTTTGAATGCATAATAATCTGGCCACTCAGTGTGTGTGTGTGTGTGTGTGTGTGTGTGTGTATTAGAGACCCAGTGCATGAATTCAAGCATGGGTGGGGTCTGGCCCGCCTAGCCAGGGGGAGGGGACATGGGCGGTTGGCCAGCCTGCCTCCTGGTTGAGGGGAAAATTTGCATATTAGCCTTTTATTATGTATATATTGAGTGGCCAGATTATTATGCGTTCAGAGATCATAACAATCTGGCCACTCAGCGTATATGCCTGAGAATAAAGCCAATTTAGAGAAAAGCTGAGCCTGAAACCTAGAGGATGTATCTCAGTCCTGATGCCATTCAAGCTCCTGAATATAGGTGCACCTGAAGTAAAAATTATTCAGTGAGTTGGGTCTCTATCACTTGTCACCAAGAGTCCTGACTGTTGCCCTAGCTTGTTTGGCTCAGTGGATAGAGTATAGGCCTGCGGACTGAAGGGTTCTGGGTTCGATTCTGGTTAAGGGCATATGCCCGGGTTGCAGGCTCAATCCCTAGTAGAGAGCATGCAGAAGGCAGCCAATCAATGATTCTCGGTCATCATTAATGTTTCTATCTCTCTCTCCCTTTCCCTTCCTCTCTGAAATAAAATATTTTTTTTAAAAAGAGTCCTGGCTGTTCACCACCCAAATGGGGTTGTCCCTTTGTTCCTATAAGCAATAATTTCTTAAGTCAAAGAACTGTCTGGCCCACATATGTAGTCTGACCCTGTCGAGTGAATCATAAGTGCAATGGAATACTTTCAGATTTAGTGTTGCTGCATATCTGGACTCAGGATAAATTAGCCTCCTTAAGATTTCAATTTTCCTCATCCACAAAATAGATTCATTCATAGATAATGACCACTCTCATAGGAAAACACTAAATATTACTTAGTCACATTGTACTTGTGGTACATTTATGTTAATAGATAAGAAGCCTAGTTAATTATATTACCCTGCATTTGCCTAGCACTTCTAATTTTTCAAATCTCTTTCATGTAAGTAATGGCACTTACCTGTTCTAATACCCCTAAGAATTTGGTATTATCACCCATATCATGTGTCTGGAAACTCAACTGGGCACAAAGATTTCTCAAGGTCATACAGCAAGTCAATGTCAAAGCTGGCATTGAAAAAATTATTTCAATTTCTGTATACACTAATTATTCTATTTAATTTCATTGAAAATTATATTATTGGGCTATAATGCTCTTAAAACTAGAGTAATGGATACCAATGATTAAGTTTTATTGGAATGATCATCATGGAATGATTTTTTTAAAAAAATTTGTAAGCAAACTAGATATTCAATAAAAGGAGACAGATTAAATAAATTAGGGTACATATGACAATAGGCTTTTAGGAAACCATTAAAATGAATGTTTAATGTTCAAAGTAATGTGTTATACTAAGTAGAAAAATCATCTTTTTAAGATAGTAAAATAAATCTATTTTTAATTTCTAAATTCATATGTTCAGAAAAAAAGATGGGAAGTATCTTTCGCACTGTAATTACACAACTTTTATTTTGTTTGGTGTCTGTATCCCCATGAGTTTCTATAATACACATATCACTTTGGTACATAAAATAAAAACTATTCTGAGAAAGTTAATTTCCATCCCAGCAATTCTATGTGATGAATATGCAGAGACAGGCTTCATCATAGGGTGTCAATTTCATTAGCCTCCCACTGCCTCATTAACCTCAGTTTTGCCCATATCCTCTGAGATCTGGACCTCCCATGACCTTGGGCTTCCCTATGCTCTCTGGGACAGCAAGCTGTGACACACTGAGGCTGGGGGGAGGTTGTGGAGGGAGGACGGTTCCAGTGACCTCAGTGCCCTGCACACGGTGACTGCAGCTAGCACCAAGCAGCACAGGCCACTTGACAATGTAGAGGGCTGTGTGACAAAAGCACTCAGCAGTGACACCAGAGAAGGAGGAAGGTTGCCTCCACGGGAGGGAAGCTACAGGATCCATAGGGGAGCGGGCAGACACAGCAGTCAACGGAATGAAGAAAAGTCCTCCCAGCCCACAGATGTCTAATAATGGAACCAGAAACACACACCACTGCCCCATCTCCTCCTGAGAGCTCAGTTTCCTCATCTGTGAAAACAGGAGACTAACAGTACCTACCGGGTGGCATTGTATTGAGTGGAGAGTTGATTTGAAATTAACTTTAATTCCCTCCTCCTCATAATAAGCACATACTTTCATTGGAGACAGTTTCCACAATGGAGAAATGACTGGCACAAGCTGAGCACATCAGCAATGGCACAGCAAGGCCTTGAACCAGAAATCCTTTAATTAGGAAATGGAGCCTTATACCTTATTCAGGACCTTACTGACAATAGTCCAGATGAGTTGGAATGAGCTTTTGATTTGATTTATAATTAATTGTCACCCCATCATGTTCCAGAAACACAGTGATAATAATCTTCCATAGGTACAACGCTGCCTGCTGAAACTCTCACAACTGGTGAAATCAGACCACCACCGCACAAACAACAATGCTTCAGGCTTATTCTCATTACTGGCACTGATGTTACATAACATATAGACATGCATTGATTCACTCATTCACTTACTTATTCATTCAACTAGCATCTCTGCACACTGTGGTAGAGACTGTGATGAGAATCTGAAGAAACTGAGGCCGTTATCCCTACATTGCTTAGTCCAGTTGGGCAGATAAAACAAGGGTCCAGGTAAGGCAAACCCAGGACTAAGTGTAACAGCTGTTATGTGGAAGATACAAAGGGCCCAGGTGGCCGAGGAGGGTATGAACATGGGAAAGCGAGGAAGGCGTTGTGGAGAAGTATAAGAGCAAGGCCTGCCCAGGAGGATAGAATTTCCACAGGGGACTATGGGAGAAGCAATTTGTAGGTCAAAGTGGAGGAAACAGCAGTGGTAATTTTAGAACCATTGAATTTTCTGGTTTGATTAGAGACCAAGATTCAGTGTACTGTGGCTTTTCCCTGTTGATTACATAAGTGGGGCTCTAGGTGATTCCCTCTGCTTCCAAATACATGCTCACCAGATTTCCAAGCCCCGTGCTAGATCAGCCTCCAATCTCCAAGACCTCCAATCTCCATGAGCTCCAGTCTCCCTGAGCTTTAGTCTCCATGAGCACACACACACCCCTCCCTGCCCTGGGCACACTGCAGAGCCACATACAGTCATCAGCCCCCCCCCCCCGGTTCATCCTCCCGCTCCCCGCACCCTCACCCAAGCATCTATCCCTCTGCATCTTCCAGACTTCATCCCAAACTCACAACAGAGTAAAGAAGCAAAGGCTATTGCTCCATTAGCAAAATGTCTCCAGGGAGCATGAAAGTTTCAAAGTGCTCAGAATCATCTGATTCCTGATTAGAAAACAGAAATCTGAACATGGCACTTCTCTGCTTAAAACCCTTCAGTGGGTTTGTCATAGCTCTTGTTTTAAAGATCACGATGCAAAAGAGGGCCCACAAGGCCTGGCCCTTGCCATACTATCCAATTCCCCCCACCCCCACCCTCCCATGCATTTTCTCTACCACCAGGCTTCTAACCAGGAAGTTTCTAGAATATTCCTCCTGTTCCCACCATCATATCACCAAAATCCTTCATTTCTCAGCTCAAACACCTACTCATTCCTCTGCCAGAGCTAGTTCCTTTGTAATATGTTTGCATTGAATTATGACCCTTTTTTTTTCACATCTTTGTCACAACCTATAATGATACATTCATTTGCACAATTATATGACTAATAGCATCCCTCACTAGCCAGTAAACTCCAGGAGCGCAAGGCTGTTTTCTGTTTTGGCTCAATAATAAGCACTCCATAAATATAGTACTTGGTGAATACTAAATGAATGCACCTGAGGCTCCTGGTAGGGTTAATAACCTGTGTTTATAAATGTGACACTTGATGGAGTTGGGGTGGGGGGTGCAGAGCTTTCCTTAGATTCTGAATCGGTTGAGTGATCCTCTTTCCAACCAATGGCTGGTATAAGAGTGTCTTCTCTGAATTGTTTATCCTTAGAGTTTCCCATGCATTTTCACCATAGAAATACAGCTTTGGAGGGATTCTTAGAGATTATGTGAGTTTCATTTTACAAATTAGCACTGGGTGGTGGGGAAAAGGTGCTTCTCCTATGTCACATAGGATTTTAAGAACATAGTCCAGCATTTGAACCCATGTCTTCTTCAACCCTCTCTCCAGAATACTTTCCACTGTATCAAACTTGGTGTGTGTGTGTGTGTGTGTGTGTGTGTGTGTGTGTGTGTGTGTGTTTCAGTCTACATCCTACCTGTCTTTTTAAATTCAATTCATATGTCCTTGTTTTATGAAACCTGGTCAGATTCCTCCATCTGGAAGTTTTCTTTCCTTCATGTGTGTGTGTATGAGAGAAGGAGGGGGGGGAGGCAGGGAGGGAGAGAGAGAGAGAGAGACAGAGACAGAGACAGAGACAGAGAGACTATTATATCATTTTTGTGTGTGTGCCTATTTCCTATATAGGAACCTGAACTCCTTAAGGGGAGAATCAATACCTAATATATTTTATTTTCCTTAATTCCTACTGTAATGCTCTAAAAGCAAATGGATTTTATCTGTTGCATCAACTTTAACTCTGACCAATTTGTGATTTGTAGTAGCTGCCTGTAATGCTGTGGTGAAAAGAAATTTAAGGCCTTGTTGAGATTCAGTGGGGAAGAATTCTGTAATCAATGAGTGCTGTCTGCAGGGGCTTGGAAGGGGCAGTAATCCTATACAATAAAGAGCTAAAATGCTAATTGGACCGAATAGTAGAATGACCGTTCGGATGACCTTGACCTTCCAGACGAAGCAGGCTGTGAGGGCTGAGGCAGCCAGTGCTTCAAGGGCTGAGGCAGTGAGGGCCAAGCCCCTTGTATGAATTTTGTGCATCGGGCCTCTAGTGATGTATATGCTTCAGAAAGGGCAATGATAGCAGTGCTTTGGACAAATGAACAAATGCGTGAATCTTAATGGTTTCCCATTGTTCTGTGCTTTATCTTGAGCATCTCAGAGGAGGATATTAATCTCTCCTATCTCAGCAGAAGTCTTCCAACTAGTTAGAGAAAGCAATGCTTACACCTACTTTTCTGCACGAAATAAAAACTTTGTGGTCATAATTATAATAAGAGCGAAGCGTCACCTACAGACACATGTTGAAAACTACATGTCTCAAGGTGAGGGCACAAGTAAAAATGGAAGAGCCACAATCAGATTGTGACATCAAGCAGAGACATGCAGACATTGGAGAATGTGGTGTAAATGTAGGGGACAAACTGAATGCCCCACCTTCCCAAAACAAACACATGCTGGAGTGGCTGAGGGGAGGGAAGAGGAAATACTGTGATTTTACCCACTCCAGATACCTTCCACTCATGTTACTACTAAGATCTGCTCCATTCTTCAATGCCTCCTCTAACCCAACCTCCCTGAAGCAGTCTGCCTTATCCACAGCCATCTAGCTTCTAGCTTCTGCCTCATCAGTCTTAGCTCTTAATCCTGAATCATAAACTTGACTGTGGCACTTCTTGTGTAGGACTCGTGCCATCTCACTGTTTTGTGTGTCCACATAGTCATATATCTTGAAAGGGTGAAAGCTCATTGAGTTTAGGAAACCCCAAAGCTGGTTTCAAATGCTAGTTTGGGCTCTGGTTCATTGCATCATATGGAGAAGACACTATCTTTTTCGGTCTCAGTAGCATCATCTATGAAATGGGGATAATAACCTTTCAATTTTTTGTTATAAAACTTAAATAAGATAATATATGTGAAGTATCTAGCACATAGTAGGTCTTCAAAATAGTCTTTGCTTATCCCACCACCAGCCCTCCATGCTTTTTATTATGATATACAAATTAGGTTTTGGATAGCAGGAGTTTCACACCTTTTATGTCTTGAGCTATTTGTTACAGAGTGAATATTAGGTACTATTAGAATGAAATAATAGAGTGACAGATGCTGAAGGCTAGACATCAGGTCTAACACATTGTCCTGCTTATTAGTCTGGGCAAGCAACATCATTTTTATACACTGGCCACATGTACAATAGGGAGTGGCGAGGATTTTGGTAAACTTCAGAGTTTATGCCTCACACGTAAAGAGGACAACTTTTCAGCTCTACACAATAGAAGCTGAGCAGGAATGTGGGTCCAGGGTTGTTTGAGGTCCTACGTGTGTGTGTGTGTGTGTGTGTGTGTGTGTGTGTGTGTGTGTGTTTCGAGAAGCCAGAAATCTAAATTGTTATGCTATATTTTGAAAAAACAAATCTGTGGACTAGTAGTTTATAAATCTGAAAATGATGAAGGATGCTCAGGCAAAAGCTAAAGGATGTTTGTCTGTTGTCAATGCCTAAACTCTTGTTGGAATGACCTTGGGTTTCCTGAGTAGGTCCACAACAGAAGGGGACCCACTATAATTAGGCACACTACCCCCCAGCTGATTACCACTTAGGCTCTCAGCATCTTTCTGCTGTGTTATTCTCTGACTTTTGGAGATAGCTGTTCCTTTGTGCTAGGGGACTAGCCTTGTGATATATGTTCTCAGCAACACCAAACGGAAGATTTACATGGTCTTTTTGGAGAGCAGTTCATATTGTGATGGTAGAGTTAACCTATAAACACATAACATAGGCAACATTGTAGAACAAATCGACTGGAGCTTAAGAAAGCAATGCTTTCAGGAGCCAGGCAGGTAAAGAAAAGGGAGCAGTGGGCTATTTGGGAAGGAAGCCATCTAGATGGGATACTTTCTGCTCCAACTTAGCAAGTTTGGACTACAGAAGAGACCTGTTATATTGTGTTGTCCAATTTTTTGAAATTTTAAAGAGAGCTAAGATACCAAGATTTTGATTCTTAAACACTGCATTGAAACTAGCTTGTGGATGGCCATTTGGCAACCCCTTCTGCAGTTATCAATAAGTGGCAAGTGAGTGGCCTAGAATAAAGTGCCGAGGGAAGTTAGAGCAGGGAGAACAGATAATGTGTCTTCTTTACCTTTGCATATGCCATTCCCTCTGTCTGCACACACTTACCTCATTCCTTCCAGCCCCCTCACCTGGTCCTCCTAGAGAGCTTCTGTTTATCACTAAAACTCAGTTCCACTACCACTCTCTGAGAAACCAACCCTACTCCTCAAGACATCTCTAACACTCCCCACAAATCACTGCTATAGCACATACAACATTACATTTTAATTTTCTCTTTAGAGAACAGTCAGCCTTACAGGGAATAAGGTCCTCCAGGGCAGGGAACATGTCTTCCTTTTGTCTGCATTGTTAGTGCTTTAACCCCATACTTGGGCTTCGTTAAAGGCTCAGAAATGCTTGCTCAGGGAATAGAAGACTTTTTAGACTAAAGAGTTTCTTTCTCAAAGTTTGTTGCTCATACTAACTACTGCAGAATCCCCCTAGGGCCAGTTCTTAAATATTCTAATTCAGAAAGTCCAGAGTCTGTCTCTGAATCCTGCTTTAAATAAGCTACCTGGATGAATATGATGGGCAATAAAGTTTGAGGACCTATGAGCTGAAATGTAATCCCACAAGGAAAGAAGTTGTGTCTTCTTCATTAACCATTAAATTCCTAGCACCTTTCACACAGTGCCTGGCACGAAGTAGGCACATAGCATGTATTTGCTGAATTAATGAATGAAAAGGTCAGAATTAAGTTGTATCAGTGCTCCTTAAACTGCTAATAGAAAGCCCAATTAGTAATTCATCCCCTTATTTATACTTACCATAACCCAGATAAACTGAGTGATCAGTACCTACCATCTCTATGGACAATCTCCCCAACACATGTCCTTTTAGGCTTGGAAGAATACTTAGAGGAGATCCCTGCTTATTCAATGACTTTATTCCTTAATGTGGAATACTAGGGAAGCAAGAAAGATTGAAGACACAGAACTCTCATTTTGGCCAGTGGTGGTAGCAATCTTCCTCTTCCATCTCTTCTGTGTCCCTTACCCTATAATCACCATTCTTTCTTTTTAATCCCTGCTACTAACATATTTAGTAGGAATAGCTCCTCTTATGCTTCTCTCTTCCCTTCTCCACCCTCTGGTGGAGGGATAATGAATAGCAAAATGCCCAAGAAAATATCAAATGAAAGCAAAAATTATAAAAATACAAAGATTTAATTATTTTCTAGAGGTAAAACTGGGGCAGTTAATTGAAAGTAACTACCAGTCCAGATTTCAAAATGCACCTGATATTAAATCTGAATAAGATGTTGTACCTGATTTCCCATAAATGATTAATTGATGCATCTTCCTTAAAACTTCTCTCCTCCCTTTGTCATTTTTTTTTTTTTAGTCAATTTCAATTGGGACAGATGTACAGTTTTCACATATCAGTGGACAGCATGAACATAGCCCAGATGGTCCCCAGCCTCAGGTGGAAGTTAACAAAGAATCTTCCAGGCAGGTTGGGAATGACAGTGCCACAGTTACTACCCAAACTGCCCAATACCCTCTCTGATCTTGGAGCTAAAGGGAAAAATTAAAGATCTAAGCACAAGATAGTATTATTGCTTCTCAGACAACCTCTTCAGTCAGACCACCACTGGATTGTAAGCTACTTGAGAAAAAGGGCCTTTTCCCATCTCTGGTTTTCTAATGTCCATTACAGATTGAAAGAATAATCAAATTCGCAGAAACCTGTGTACTGGTACATGGCAGGAATCAAGTTCAAGAATACAGATCCATTCATTCTATGTTCACTAACCACAATGGATGATATTTCATATTTCAATCTCCCCAATAAATGGCCACCAACTCTATTAGAGATCAAGGCTTAGGTTGTGAAGATAACAGTACAGAAGCACCACCTTTTGCCTCAGAACATTTCCTCCTATTTTTGTCTTCTCTTATCTTGTCCTGTCAGTCAACATCTTAACACTAGGACAGCAGTTAACATCTCTTTCCAACAAGCTGTGCTGTTATACAGTTCTCAGTAGTATGAGTGCCAGCCGTTTATTCTTCTTGATTCCCTAAACAAGTAATCCTTCTTGAGTAATGGAACCTTTTGAGAGGAAGTATGACAAAAGCTATGGAGTATGACAAAAGTTTTGGAGTCTTTCCTCAGGAAATAAATTAGCATATTCATACAAATGCAAAAGATTATACATAATCACAGGTTGTTTTTAGATACATTGATCCACACACCCAAACCTATCCAAATACTCTATTATCATAAACCATATCAAAAGAAATGAGAGGTTATCGTATAATCCAGTGGTAGGCAAACTCATAAATCAACAGAGCGGCAAACTGTGGCTCTGGAGCCTCAGTTTGCCGACCACTGGGATAACCAAATACCTATTCAAGATTATTCTAGCTTTCTAGGGAGATGGTTTCACAGAATGACAACTTAACAATTAAACTTCAGCTCTTTTTGAAGGGTATCAAGTAACAAAATAGACAAGATTTTTAATCTCAGCATCAGTAACATAAAGAATTGCTATTTTATTTATTCAATGGGTCACTCTTCTGAAAAATCAAAGCTGCAATTTGAAGCACTATACAGTTTTCTTCTTAGGTGCTTTATCAGGCAATTGCCTTACAACACCTAGAAACTCCCTTTTGCTTTTGGGGTAATCTCAGTATAATTGATCAGGTATCTCTCACCCAGCAACATGGACCTTGGGGTTACTAGACCACATTTACTTCCTGGGTGATCTTGCATGCATTATATAACCTGTTGAAGCCTTAGTTTCTTCATCTCTAAAAGATAACAGTGCTCTTCAGGGCTCTTGTGAGAATTAAATGAGCTACCACATGAAAAACAATTGGTGCATTGCATAGGCATAGTAGATGCTCAATACATGGTAATGAGTGTTATCATTATCTATAAAATAATTCTAGTTCCTGAAACAAATGTCCTCATTAAATGAAATGTGATAAAATTATAATTCTTGGAATTTATATCTACATTATCCTATAAGTGAATTTAAGGATAGGAAGAATTCTGAATTCTCACCTTGAGCCTGCAAAGCATGTTCAGTTCAAATCATTGAGAGCCCACCATGAAGAAATGAGGGAAAGAGATGAAAGAAATATGGCCTGTGACTTCTAACATCCACAGCTTAGCAGAAATGACTGAGTTCATGGCGGCATACAAAATCTATGATGCCAATTTAAACCAGTTTCAAATCTTAAGTAGTTCTTGCCCATTCAGCTCACACTTCCATGCCATAATATCCTACATGAGCTTAATCCCTGGAGGGAATATGTCTCTACTTATTAATTTTTATGCCTTCATCTGTCATAAAATGACAATTATGTGACCACACAGTTTCCTTTTCAGTCCTAGTTGTCAGAAAAACTCAGGATATTGTTTGTTGCCCATATTTTATAATGCTTTCAATTCAGATGTCAGACATTTATTTCCCCCTTCTCCTTCTTGAGGTCACCTCTGTTCTGCATTATGCTCAAAGTCTGCCTCGCAAAATGTGTTTAAGCAATCAATCACTTCAAAGCGTTTGAGAAATAATCAAGGCATTGATCTTTAAGCAATTATTGGTCATCTCCCAAAATGGAAAACCAGATATACAATTTCTCATATAGCCTTTTAAAAAAATCAACTTACAGGGACATTTTTTCCTTTTAATTTGTGGACAGGAAAAGGCTTAAGCATTTTAAACCCACATTCTCCAAGTCAGACTCTTTAATTCAATGTCTCTCAGAAGTTTCATTAAGTGCGAAAACTCTTTCAGCTAAACCAAAAAACCTTCTGTGAGGTAGAGGAGATGTAGTCAACCCAAGTACCCATCGTGCTGGCATTTAAGGTTAGCTGACAGTGAAAAAGTGAACCCATTCTATGAGGCATTGCAGGAGCTAAAATGCCAACTGATGGAATCACTCAAAAGGCCCTAGACATTTTTCTTGGAGGGCTTTCTCTTATGAAGACAAATGACAACTCAAGTCATTTTTGCAACACAGTCACCTACCCACAGGCCCTCTTCTCATTGGTTGATCACAGAAAAAAATCTCAGAAATAGAAGCAATTACTTACATCTATAGGTCATCTCAAAGCTGTCGCTGATGTTCACAATATCAATCTGGGGGAGGAGCTTCGGGGGCTCTGTGAGTTGCGACAAAGCAAATCTAAAAGCAGCATGTTCCTGCGACTGCTGGTTTGGAAATAATCCCCCTATGAGGAAAGAAAATGAAACATGGTTTCTGACCTAGAGACAGGTTTGATTCCTCCCCAAGAAGAAAGGGGTCCTTCTTCTCCCCAAGCCAAATTCACTAGTTGTAGCCTTTAGTGGTGGGAGTGAGAGTTCAAATAGAGGTAACTGGACACTGAGGCTTACACTTCTCTAGATGGGCTTTCATGGGGCAAAGGTCTCTAACACACCAGTCACTCTCCCCAAACGTTGGATTGTTAACCCTCAACTCAGCTCAGGTCAGAGAAAACAGGAGAACTGTGACATTTCTCTTCTCTCCCCTGTGCCAACCACCCAGATGGCCTGTACTCTTACATGCACACAAACCACTGTGTCTAACTTTGGCCTCTATCGAACTCATTCCTCACCACAGAGCTTCACAGGAGCAGTGCTAATAGAGGTGGCACAGTGAATCCTAACTCTGGGGCCCCGTGGGCTCCTCTCGCTCTAGACCCATTTGGTTTGACACTTTGGGCCTTGGACCTGCCAAGACCTTCATGCGATTTAACTCTCCTATCACCTGGAAGGTTTAGTCTTCATCTCCTCTGAAAACTCTTGATTTTTATGCAAACAGTGTTTTGCTTCTTTTACACTCACATCCCAGCTACCTAGAAATGACTTGTTACATAAGGAATTGCCCTGGTGTGCATTTGCATGAGAGAACCTTGGTCTTCAAACAGCTGGGGGCTTTGAATGTCCAGAGAATATGAACGTTCTAGTTAAAAAGAACAACAAAGATGCCTGTTGGGGCTCCAGTTCCAAGAAACAAGAATACATGGCTTACCTTTGTGTTTACTGTGGGCATGTAAACGAATGAAAACACATTCTTGTGGGTGACATGAGCTATTTTAGAGGCTGCACTACAATGAATGTTTACACAGAAGTTTATCGCAGAGCCCATAGGAATCTGAGTCCTACTGTCAGGCACTTCTAACTTCTTATACAGGGGGTATGTGTTTGGTTTCCAGAACCAATAAATAGATTGTAAGGCTTTTCATAGAGATCGTATAAGGAAAATCAAGTACTACCTGCTGGCAGTGATATTTTCAGCATTTGCGCTACAATTTAATATTTCAGTCCTTTATTTGAAAAACATAACAATGGTTGTATCAGTTGAACAGCAAGTGGGAGCTAAATATGATGGAAACTCTATAGAGACACATGGGCAAACAAATCATGTACACCGCCCCCCCCCCCCCCGACACACACACTCTCCCACGTTAATCCCAGGCAAAATACACAAATACACTCTGAGAAAGAAGTCCACATATCTGAAGACAAACATTTCCAATCAGCAAGGTTTGGGCAATACACCATAAGCAATGCTACACCTAAAAGCAAGTGATGTACACCTGTGCATAGGCTTCCATTTTAAAGAGGAAAAACAACAAACTCCTGCTGGGTTCTGTTGCTCTCCTCTCACCCTGAAGATGACCACACCCCAAAACACTTCCCAATCCCCTTCCTCCACCCCTGCAGTGAATGAAAGAGACCGGGTGGGGGTGGGGAGGCAGGCAGCTACAGGCTGGGCTGCTGGGAGGCAGGAAGTTTTGTTTTGCGTGTAAGGCACTGACACAGGTACACAGACACACTTCAGAATGTAGCTTAACAGGTGTCAGGAAACAAAGCAAGTTACTCCGTGGCTATTCCAGTCCTCGGAGCCAGCCCGCTGGGGAGGCCGAAAGTGACTGATACTGCAGCACATGCTGCGTGCCCAACAACATACCACCTGCACACCACAGCCCCCCACAAACACAGACGCACACAGAGAACACAAGCGATCCGTGATGAGAACTTTCCCCAAAGGAGCTAGGTCCCTGTCGGGAGAGAAAACAGAACCCCAACCAAGATGCCTCCAAGCAGAGCGGCTTGATTCCTCCTCACCAACAGCCCTGAGATGCCAGTCGCACTGAATCCCTGGGCCCTTGTAATTGGTGTAACAGTTCCTGTTTGTTTTGCTTTCACTCATTATTAACAGGAGAGGCACTGTAGGTTGGCTGCCCCATAAATACAGGGAGGGTGGGGGTCTTTTTAGAAGCACAACAACCAGGAAGGGGAAACAGGGAACAAAAAGACAAGCAGCCTGTGGAAACCAGCTCCAAGTTGAGAGGATGGAGCCCAGGGCTGGGAGAGCTCGGAGGAGGGGAGAGGAGTGTGTGTAAATGTGTGCGTTTGTGCGTAAATGTCTGTGCACAGAAAATCCAAGAGGAGGGAGCCATTGAAGGAGCAGAGAAAAGGCAGGCTAGGAAGTTCCAGGATCCCAGCAGTGGGGACCCCCAGTCCGGCATGGCAGACAGCAGAGAGCAGGCAGCTGGAAGAGTCCAGAGCAGGAGGGGAGCCCCCCTGACGTGGGCAGTGCTTTTGGCATTATTTCAATGGCTGCAATAAACGCTTCGCTCCTTATTTTAGATGGTCTCTTGAAAGAGACCTCCAGCTAAGAAATCACTGCCACTCTCAAGTGTCTCTGTGGCTACTTAATACAGAATCACACACATCAGACACTACAGGTATTTATATAAGTAAAGGAAATCAGACACCATCTAGCAAAGGAGTTAACTCCTTAAACATCCACCATTTCTTTCCTTGCTGAAGCCCGATTATTTTTATTCCTCCATTTCACATGCTTATGCCTGGAGTGTGAGTGTGTATGGGGACTGTGTGTGTATGTGTGTGTGTGTGTGCGCGAGCGCACTTCCCCTCTGATCCCCATCTGATCAAGAGGAGCCCCCTCCCCATGCTGTGGCCCAAGTCCTCCCCATCACCGCAGCACAGCTTTCACTAGCCAAGCACAGTCCTTAGTGGGGGTGGGGAGACACAGACACCCCCACCTCAGAAAAAACCTGGCCAGACCCCAGAAAGTCCCTCCCCAGGCTGCCCCTCTCACTCACCAATCTGGATATTGTTGGGGAAATTGGCACCTACTACCGCGCCTAGGAAACCGGTGCAGAAGAAGGCAAAAATGTGCTGCATATTCCTTTTTGCATTGGCGAGAAAGAAGCCCAGGTCCAATCATAGATTTGGTGTTTCCCCCCTTCCCTGTATTCCTCTCTCTGTTCTGCTGTTCTTTTCCTCCTGCAGTTCCTTCCTTCCTCGCTTCCTTCCTTCCTTCCTTCTGCGAGGTGTGTGTTTCCCTTGGAATCCGAGCACTTAAACTGCAGCGTTAACAGCAACTGACAACCAGATTAACTGAGCACGGAAAAGAGAAGCCGTCCTCATGCTAGCTGGAGCGCTTGCTCCCCTCTCCTCCCCTCTCCTCTCCTCCTCTCTCCTCTCCTCGCGCAGCGCAGCCTGCCTCTCTCTCCCTCCCTTGCTCTCTCGCTCCCTCGCTCTCCCCCTCACACTCACACAGGCAGCAAGCTGTGTGCTCATGCCCACCAGCCAGCTTAGAGTTCCACAGCTGCCCTCTCTCCCTGTCACTCCCTGCCTCCCTTCCTCACCTCATCCTCCTTTCAGGGCGCTAGGCTGATGGGTGGGAGGGTGGGTGAGGGAGTGTGATACAAGAGCTTGGTCCTAAAAGGGACAAAGCCCCTGTCCCCTTCACCCGCCCCCTTGCCTTTCTCAGCTTTCTGCCCCCTCTCCCAACCCCCAGCCTGGCAGATGCTCCTGGGAATGTGGGTTCAGCTGTAAGTCAGTAGGTGGCAGGGGGTCCCCGTAATAGTCCTCCATCCACAGGATGCTTGATCTAGGTCACTTTTTCTAGGAGCGCTGGGGCTGTGCTGGATATATCTCCTGCACTCCACTGGCCCAATTATTCCTACAACTAATTCCTGAGGGGAAGACCCTAGAAATCCCCCCCAGGAGCTTTAGAGGAGAAAAACACTTTCCTCCCTCAAGGGAGGAGTGACAGAAGACAGATCTGAGGGTCTGGGATGATGGGCAGGCGCCTTTGCTGGACATTGTGCAGTCCCTGTGTGCCTTTTGGGTGGAATTGGTGGTCCCTAAACCATAGGCATTGAAAATGGGCCCCTTTACTCTCTCCCCTGCATTCCACAGGAGACTTGGGCTTCAGAATGTGTGGGTGTACATGACAGCAAAGGATACTTGCCCAGAGCAATTACATGAGTCATTTTGCAGGGATTGGAGTGAGAGGAGTCAGACTTCTTACACTTACCTCTGGATGCTGGCCATTCTCCTGTCAACTGGAGCTCCATAGAGCCTCCTGGACAGGGGTTCTCCCTGCAATAACCTGCAGAGGGAACAACTGTGGTCAGGGAAGCAGTGTGGGTTCCAGAGTAGCTGTCACTACCAGTCACAGCACTTGACAGTTTCTGAAGCGACTTCACAGTGTTATCCTGCTCTCTCTCCTCACACCTGTGATGTGGCCACAGCCCTTATTTTACAGATGAAAATAGTGAGGCTCCAGGGATTCAATCATAAAGACATGGACCTACTAAGATGGAATCCGGATGCTCAGCACCAACACATATGTGGTTTAACCTATGAACTTGAATATTCTGGGCATTACCAGTGGGCCCACTCACTGCCCTCGTCAGAATCCCATCTGACGAATGATAGTCTTGGAAAGGAAAGCTCTGTTAGAAAGCAGACCCAATTTTGCTTTGTCACTTGGCTATCCAAAACTCTCCACTTCCCTCACTGACAATGCACACTCTCCCACACTTGCAGGATAGCTAGGAGGGCTGGGATTTGCAAGAAATATCAGACTATGTTCGATGGAGCCCCTAAAGTAGGAGCAACTTAGAGGTCAGATGCTTTATAATTTCCCATGCACTCTCACATATATTAATTAGCTCAATGATTTTTAGAGCTGATGTTTATTTATTCACCGTGTGCCAGGTTCCATGCCAAACAATATGTTTGCATCATTTATGGTAGTAGATCATCTAATCCCTATTTTATAGTTCAAGAAACTGAGGCCTAAAATTCACCTGAGATTCCATAACAAACAAGGAAGAGATTGAGGATTTGAACACAGGAAACTCTGCAATCAGGCCCAAGCTCTTATCCCTTAGGTTCTAATGCAGATAGCACTCCGCAGGAAGATTCTAAAGGTATGTGAACCTCAGCTTGGGAAGGTGAGAGAAGAGATCAGGAAAGATTGCCTCTAAAGTCCCCGCTGACATTAGACGTCTGTGATGCAGTGATTCTGGCTTAAAATATAATTTCTCCATTTGCATTTTTTTGTCTCTTACTATTTTGAATGGTACCTGGGGAATCTTTTAAGATCTCTGAGCTTTATGCCTGGTAATAATAATAATTAGGCTGTCACTGGAAGCTTCACACTTCTCTGTCACCTTTCAGAGGATGATCTCGAAGCCCTTTACAAGAATTAATTAGCAAAACCTCTACACCCACCTGGAATAGGCAAGACTTGTTTCGCTTACTTTGGAGGAGAGGGGCTTAAAGGAGTCAAAACCATGCATTTTCTTCAATCATTATAAATCATGCAGTCAGATAGGTTTTCCTAAAATAGAGCTCTTCATTATTGCTCTGTTCAAATATGACCAATGACTCCCATTGGCCTATTAAATATATAGAGTTGCTCAATCCTATATAATAAAAGGGTAATATGCAAATTGACTGAACAGCAGAATGACCTGTTGCTATGATGTGCACTGACCACCAGGGGGCAGATGATAAACACAAGAGCTGCCCTTTGGTGGTCAGTGCACTCCCACTGGGGAAGCGCTGCTCAGCCAGAAGTCAGGCTGATTGGTGGTAGCCTTTCTTGCCTCTGTAGCCGCTCCCCCCGCCCCCTCCAGGGATGCGGCCCTAAGCCATCAGTCAAACATCCCCCAATGGCTCCCAGATTGCAAAAGGGCGCAGGCAGGGCTGAAGGACCCCCTCCCCCCCGAAAGTGCACAAATATGCACTGGGCCTCTAGTAATTAAATAAACATGGAGGTTATACATTTCAAGTTTGGGCATCTAGGTCTCAGTACATTTAGGTTTAACTGTTCGTCTTCAGAATTCTCTTCAAATATTGGTGGAGAACATATTCTGTATCCAACAGGGTGTCAGGTGCTGGGGGATATGGAAAGGAATCGGATACATAACCCACCTCAAAGCAGGTGAATGTGGTAGAAGAGAAAGACAGATGAACCCAGTCATCCAAAGCAGACCACGACACGTGCTCTAATAGAGATGTAAACACAACAGGGGAGCAAAGAAGGAAGCGACTGAACATCTGTCTGTGGGGAGCCTGCCGTGCTTCCGAAGAGCTGAGCTGTGAAGGAGGAAACTACAGGCAGAAAATGAGGGCCGAGCCCAGCAGTGTTGCCCAGTGATTGAGCATCGACTCATGAACAAGGAGTCACAGTTCAATTCGTGGTCAGGGCACAAACCCCTGGTTTCGGACTTGATCCCCAGTGGGGAGCATGTAGGAGGCAGCAGATCGATGATTCTCTCATCATTGGTATTTCTATCTCTCTCTCTCTCTCCCTTTCTTTCTTTCTCTGAAATTCATAAAAATTATATTAAAAAAAAAGAAAGTGAGGACTGGGATTAGAGATGCAAACCAAGGGAAGAGCACCTGCAAGGGCTGGAGACTGGAGAAGATGCCACAGTGGTGCAGACATCCATGCATCCATGGGGAACATAAAACCCAGAGGAGGTCAGGGTCAGGATTTGAATGAAAGCCACTGAATTCCTGGCAGACAATGGAGAACCACGGGGTAGTTTTTCAGTATGATAGTTCTATGACCAGAAATGTGTGTGAGGAAGAAAACACTGACCTCTGGACAACCTATTATGATGTCATCCTTAGTTAGTTCACCATGTCAAACTCCTCATAGCTTCCAACCCTGTTTGCCATCTGCAATATCCATCTTGGAAGGTTTGACTGTTCATAGTCTGTTGTGACTGATGGCAACCAAACTGTACAAACACGTGGCGCGTTGTGATTTTCACAGCATTTGTACATCCTCTATTCATTTCATCCTCCCAACAACCCCACAAGGGCAGGGATTAGAACCTAACTTACACGTTAACCAGGTAACTGGCACCATATTTTGAATTTAAAAAAGATCCACAGTTTGAGTCTATAGGTGCTTATGACATACAAATGGTTAAGTCAGATCTCAAATTGGTAGATGAATGGTTCTCAAATCGGCAGTGAATTTCTCCCCCAGGGGATATTTGGCCATGTCTAAGGCATTTTTGGTTGTCACACTTGGGAAGGTGTTACTGGCATCTAGTGGGTAGAAGCCAGATGTGTTCCTTAAAGTCCATATAAATGAGTACTGTGAGGGACTAGGCAGTGGGCAGGCGGGAGGAAAAGTCCTCTTACTGTGCTCAGAGACAGTGTGGCACTCACTCCTAAGATGAATTATGACCTATCCCAGCCCTTTTATTTTATTTTTATTTTTTGGCATATTTTAAGTTCCATTATCATGCAGCCATAATAGCCTAAGACTTATTTGTTTGGCTTTGGATTTACACCACAAATCAAGAAGAATGGTGCTAGGCAAGAATTACAAATTCAAATGCCTTCTTGTGCCAACCAAGGAAATGAATGAAGTGAGTCACATAGGGGAGAGGCCAGCGAGGACAAAGAGAACTAGAGGGCAGACACCTTGTCAGAAGGTGGTGGCAAGACCTCAGTGGCATCTGATAGCAGCCCCCGTGTGGGCATATCTTCTGATTTATTTTTTGAAAGAAAGTAGAAATATGGATGTTTAAAATTTATTTCTACTATATGTACCTCCGTTGCAAGAACCCAATAAAATAAAAAATGAAAATAAAAAGAAGAGAGTGCCTCTGGGCTGGATCTGGCCCACAGGCCACATAGTGCCAGTCTCTGTGGAAAAGGCCAGAGATAGGGTCCAACCACTCACCCCATATCAACTTGGGGGATAGGTCCGTTTTATTTCTGGGCCTTTGTGTCTCATCCATAAAATGACGAGAATAGACTAGGTGATATCGACATACTGTGCTGTCTTAACACTTGGTAGGTCCATGGATGGCACTGACCAGGCAGGGAAGGGAAAGGGCAGGGATCATCAGCCTGGGAGCCCCTGCTCTCGCCTCTTCTTACCTGTGGCTGCAGCTTTCCCAGCTTCCCTCCCCTCCCAGCTGTAAGTCGTTGGGGGTGTACCAAGATCTGTTTTGGCTTGAACATTGTAGGCTTTTCGTGCAAAACAATTCAAGGGGGAGGAGAAGCTGTCAAATTTATGATCTGAGAACAGATCTCTGACAGCTAACAAATTGGCAAAAAACGCAATCAGAGAGTGGGTGCCTCTGTGGTTTTAGAAAGTCCCCATTTTAAAAAAGGTAGAAAAATAAGAAGGATAATATTTGTTATGGTTTGAGCCCAATACCTACAGAAGGCTCCCTAAATACTTCACAGACTGTGTGTAGTGAGAACACCATCCCAAAAAATGTAACTGCCCACCCTGGAGATCTGCCAAGTTTAACAGCATTTTCTCTCCTTTTTTTTTTTCATTCTTTCAGCCTCCCTCTCCCCCTGCTCTCTTCTCACACAAATGACAGCATTTTCATAAGCCCTCAGCATTACTAGATAATTAGGGAGCAGTGCAAGTTCTGGAAAACACCCTGGGGCCTGATCAATGCCTGAAAAAAAAAAAAAAAAGGTCTATTCCAGGGAAACTCCTACGCAGCACCATGGTTTCTGGTAGAAATTGGAGGCGCTGACTGTTCCTCCAAACAGTGGAGCCCTCAGCAAGGTCACCAGGACCGGGCTCAGGAGGGTCTGGCCAGACTCCTGAGTGCCATCCTCACTGGACTCATGGTTATGAATGAGCCTCTTAACCCCTTCATCTCAGTGTCTTGTCTGCAAAACGATGGGAACAAGGATTCATGAGATGTGCTCCCTGAGGGCTGGCAAAGCTCCAAGCACCCTATCAGTACTTCACCTGCTCTTACTGTACAGAATATGAAATGTCATTATTATTATTATTATTATTATTATTATTTAAAATAACCTCCAACAGACCTTTCATTGGATTTACCTTTTAATGCTTATTTTATTTTTTTTTAGTATTTAAATATAGTGGGTAAACACCATTATATTAGTTATATTAGTTTCAGGTGTGCAATATAGTGGTCCAACATTTTTGTATTTTGCAATGTGATCACCTCACCAACTTTGGAAATCACTGTCACTGTACAACTTATTATGATACTAGAGGCCCAGTGCATGAAAATGCATGTGTTGGAGTGGGGGGTCCCTCAGCTCAGTCTGTCCCCTCTCACAGTCTGGGAGCCCTCAGGGGCGGGAGGTGACCAGGCCATCAGGGGAAGGTAACGCCCCATCACACCTCAGCTGCTGCCACTGCAGGCAGCACAAGTTTTGGCTGGCCCTGGCTGTTGAGCCTCAGGTGGCCCTGGTGGCTGGGCAGCCATCATCAAAGGCTTGCCTGCACCTAGGGCTGCCTGGGCGGCTGGGGAGGTGAGGGGACTGGGGAACTCTGGAGACAGGCATGCAGCTGCCACCCCGGCGGTGCTGAGGGGACTGGGCACTGCCATCTTGTGCTGCAGTCAATTAGAATGTTCCCTCCTTATTAGATAGGTTATTGATTATATTCCTTTTTATCTTTTCTACCCATCCTCCCCACCCCTCCCATTTGGAAACTATCCCTTTGGTTTCTGTTTCTGAGTCTGTTTTTGTTATTGTTATTATTGTTATTTAGATTCCTCATATGAGTGAAACCAGGCAGTATTTGTCTTTCTCTAGTCTGACTTGTTTCACTTAGTATTGTTCTTGCCTAGTGGTGGGAGTCCAAATCCAGCCTAGCTTTAGGGGCCTTCCGCGTGGTTCCCATCTACTTCTGAAATCTTGTCCCGGAGCTCAGTTTACCAGTCTACATCAGCTCCCCACACCCTATTCCATCAGAGATACATAAACTTCTCATTCTGCTGTACTCCAACCTGCTCCTCCCATCTCTCCCACCTTCCTAAATGACATCTATGTCCACTTAATTGTCAAGATGCAAATTACAATCATAATCCAACCACTTTCCACCCTCTCTACACTCCAAGTCATCCGTGCCACCCTCATCTCTCATCTGATCCAGAGCAAACTTTATTTCTACTCCGTTTCTACCTCCTCACCCACCGCCATGGCAACATAATTTGTTCCCTGTATAGTAGCCAGGGTGAAACTTTTAAAATCAGAACAGAAGTCAGATTCTGTTTCTCCCCAGCTCTTAAATATCCAGGGCCTTCACACATGCTTAGAATAATATCCAAAGCCTGGCTGCCTCTTGAACCCCATTTTCTGCACCCTCTTCTCTTGTTCACGCTACTGCAGCTGCAGTGGCCTTCTTGCTATCTTTGCACAAAGCGCCGTCCATAGAAATCCACATTGCTTCCTCTCTCTCCCTTCATCCAGGCTTCTGTCCAAAGGTCTCTAGAATAGCACTCCACTCGCTGCCATGGTTTTTATTCCCTTTACCCTGCTTTATTTTTCTTTGCAGTGTTTATTACTATCTCAATACATTATGTATTTATTGGTTTATCATTTGGCTCATTACTAGAATGTATCTTGTTCACTCCAGGGCTAAGGAAAGGGTATAGCACAAAGTAAATTCTCAATAAATACTTGTTAAAAAGTGAAGAGAAGGCCTTTATCTCCTTCTCCCTGCAAAAATAGCCTTCCTTTCCTTTGTCACATTCTGATTTTTTAAAATGCCATTCATTTCCTATCTTCTCCACACTGCCTTCCCACACCTATTTTGGACTCCCTGAGTGTTAATTATCACTTACTGCTTTTAATTGATATTTAACTTACCCCCTCCCATTTGATTTTTCAGCCCCTTAGAGAGCAAGAATCATGGCTCTAATATGTAAAAGCTAATTTTTTTGATTACTCACTATGTGCCAGGCTGCAAACTTGCCTCATGTTGCATGATGTTTACAGCAACCTTATGAAAGTAGGAGCCCTGATTATTCTGTTTATAGATGGGAAGGGACAGTGAGGGGTGGGAAGGTCAAGTTACTTACCCAAGCTTATATGACTTTGTAGAAGCAGGGCTTTGATTTTAACCTAGATCCGCTTGGTTCTCAAGGCTGGTTCTCCTTACCATTAACCTATACTATCTCAAGGGCTCTGCCCACCAATTTGATCAATGTTTGTTGGACAGGCCCTTGAAAATGTGCACCATAATTTTGAAAAGATGAAGGACTTAGCCTCAGAACCTATGGCTAAGAGGTGACCTAGCCCATGAATCCTCATATTAAAAATGCTGTCCCACAGTAGTTCAGCCACAGATTATAGGAAAGGCCTTTGAGAAGCCATTCAGAAAACATGTACAAGACTGGAGTTTGCTTTAAAAGAAATGTCTTGTAAAAGAAGATGAATCAATATTTCTCTTTCCATATCTGGTAGCTTTTTTTGAGGCCAGTCAGTAATTATGGTATAGTCTCTATGCACCCCCATGACCAAAGGAAGATTTTTAAGTTGTCAGGAGTCTTAAAACATAATTGACTGGCATAATCCTCATATTAAATTTTGCTGTTTGCCAAACCTCTAGCTTCTCCTTTATGACTCTAAGAGAGACAAAATCAGACAGAATTAAAACAAGGTCTAGAAGTGGGGGACCTCTTATTTGGAAGAGAAACAGGTAGAATGCTAGAGTTGAAAGGACATTCTGAGATGGTAGATTCGAATACCTTCATTTTACAAATAAAACAGGATCTCAGGAAGGTGAACTCATTTGATCTGATAGTGCAAAATCAGAGACTTGAAACGAAAGTTTGACTGCGTGATGGGTTTTGTACATATCCTGTCACAATGAGACCTGACACAAGGCTTTACAAGGGTTCAAGTAGCAACTATGAAAATTACTGCCCATAGAAACACAAGGGAAGAGGCCTAAGTTAGACTCACCTTTTAGCAAAGGCAGAAGGAGTCCCTGGAGAATGAGGTCTGCCCACCAGTCCATAGCTCGTGTTGTAATTTTTCCACTAAAGACTTCTGAGATGATATTTCAGCATAACAGACACAAAGGTCAAATAGTTAGCCTGCATGCTTCCTGACAGTGGGATGGTGGAGAGAATCCTATATGAGGATAAACACAAACCAGAGTATGTCTGAACTTCCTCAGTGACCTTAACAGAGATCCCCTAAATAAAATGGAACTCTTCCCTCCTCTGCTCCTCACTTTGTATTTCTCCCTTCTCTGTTTGTCTCTTGTATGGATCTTTCAGATGAAGCATTCTCTGAACCCTAGCCCCTATTCCCACCCTCCTTCCATTCTATGTTATTGCTGGGATAGACCCACATTTTCAGTGACCCAAATCAGTCCCTGCCTGCTCTGAGCTGGTCACCATCTCCTTCCCCATCATTTCCATATCCAAAGTCAAGCAGAAATAGCTCCTTGGCTCTTGAAGAATTGAAGAGAGGGCAGACATGGCAGAACTGAATAAGCCTCCTTGGGGAAAGTGAGGACAGTAACATAATAATGTCATTAATATCAGCTACCATCTGCCATCATATAAAGCACACTGTTCTAAGTAATTGCCACATTATAACACACAGCCCTATAGCACTGTGGTAAACCCATTTTACAGGTGAGGCATACCTTGGTCTATTAGCCTTTAAAGCCTTTGCCATGCACCACGCAGCTCCATGTGTTTCCCCAGGAAATCTGTGGAAACAGTGTTGTCAGCTCTCTTTATTTAGCGAGTGATGAGACTAACACAGGAAGATAAAGCACTAACCTCAGGACACAAGGTCTCAATCCAAGATCATTTTCCCCTACTCAATGCTGCCAGTATCTGCTTCCCATGATATTCATTACTCTTTGGGGGTCAAAAATCTCCCCACCTCACTGTGAAATCAGGCACAAGGCAATGAATGATTCCTGCCTTTAACTCTTGAGGTGAGGCTCCCAGATAGGGCCAATGATTCCACGAAGTTCATGGACTCTAAACCATATTTTCAATTATATAGTCTTTTAAAGGAGATAATTCCTGACTCTACAGTACTGTCTTCTGTTACTTTTATGGCAAGAGTTTAGAATTTAACCTGTAGTAAATGTCAACCTGGCTTTGGTAAGTTAATCTAGGAAACTAACCATTATTCATTTATAACATTTTCTACAGAAAACAAACCGCTATTTGTTTATGACACTTTCTACCTGAACCAAACAGATCTGGATTAAGCAGGAAGGGCACTGCAAACCAAGGCTAAAAAGCTATGGGAAGAAAAGGAGATGGAACACCAGTTGACTTTCTCCACAAACCCTTTTACTTGAACAAGGGTGGGGAATGTTCTTTTCTGCCAAGAGCCATTTAGATATTTATAACATCACTAGAGCCAGGTGCACAAAATGCATGCACTCGGTGGGGGTGAAGGTGGAGGGTCCCTCAGCCTGGCCTACGCCCTATCGAAGTCCTGGAGTCCTTGGGGGATGTCTGATTGGTGGTGGCTTAGGCTGGTGTGGAGGTGGGAGAGAATCTTACCACTGCTGCTGCACTCACTAGCCATGAGCCTGGCTTCTGCTGAGCAATGCTTCACTTTTGGGAGCGCACTGACCACCAGGGGGCAGCTCTTGTGTTGAGCATCTGCCCCCTAGTGGTCAGTGTGCATCATAGTGACTGGTCATTCTGCAGTTTGGTCAATTTGCATACTAGCCTTTTATTATATAGGATTTGAGGGCCATATAAAATTATCAACTTAAAAATTAGCCTGCAAAGCCTGACTAGCATAGCTCAGTGATTTATTGTCAACCTATGAACCAGGAGGTCATGCATCAATTCCTGGTCATGGCAAATGCCCAGTTTTCAGGCTTGATCCCCAGTGTGGGGCATGCTGGAGGCAGCCAATCAATAAGTCCCTCATCATTGATGTTTCTATCTCTCTCCCTTTCCTTTCTCTGAAATCAATAAAGGTATATATATTTTTAAAAGTAGCCTGCTATATTTAGTGAAACATTTAATTAACTCACCCCTATGCAGCTTTAAAGTTTTAGGAGGTCCTTTTGCCATGGTGGAGTCTCTTCTCCTTTTGGGCCCCCAGCTCCTGATGCTCCAGGAGAATAGCCTCCTTTGCATTCTCTAAAGCTGACCAGCCCTTCCTGCTTTGTCACCCCTGTTCTGGCCTCCAAGGGCTCCCTCTCTGACTCAGCTTCAGCCTCTCAAAGCTCTGAAGCCATCTCCCCCAGTGGAAGTCCAAGTGACAATAAGGGGCTGTGACCTCACCAGAGGAAGCTGAATGAGTTGGCCCAGGATTAGAACCCTGAAAAGGAGGGACTCAAGGGACAGGGTGGGAATATGTAGGCATGGGCTGTGTGGTGCTATAGGATCCCCTGCACTGAGCAGCCAGAGCAAGAGAGAGGAGCTTCTTTCATTCCATCTTCAAACAATGACAAAAAAAAAACCCACAAAAAAAACAAAAAACAAACAAACAAACAAACAAAAACAACAAGACTAGTATGTTGTTCAGGAGAGATCTCCACACCTGGGCTATTGGGTAGACCCAGGATATCAGAGACCTGAGCTATTTTTCTCTTCAAAATGCCACAAGAAATTCTTAGCCATTGGCAGACTTCTGCTGGGCATCTGGAGTGAGAAGGGATGGGCCTTATTTTTCAGGGAGCCCTTGGTCACTATGGAGATGAGCCAGATCTTAGCTTAAAACATTAAGTGTCAAAGCCAAGCTTGCCAAAAGGTAACCCATGTGATTATTAACTATTCACCTAACTCACATTTAGAGCATGGGCTCTGGAAGCAGAGTGTTTGAGTTTGTAGACTACCTTTAAGGTTTATTAGCGATTGACACTGGGCAACTTACATTAGCCCCCTGATTTTCCCTTTCCCTATCCACTAAATGGGGATAATCATACCTCCAAGGGGTGCTGTTGAAACCAGACACAACAGGTCTGCGGCTGCATGCAATACTTGAGTCAAATTAAGCAGTGTTTATTCCAATAATGCCGGCAGTGTGGGAGAGCAGTTGGTTACCCTGGAAATTTTGCTCTGACCCCCACTCACTAGTTGGCTGATTGTATACTCATGAGGGAGAAGATAGCTACCTGAAGCTGTGAGTTACAAGTGTAACATGGAAAGGAGAGAGTAGGGTCTGCCATCTGACCTTCGGGAGCTCAAAGTCCAATAACAAGGTAGCTAATCTTCTGTGATGTTACAAATAGCTCAGCCTGTTCCTGGGACCGCAGAATGGTTAATGTTCCTGAGAAAAACTCCCAGGGGTGGTCAGGGTTCAGGTACAGCAACCAAATCAAAGCATGTTGGGTCCTTGGTCTGTTCTCAAAATGTATTTCTTTTCTGAGTAATGGACCCATTGAGGCATCTTATTTTTTCACAGCGTTGCTTCACCCTCCAGTTTCCCAGGGTCTGTAAGAAAACTCGTCTATAGTTAGTAAGGTGAATAATTATTAAACAACTGTGACTCTGTTCTTATTACTTGCCCTACCCCCTATCCCTGTGAAGATTAAATGTGAAGTCGCATGTATAGCACTTGGCACAATGCCTTATAAACAGCAGTACATGTTCATGGTTAGCTATGATTCTTTGGCATCTGGATACTTGGGATGAACAAGGTAGTTTCCAGCCTGTTTTGCCTGTAGGTTGGGAGCAGGTCATCTTGCCTCCACTCCAGGACCCACTGTTGATGTCCTGGCCCCTCCATCACTGTGGCTTTCTTGCAGAGTGTATTCAGATTTGGTCACCGGAAGTGACCACACAAGGAGCCATTGTTTATTTCTCAACCATCTGAACTATTTGTGTTTCTTTGATTTGATGGGTTGGACTGAAGCAGGCACTAAAAAAAGTCTGTCTTGGTAGATTTCAGATACATCCTATTTCAACAAGCTGGAAGTAACTAGAGTCAGAAATTTTTTTAATAATAGCTTTACCAAATACACTCTTTACCTCCTTTAAGATCTTATGTGTAAAGAGAAGAAACAGCTAGTTCAAAAATAGTACACTTACTATTTTCTGTTTAATGTACATCATGGGCTTCAGAATGGATTGATGTCCCTTTAAAAATACATATGCATCAAAGAATGCCTTAAATATCACTATTAGTACAGTACTAGAGGCCTAGTGCACCATATTCGTACACAGGGTCAAGGGGGGTTGGGAGGTGGTGGAAGGGTTGGGTGTCTCCCTCAGCCCAGCCTACACCCTCTCTAATCTGGGACCCCTTGAGGGATGTCCAACTGCCCATTTAGGCCCTATTTCACCACTGGGATGAGGCCTAAATGGGCAATAGGACATCCCCCTCACAATCCAGGACTACTGGCTCCCAACTGCTTGCTTGCCTGCCAGCCTGATCACCCCCTAACCACTCCCCTGCCAGCCTGATTGATGCCTAACTGCTTCCCTGCTGGCCTGATCACCCCCAACTGCCCTCCTCTACCAGCCTTGTCACCCCTAACTGCCCTCCCCTGCCAGCCTTGTCCCCCCAGCTGCCCTCCCCTGCAGTCCTGGTCCCCCTAAACTGCCTCCCTTGCAGGGATGGTCCCCCCGCCAGCCATCCTCACCTGCAGGACTGCTCCCTCCCAACTGCCCTCCTTGCTGGCCTGATCACCCACAACTGCCCTCCCCTGCAGGCCATCTTGTGTCCACATGGGGGCGGTCATCTTGTGTTGGAGTGATGGTCAATTTGCATATTACTCTTTTATTATATAGCATAGTATTTTTCAGCTTAAAGCTTTGGTTTCTGCTAACAGATAAATTCATCTCCTCTCCTCTCCACTTTCTTCTCTCAATGCTGGGATAGTGCCTCAAGCTATTTGCATTCGTTTACACTTGAATTAAAATGAGATTTAGAATCTTTCTTGAGAGCAGTATTGCTTTAGGAAGAGTGGTATTCCAGTAATTGTTGTGGGGCTCAGAGTTCAAAATCTGGGGCTTTGCACTCTACTTTGCACTATGCGGCTTGGGGAAAACAAATGAACTCTTCTGGGTTCAAGTTTGTTATCTGTAAATGGGAGAGTTTAATTCCCACTCTGCGTATCTGGTTGATCCCAAGAATAACCTTTGACAGAGAAATTTAGAGTGTCTTCCAAATCACCATTTCTCCCTTTCTCTAAGAATTGTCCCCCCAGTTTTCTCCAGCTGGGAAACGAGTCCCAAGCAGCTGTGTATCATTTAAGTGACTTGCCTCAGCAGCCAAAGTTGAGCAGACAGGGGGAAACCCTTTTAACTGGGCCAATCACATTTGCTCTTCCCGAAAGTTAGCACTGTGATTTTTAAAAACCCATTATTGTTGAAAGTATTACATATGGTCCCCCTTTTCCCCCACTGACCCCTTCAGCTTCCCCCCCCCCCCGCCCTCACCCCAGGCCTTTGCCATCCTATTGTCTGTGTCCATGGGTTATGCATATTGCATACATGGTTGATTGCTTTGTGATTTAAATGTGACTGCTCATTGTGCTGGTGGGCTGCAGCCACCTGGGAGCCATGGGGGTGTCTTTATGCTTTTTGAGTCAACTGAGGAGTCCCCAAATCTAATTTGGAGAGATGGAGGGGAGGGGGGAGAAGTAGGGGGAAGGGCATATGAAGTAGAGGTACCAAGAAGAGCAAGGATTGGAGACTGTCATGCCTGGATTCCTGCACACATATCAGATCTTTATTCCAGGCTTTCCTTAATGTCCAGGAATGGCATTCGGCCTTGGGTGTTCTTAGGCATTCCTTTATCTTTGTAACAATGTCCTTCTTTTTGCCTAAGCTAGTGCAGAGTAATTTCTATTCCTTGCAAGAAAGATGTCCTTATCATCTTAATGCACTGATGTGGGGAGCCAGGAGGGCGGGGTCCGGGGGGAAGGAGGGATGAGGGATGCACTGCTCTGTGGGAGGGACTAGGCAGACAAATAGCCACCTGGAAAGCCTGTTCATTCTTACTGGGTTTTCACCTACTGAGGGCTCAGGGAGCTCAAAACACTCCAATCTAATAAATATTTCTCACTCTGATATTTTTCAGCCCTCCAAAAACATTCAGTTTCTCAACCAGTCAATCCATCCTTTTTTGCTTTAATTTTTTTACACTTTTACTGAGTTATAATTGGTAGACAATAAGTGTACAATTTGATGTTTTTGAGATTTGTATACACCTGTGAAACTGATATGAAATTTTTGGACTGGACCCCGGATTCTTGGTCTGCCAGAATTGAAGAATGAATCCACAGACAGAAAGTGTTATAGCAAAGGTGGAGATTTATTGAAGAATAAGTAGACTCCTGCATGGGGAGATGAGAGAGTCCCACAGAATGGAATCCCAAGTAGGGGGAGGGAGGTGTCCCACTGAGTTATTTTTCTTATGGTTTATAAAGACTGCAGATCCTGGTGCCTTGATATTCCCTCTGATTGGTCACTGTTTTCTTAACCTGTTACTATAATAACTCCTGGGCTTAAAGATTGAACCTCACAGGGGTGTGTGAGGTTCTCCCCCTCCTCCTTCCTTACTGTTTTTCTATTCCCTTTGGGCTTTCTTCCTCTCCTTCTGAATGAAGGGCTTCCTTCTCTTTATCTTGCAAATATAGACCTTTTGCTGTTCCCAGCTCCTCCATTCTATGGAAATGTACCTTCTGCTGCTCTTCAGCCCTGTGCTTTCCTCCATGGTCCCTTAATTTCCAAAATTTCTAAAATTTCTTAAACCTGCCCTATCTTAACCCTAAAATTTCTGTTTCAAAACCGTCGCACAATTAAGACAGTGAATATATCTATTACCCCTAAAAGTTTCCTGGTGCTCCTTTGTCATCTCTCTCTTTCCCTCACCCCAGGTTCCCTGACAACCACAGATCTGCTTTCTGTCATGATAGGTTAGTTTTTATTTTTTAGGATTTCATAGAAACTGAATCATAGTATATGTTCTTTCTAGAAACCAGTCTGTCAATAAATATTTGAGCAGTTAGGCCCTGAGGTTATAGCCAAGAACTAAATGGACACAGTTCTTGCTATCATTGAGGTTCAGTCCACCAAGAAAGGAAGATACTGAATGTCCCAAGTAGATCCTGGGATAGGATCTGGGGTATTTATCTAAGGAGTCACTTGAGATGAACTTTAACCTTGCACGTGTTGGGACATTCAAGTAGTTGTGAGCAAAGGGGCTACTCTCTGCAAGCAGGACCAAGGACAGGCCCAGGACCGAAAGACCAGAAGCTTTAATTTCCATTTTAAGCATACGCAAAATAATTCAATTAATTGCTGGAGGAATTACACCATATGAAACATACGCAATTGCAAATCTCACAGCATTTTATTACTCACACAAGCTCCTGATGCTGCGGGTAGAGGCTTAATGGGGTTCTTGGTTGTGCTGTCCTCTGGGGTCCGGCAGCTGGGCTGGGCTGGTCCAGATGCAGGGAGCTGGCATTCCTCACCTGAGAGCTCGGTCCTGTCTCGATCGGTACTAGCCATTCTTTTTTCGTCTGTCAGGGAGAGGAGCATGGAGCGGCATAGCTTGCTGGACTGACAAAAGGACATGCCTTTGTGGCTGCCTTGACAGGCGAGCACCGTTAGCTGTCCAGGACCTATTTTTAAAGCCTGTTTCATACCCGTACCAGTTCAGGTGGCTATCAATGAATTATGTCAATGCACACATGTTAATCTCAAACGAGGTGAGGCTACATCTGTATATCTAGGGAGAGTACATCATTCACACAAATGGTTAACTTAGCAAGTCACTCTGAGTCAGTAACTGAAGTTCAATTCCTTATCTATGAGGTATACACGCTTCAGGGCAGTGGGGAATGTGTCCTTAATATCACATTTTAAGTTTCAAGGAAACATTTCAAAACCTTCCTAACATTTTTAGACATTGTTTAAGCATTTTTAAACATTTCTATATTTTACTACACTGAATAATAATTACAATGAAGTCTGCTGTGTGTTTTTCATAAGAGGAGAAGCAGCAAAGGTGGTATATACCAGGAGGATTTAACTTAGGGTTATGAGAGATCTGAAGTCCGGTAAAAGGTGCAGAGGTGGTCCAAGCAGAGGAAAGAGAACACGGGGAGTTTCCAAGCATGAAGAAAACATGGCATATTGAAGGAACAGAAGGAAGGTCAGTATGGCTAGAGACCTCCAGAGTTGGCACAGAAAGGAGGAGTATTGAGAAAGTGAGTCACTGTGGTCCTTATGACTTAGATTCTCTGTCCTCCTGGCTTCTGACTCTCATTCAACCTTTCCAATGATTTCTTGTCATCTTTCATTTCTTGGTTAAGACATTTAAGCCATTCTGTTTGAGGCAAAGAAAAAGTAAGACCAGAAAAGGAATTGAGTTACTCTGTACATAAAGCTAGCTGGAACTCTAGTGTGGTTATAACTCAGTTCTCAAAGTCCAACACTTCCCCAAACCCAGAAGATAGAATCGAATCTCACTTGCTCAAGGCTTCTGGGAACCTGACACCAGAGGAGACTCCAGCATCATAGCAGAAATCACAGTGAATGCATGTGTCAACTGTCAAAGACACAGGGTTGGAAAAAGTTGTTTCACTGACACATAGACAGCCCCATGCCACTTAACACTTGATTACCTACTGGCAGTAAGGCCTGTTTATGTCATCCCTTACATTTTCTTTCAATTTAATGAAGTAATTAATGCTATAAAAAGCTTTGAAAATATAAATGTAGAAAGCATGTTGCATAATTAATAATATATGCATATGCATGACAGGGTGTTTCTTTCTGGCATACATATGCATATGTCATTAATGGAAACATATGCATGTTTTACCATCAGGGTATTGGTATAAGTCACAAGCCTATATGTCAGCTCCTGGCCTTACTCCGGTGTTTATTACATTGAACAGACAGAGGACCAGCATTGCACAGGGGGCAAAATGGGGGGACAGAGAAATGGAGTACTGACTGGCTTCTAGAATTAGATCTGTACTAACTCATGTTGTAACGTCAGTTATTTTCCTCTGGGCCTCAGTTTGTCCACCTGTCAGATTGGGAGTTGGACTGTGTTGGTAGTTTACATAAAAGCAGCACATCTCTTTATTCAAGCAAAATCTAAGGGAACTCTGAATGGGTGGCTCAGTTGTTTGGGCATGTGCGGGAGGCAACCAATCGATATTTCTCTCTCACATTGATGTTTCTCTCTCTCTCTCAAAACCAATAAAAGACATCCTGGTGGAAACTGATGTATAAAACATAGAAGTAGAATCTCTACTGAAGTTTGAGACAGGGACTTTCCTCTAGTTCAGTGCTTTCTTACTCCGTGCCTCCCCTCTGTCCCTCAGGACCTATACATTAATTTGAAAAGTTCTGGGCTAGATAATTGGAAAAGTCCCTTGCAGCTTACTATCCACCCTTTTAAGAATATCAGCTACAGAGGGTCACGTCAGGCCACCTAATATACTGGGGTAACTGAATGTGGGGTTGAGAGAGCTGAGTTCCCACGGGAGCTCTGTTCCTATTAGCATGGTGACCTCACACCAGTCTCCTACTCAACTTTAATGTCTTGCTTTTTTTTTTTTTACTTGTCAAGAAAGAAAGTAATACTTATCCCCTCTTATTACATAGAGAAATAGATGTTGTTTATTAAAGTGCTCTACATGTCAAGTGTGCAACAAAAAGACAAAACCACTCCTTTCTTAAGGTTTAAGGATGTAAGCTCTGAACCCAATTGCTCTGTCACCTACTATCTCTGTGACCTTGAATCAGTTACTGAATCTTTATGTGTGGCAGTTTCCTATAAAAGTGGGCATCTTACTATTACTACGATATGATGTTGGGTTAATATATCTATTACATTGAGTAGAAGTGTCTCCATTCAATAAACAATCATTATTACTGTTATTTTTTAAATTATCATGAACATTGGTAGAAAGCATGCAGAGGCCTAGATCCTAACCTTGAGCTTACTACTCCCTAAATGCAAGTCCTAATCATGTGGAGAAGCCACCTCAGAGAATTCCTAGATCACATCAGAGAAGAGATCAACTAGATCATTGATATTAAAATGACGTGAGAAATTAGCACATCTTTACCAATATTGAGTTTAGATATGCCTTCCAAAGACAAAACTAAACCAAGTAGCAGTATTACAACATGATCCTGAGGGGTAAAAAGGAAAAGGGAACCGGTTTAATGGGACCATTCAAGTTTCTTGTCACCATTTTGGTTAAATCCTGAATAAAATATGCTACATTTTAAAGTAAGTTTGTACAGCATTAGGAAAAAGGAGATGGCAGATAAATGGTTTACCATCCCTAGTCAAACCCCACCTCAGCCGTTAAAGTTGAGAAGGCTGAAAAACAGCCTGCCTGCCAAGGGGAGGATGGGCCGGGGCCTGCTCACACCCAAAGCCTAGCTAGACCTGCTTTAAGGAGATTACTTACTACTAGAAAGGATCTCTGTCTTCCTTAGCATCTGGCAGATGGAGAAGTGGGTATAGAGGCTATTGCAGGAGACAGGCTATCATTCCCAAGAGCTGATTGGCCAGCTCCTTAAATGGCAGCGCAGAGGAGAGAGACAGGTGATCAGACAGTGGTCCCAAAAGGAGGCTCTCATGGCAAAAGATCCTTGAACAATTGACCCTTAATGTGGGCCATGTGTGATTGACTCTGAAACCGGGCACCTTGGGCCCTTCCAAGGTTGTGTCCTGAAGAAGTGACAAGGTCTCAACCAAAAAAGGTGGGAGATGTGCAGCCCAATTCTCAAGGATCATTCAAGGAGCCGCAAGTAAAGAGGCACACCAGAGATGCATTAGGCCTCTGCAAGGGGACTGTAGACTCCAGATACCCATTAATAAAAACCTGCTGAACAGCCTCCCTTCAAAGAAGACAGTCACTTGTGAACATCTCCCAAGTCCTAGGAGTGCAATGTCAGCTCACTGCAGCATCCGTCAGGCTGGAACTTTCTGCTCCACTCCACTGCACACCATCAGTCCTGAAAAGTCAGAAATCTTGCTCAGCAATATGGAAGAAGGGTTACACACTAAGTGGGGAGAAAGATTAGAAGCTCCCCACCCATGATTTGTGCTTCTGTCCACCATTTGCAACTTTCTCCCTAGTATAGAGGATAGAAATTGGGTATAGAGAGAAGTTTTTCTTTTAAGTTTGAAAAAAATTATGACTATTACATGACACTGGATATTTCATTCTCTTCATTACACTGTGCATATTACCTTGGAAAAGCCTTGAGGCCACCATGGGCAGGGAGGAGCTAGGGAGTTCAAAGGGACAGAATGAGATGAAAATACAGTTGCTTGATGATAACATTTCTCAAATCATGCTTTTCAAATTCATGGTTACCGAGTGTTAAGATGAATATTATAAAAGTCGGATCTTTCATCCAAATGGATGAAAAAATGTATTTTTTAAAAAATATGTTTTTATTGATTTCGGAGAGGAAGGGAAAGGGAGAGAGATCAATGATGAAAGTGAATCATTTATTGGCTGCCTTCTATAAGTCCCCTACTGGAGATGAAGATTGGGCATGTGCCCTGGCCGGGAATCAAACCATGACCTTCTGGTTTGATTAAAACAACAGTCATTAAGCTGCAACCACAATGCCAAGGACTCAGAATTAAGTGCTAAACTCAGGGTTATTCAGGGATAAGGCTGGCCTTGCATACAGGTTAAGCAGTTAACTACAAAAATTATGTAATTTTAGAGGGATTGGAAGTTTCCATCACATCCCCCAGCTTCCCCTTAAAATATATTTATTCTTAATATTTCACTTGATGTTCACACGTATTCCTTTTGTTTTAAACTTTTGGTTTCTGAGACAATTAACCTCATGGGTGAGTCACACTTTGTCATTCTATGGAATAGTGTTAGTGCTGAAGGAATTTTTCAGTTCTAACTTGCCTCCTGTTCTCTCTTCTGCTGTTGTTATTCAGGCTTTCAGGGCTCAATCTCAATATACAAAGTATGATATGTTCTTGTCCATTTTAAATAGCCAAGGGAGGTTAAGTTCAAGGTCACTAGGGAGGTTGTGACTGAAAGCAAAACCTGTTCATGGACTCCCTATCAAAGGCTCTTTCTGTTTCTTCATCTCAAGGTGACAGCACAGTTGAAAACAAATTTCCAAAGGTTGACCAAGATACAACAATCTGGACTCCAGATATGCAACACAGCTTTAGGGATTTCTTTCTTTCTTTCTTTCTTTCTTTCTTTCTTTCTTTCTTTCTTTCTCTCTCTCTCTCTCTCTCTCTCTCTCTCTCTC